>LR738710.1:54429163-54463759 GCA_902687465.1 Secale cereale | reverse complement strand
GCGGGGTGACGGGTTGGGGCGGCAAGGCGACGGGGGCAGCGACGGGAGGCGGCGATGGGCTGGTGCGGCGACAGGGACGGCGAGTCGACGGGGACGGCACGGAGACGGGCCGGCGACTGGGGCGCCGCGCGAGTAGACAGTGACGGGCCGGTGAGGGGGGCAGAGCGCGAGTCAACGGGGATGGGCCGGCGACGGGGGCGGCGCGCGAGTCGATGGGGCCAGGCCGGGGCGGCGAAGGGGGGCGGCGGCGCTGTCGATCGAAGAAGCAGAGAGGAGACGAACAGAGAAGAAGAAACTGATATTTTCACAAGTGTCGTATATATAGGATCGACCTTTAGTACCGGTTGGAGCCACCAACCGGTACTAAAGGTCAAATTTGGCCATGGGAAGCGGCGGGAAGACACCCCTTTAGTACCGGGTCGTGGCTCCAACCGGTACTAAAGGGGGGTCTTAAGTACCGGGTCGTGGCTCCAACCGGTACTAAAGGGGGGTAGTGGCTCCAAATTTGAGTTGTTTTTCTTTTCTGCTTTATATATTTTCGAGTTGTTTTTTTGTTGTGTTTAGAGTTTCTTTGTGAATATTATTGCTTTAGGTAAAAAAAATACAAACTTCCTGTTAGTGCCAGTAGTTTTCAAATTTGAATAGTTTAAATTTGAATTATTTCAAATTTCTGTGAATCACTAGTTTGTGAATAACTTTACTTTAAAAATAGATTTTTCAGTGATTCTTTTTTCTGATGTGGCTTTGAATGGTGCATTTTAAACACACAAAAAGTCTGGAGTTCAAATAAGTTCAAAAAAATAAAATGCCTTTGCAACAGATGAGTTTTCATCCGAAACCCTGATACTTCGAAAGAGAATGTCCATTTTGTACATGAAGTGCATGCAGTTTTTGCCGTAACCCTTTCTACTTTTTGCATATGCTATGTGGGTGAAATGATGATACCATGCCAAATTTCAACCTTTTCAGAGATCATTTGAAGTGTTTTTCAATTTCAAGGTCATTTAGCTCAAAAAAATTAGTAAATGCATGAAAAAACACCAAATGAATTCAGAAAGGGTTGAAAATTGATGGTGTGGCTTTGAATGGTGCATTTTGAACACACAAAAAGTCTGGAGTTCAAATAAGTTCAAAAAAATGAAATGCCTTTGTAACAGATGAGTTTTCGTCCGAAACCCTGATACTTCGAAAGAGATTGTCCATTTTGCCGTAACCCTCTCTACCTTTTTCACATGCTATCTGGGTGAAATCATGATACCTTGCCAACTTTCAACCTTTTCAGAGTTCATTTGAAGTGTTTTTCAATTTCAGGGTCATTTAGCTCAAAAATGAGTAAATGCATGAAAAATACCAAATGAATTCAGAAAGGGTTGAAAATTGATGATGTGGCCTTGAATGGTGCATTTTGAACACACAAAAAGTCTGGATTTCAAATAAGTTCAAAAAATTAAATGCCTAGGTAACAGATGAGTTTTCGTCCGAAACCCTGATACTTCGAAAGAGATTGTCCATTTTGTACACGAAGTGCATCTAGTTTTTGAAGTGCATCCTGTTTTTGCCGTAACCCTCTCTACTTTTTGCACATGTTGTGTGGGTGAAATGATGATACCATGCCAACTTTCAACCTTTTTAGAGTTCATTTGAAGTGTTTTTCAATTTCAGGGTCATTTAGCTCTAAAAAAATCAGTAAATGAGCTGAAAAATAGCAAATGAAGTAAAAAAGGTACACGTTTGTCCGAAGCACAGAAGTACACATTTCAAATGCCAAAACACATAAGCACCCTAACTATTACAAAGATTCCCTACGGTTTATCCAAAGTGGGGCTTTCCAGATATACAAGTCCGGAAGCTCACCAGAGAAGAAAGTGATGACAGTGAAGCCGATCACATCCCGGAGTGGGATCTTTGGGTGTGAAACTTTTTCTTCGCGTGTGTCCCTTTGCGCCATAACCATGGACAATCTTCATCATTTAACTGGATGCTTGGGTCTTCCGTTGCCCCGCCTCCTCTCAGATTGACCCATTTGCACCAAAACAAAGGGACCTTCAAACCACTTCCATAGTCAAGTTCCCATATCTCCTCTATGTAACCATAATATGTGTCCTTTCCCATGTTGGTTGCTACATCAAAGCGGACACCACTGTTTTTGTTGGTGCTCTTCTTATCTTGGGCGATTGTGTAAAATGTATTCCCATTTATCTCGTACCCTTTGAAAGTCATTATATTCGAAGATGGTAACTGCGAGAGCAAGTATAAGTCATCTTCAACAGCGGCGTCATGCATGGCACGTGTCTGCAACCAACCGGCGAAAGTCCCCGTTTGTTCATATGTAATCCAGTCGTCAGACAGCTCCGGGTGTTTGGAGCATAGAATATTCTTTTGTTCCTCCATATACGGAGCCACCAAGGCGGAATTTTGTAGAACTGTGTAGTGTGCTTGAGTGAGAGAATGCCCGTCCATACATATTATTTGTTTCGGTCCTAGCGTGCCATTTCCACCCAGTCTACCCTTATGCCACGATTAAGGAACACCAATCGGCTTAAGGTCAAGAATAAAGTCAATACAAAACTCAAAGACCTCCTCATTTTCATGGTCCTTGGAGATGTTTCCTTCTGGCCTAGCACGATTATGAACTTATTTCTTTAAGACTCCCATGAACCTCTCAAAGGGGAACATATTGTGTAGAAATACAAGACCCAGAACGTTAATCTCTACGCATAGGTGAACTAGGACGTGCGTCATGATGTTGAAGAAGGATGGTGGGAACACCAACTCACAACTGATAAGACATTGCACCAAATCATTCTCTAACCTTGGTATGATTTCTAGATCGATTACCTTCTGAGAGATTGCATTGAGCAATGCACATAGCTTCATAATGGCTAATCGAACGTTTTCCGGTAGAAGCCCCCTCAATGCAACCGAAAGCAGTTGCGTCATAATCACGTGGTAGTCATGAGACTTTAGGTTCTGGAACTTTTTCTCTGCCATATTTATTATTTCCTTTATATTCGACAAAGATTTCCTTCTCTTCTTTGGTAAGAGCGTAGCTGGCATGACCCTGATGTATGCCGTCTTTTCCGTGCATACGTTGCTGGTCCTCACGTGCCTCTGGTGTATCTTTTGTCTTCCCATACACGCCCAAGAAGCCAAGAAGGGTCACGCAAAGATTCTTCGTCACGTGCATCACGTCGATTGCGGAGCGGACCTCTAGGTCTTTCCAATAGGGCAGGTCCCAAAATATAGATTTCTTCTTCCACATGGGTGCGCGTCCTTCAGCGTCATTCGGAACAAATTGTCCGCCAGGACCCTTTCCAAAGATTACCTTCAAATCCTTGACCATATCATGTATATCATCACCAGTACAGTGGCGAGGCTTTGTCCAGTGATCTGCCTCACCTTTGAAATGCTTGCCTTTCTTCCGAGCAGGCATCCCGTAAGAAATCGACGATGTCCCAAGTACACATTCTTCTACAATTATCCAAATATATACTGTCGGTATCATCCAAACAGTGCGTGCATGCGTGGTATCCCTTGTTTGTTTGTCCTGAAAGGTTACTAAGAGCAGGCCAATCATTGATGGTAACGAACAATGCCGCCTTTAGGTCAAATTCTTCATGGTTGTGCTCATCCCATGCACGTACACCTTTTCCATTCCATGGCTGTAAGAGTTCTTCAACTAATGGCCTTAGGTACACATCAATGTCGTTTCCGGGTTGCTTAGGGCCTTGGATGAGCACTGGCATCATAATGAACTTCTGCTTCATGCACAACCAAGGAGGAAGGTTATACATACATAGAGTCACAGGCCAGGTGCCATGGTTGCTGCTCTGCTCCCCAAAAGGATTAATGCCATATGCGCTTAGACCAAACCATATGCCCCTTGCGTCACCTGCAAACTCCTCCCTGATGTACTTTCTCTCGATTTTCTCCACTGCGACCCGTCAGCGGGTACTCTCAACTTCCCATCTTTCTTACGATCTTCTATGTGCCATCGCATCGCTTAGGCATGCTCTTTGTTTTGGAACAAACATTTCAACCTTGGTATTATAGGAGCATACCACATCACCTTGGCAGGAATCTTATTCCGGGGGCGCTCGCCTTCGACATCACCAGGGTCATCGCGGCTGATCTTACAGCGCAATGCACCACATATCGGGCACGCATTCAAATCCTCGTACTCACCACGGTAGAGGATGTAGTCATTAGGGCATGCATGTATCTTATGCACCTCTAACCCTAGAGGACAGACAACCTTCTTTGCTTCGTACGCACTCTCGGGCAATTCGTTGTCCTTTGGAAGCATCTTCTTTAACATTACCAACAACTTTCCAAATCCCTTGTCAGATACACCATTCTCTGCCTTCCATTGCAGCAATTCTAGTGTGGTGCCCAGCTTTTTCTTGTCAGCTTCGCAATTCGGGTACAACAATTTCTTGTGATCCTCTAACATGCGCTGTAACTTATTCTTCTCCATTTCACTTGCGCAGTTTCTCTTTGCATCGGCAATGGCCCGACCAAGATCATCTGCGGGCTCATCTGATGCCTCTTCTTCAGCTTCTTCCCGCATTGCCGACTCAGCTTCTTCCCCCATTGTTGTACCATCGTATTCAGGGAACCCATGGCCAGGATAGCTGTCGTCGTCCTCTTCTTCATCATTGTCTTCCATCATAACGCCTCTTTCTCTGTGCTTTGTCCAAAAATTATAGTGGGGCATGAAACCGAACTCAAACAGGTGGACGTGAATGGTTTTTAACTTAGAGTAATTTCGATCATTCTTACAGCCAACACATGGACAAGGCATAAAACCATCCGCCCGCTTGTTTGCCTCAGCCGCAAGCAGAAAAGTATGCACGCCATTAATGAACTTGGGGGAGCATCGGTCATTGTACATCCATTGTCGGCTCATCTTCATTACACAACACTGAAAAGACCAAAATTATACAAGTTCATACATAAAGTTCATACAACACTTAAATGCAACATACAATAACTCTCTAGCTAAAGCATTTAAATGCAACAACAAATGCGATCAAGATCGCAACTAAGGTAACAATTGATCCAACAACATAATGATACCAAGCCTCACTATCAATGGCATATTTTCTAATCTTTCTAATCTTCAAGCACATTTTCTCCATCTTGATCTTGTGATCATCGATGACATCGGCAACATGCAACTCCAATTCCATATTATCCCCCTCAATTCTTTTCAATTTCTCTTTCAAATACTCATTTTCTTTTCAACTAAATTTAACCTCTTGACAATAGGGTCGGTTGGAATTTCCGGTTCACATACCTCCTAGATAAAAATATCTATGTCAACTTGATGGGCATAATTTGTCATAAACACGAAATGCAACAAATAGTTATAAAAGAGAATATACCACATACGAATCATAAACCGGACGGGGCCCGACGGGACGGATATCAAAACCATGGCACTATGTATAACATATAACGTATGAGTAAGAAAATTATACAAGTAACTATATATCTAAATCACACAAACATGATTTTTTTTATATAAAAAATATAAGAACAAGAGGCTCACCACAAGGTGGTGCCGGCGACGGGACGGTGCAGGCGATCGATGGTGGTTAGGACAGAGACGGGAAGGCACTAAGTAAACCACACCTACATATGCAAACTAAGAGTTATTTTGACCTCAAATTGCATATAAATCAAATACTACCACATATAATTCCTCCGAAAATAAAACCCACAAATCACTACTTATAGAGCATTGCAAGAGCTAATCTTGCAATGAGAGATGAAAGGACAAAGATGCTAACCTTTGTGATCACTTGGATGGATGGGGTGCCTTCAAATCTTCACAAATTTTGGCAAAAATGGAGTGTGAGCTCGAGAGGAAGAGGAAGAAAACAGAGGAGAGGGGAAAGAGGAAGAACAAAGCGCTCGGGCTCGATGAAGGGGTTTATATAGGATGACCTTTAGTACCGGTTGGTTATACGAATCGAGACTAAAGGTGCATCTCTAGTCCCGGTTCATATCACCAACTGGTACTAAAGGTGATCGTGGGCCCCCAGCCTGACACAAGCCTGCCGCCATGTCATTAGTGCCGGTTCGTGGCACGAACTGGTACTAAAGGTTCGCCACGAACCAGTACTAATGATCGCCGCCCGCCTAGCCGTTGGAACCGGCACTAATGTGATCATTAGTGTCGGTTCAGTTATAAACCGGGACTAATGTGCTTCACATTAGGCCATTTTTCTACCAGTGGTTTGTGCCACATGTGTGGCACTTATTAGGGTTCTAAAACAAATGGTAGCGTTGAATGGAAATTTCTGAAGAACATAATATTGAGATTAGGCTTTGCAAACTGATGGGGCCAACTTATGATAGCATGTGTGACTTCTATTAATTACATGATAATATTCACTCAGAAAACAGACATTATAAACCCAACAAGAGGTTGCGGCGGGGTGTCCCTTATCCTCCTACCTCCTTTTGGTAGCTATAGAAGTCTATCTGATAAAAAAAGCTATAGAAGTCTATCGCAGATGCTATTGAAAGCAGGAAATAATGGTGAGTTGAATGGAGTTAAGGTATATTGGGATGGCATGCCCATTTCACACCTTTTGTCGGAGATGACTTGTTAAATTTTAGTGGAGGCTAATACTCAAAAAGTTGGAAACTTGAGCAGAATTTTGGATACCTATTGTGAGAGCTTGGGACAAATGGTATGTGGGGCTAAATGAACCCAAAACCCTAAAACACAAAAGTGACATCTTCACACTGTCGGATGGTGCCAGCGCCCACAGTGGGGTGCGGCCACACGCAACAGGGTGCTACAAGCGGCGATGGAGGGTGACACATGCGGGAACAAGTGATGCTACACGCGGCCATGTCAAGGGTGGGGAATGCTACAACCGGTGTAACAATGGTCAGATGCTATGACCTGTCGACGATGGTGTGGCAACTGTCCACGAGGGACCGCGACCCGTCGACAGTCGTGCTACGATAGCCATCACTGTTTGCTACAAGCAGCAACGTCTGGTGCTGGATGGTAAATTATAGATGGGTCTTGGGCCCGTATAAACATCAATTCATGTTAATCTCTAAGGCCCATGTAAGTGCATAAAAAGTGGTGGGAAGTTTAGTACCACCTCACAAGTTGTGGAGAGTTGAGACCTTTTTATAAGGGTTGCTTTACCACATGCTTTTAGAGCTTGAGATAAGGAGTGGTACACGCTCTCCTCCTCCGCCACCCTGTCTCGACACGCCTTGCACGCACTCGTGAATGAGCCGAGCCGAGCTCAGACCTATGTTTGCGCTTTATTTTTGCCGATTGTGAACCAACATGTGGTTGTATGGCTGGGTAGACGGTGACATCCCCTGCCCACTAGAGTTCAAGTCCGAGACTTGACATTAATGCTTGCATTTTCCTGGATTTACCCCAGGCCTTCCAGTGATGTGCGTTCAGTGGGAGGAGACGTTTCGGTCAACTACGAAGGCGTCTGTGATGAATTCGTCTATCTCAAGACCAACCTGTTCAGTCTTTTGGAGGTGCTCATAAGGGTAGGATGTGCATGCGCGCATTCATAGAGGTGAGTGTATGCTTGTGTATGTGAGCCACTTTTGATTGCACAATGTTAAGAAAAGGAATGGTCGATTGATCTCGGTTTAACTTATGAGTAGCTAACGGACGTGCCACTGTCCAAGACGTTGGACAATGATATCCCTAGCCCGCCATAGTTTAGGACTCACTCGGTTTGGACGATCTTTGTAGGAAAAATGCAGGAACAAGGATTTCATAGGAAATTTTTCTGTAGATGCATTCGGTTTGTAGGAAACTTCATTGGAATTTCATAGGAACACTATTTATTTTCTGTGTTTTTGGAGAAATCAACACTTCCACTGAAAAGCTCATTATGTGTAGGAACGAGCCAAGACAATTCCTTAGAATGTCTAGTCTCATCCTATCAAATTCATATACTACATCTAATTTCTACATTTTGGTTTCCTTCAAACCGAATGAGGCCTTGAGTCTTAGGGTCTGTTTGCTTGGAGACTAATTTTGCCAAGCAAAAGTGTGGACAGCCACAAAAGTATGGCAAGCCACAAAGTCAAGATTATGGCCTCCTTTAGTTTGGAGGAATTTTGTAGGAATTCCATAGGGTAAGATTTTTTATAAGAAAAATTCCTGTAGAGCCCTTTGGTTCGTAGGAATAGAATCCTATTCCATGAAGGAATTCTTCCTATCTTTCATATTTCATAAAAAATAAATATTAGCCTAGACTCAATGAAAAAATCCTATGATGTGAAACAAAAGACATCTCCTTTCCTATTTCTACTCATAGGATTTGAGGTGCATGTCATCTCATTTCTGATGATTTTTCGATTTCCATCATTTTTCTATCCTATGAACCAAATAAGGCTTAGTCTCTTTGGTGCACATAGAGGTGTATCTGTGCTCATAAGATGAGTGTATGTGCGTATGCGCCAGCGTATTGTGTTAAAAGAAAACCATCAACACGTAAGAAAAAACCTAAAATAAAGAAAACCATCAACACGTCAACACGCTCTCTCTTTTTTTTTGATGAGGGAAAAAAAACACGCTCTCTCGTTGGCGCGTACACGGTCAATTACGTGCACCAACCAATCAAGGTCCGGCGCACCCGTGGACCGAGCACCGTAGAAATTACCGAGCACCGCAGCTCCGGTGGCGTCCGGCCAACTCCGCACACGCGCGGGCGCGGACGAAGCCAACCCCGACCCAACCGCACCGGCACGGGCACGGCGAACCCGCACAAGCAACCCCACACCACCCCCTCCCCCGCCGCGGCCGCTACAAAGCGCCGCCCTTTCCGCACGCCACCGCCACCTCCCTCCCGCCTCCGTCGCGCGCGTGCCCGGCGGCAGCACAGCAGCGAGAGACCACCGCGCCACATCCCGAGGCGCACGCATTTCCCCAGCGCGCGCGCGGATCCCGACGCCACCCCGCCCCAAGTCAAACCCACCGACGCGCGCCCGCCCGCCCGCCTAAAACTCCACCCCCGAGGCTCGCGCAGATCGGCCCTCCACCCCATCGCCCCGCCTCCCCCACGCCGACGCGCGCGGAGCGGAGCGGACGGACGGGAGCGCTGGATCCCGCGGAGGATCTAGAGGCGGTCAAGCAGCCGTCGCCCCCCGGCCCCGGGGGCCGCATCCGCTACCGCACGCCCTCCTCGCCCGACCTCCTCCTCCTGCCCGCCGACAAGATGCGCCGCTACTCGCAGCTGCCCGGCGCCGGCCGCCAGGACACGCTCGCCGACCGCGTGCACCGCTACCGCGGGGTGCTGCTCGTCGTGCTCGCGCCCCTCGCCCTCGTCTCGCTCGTGCTCCTGCTCATGCCGCGCGCGCCCGCCGGGGCCGCCCAGAGGCCCCTGGGAGGAGGGGACGCTGCCGGGGGTAAGAAGTACGCCGTCATATTCGACGCCGGCAGCTCCGGCAGCCGCGTCCACGTCTTCTGCTTCGACGCCAACCTGGATCTGGTCCACATTGGCACCGACATCGAGCTCTTCGTCCAGGTAAGACGACGGCCCGTTCGCCCATCGGATCTGGATCTGATATGGGTCTTCGTCGGCTGAATTCCGTTCCGCTTCCCCTCTCGCAGAAAAAACCTGGACTTAGCGCGTACGCCAAGGACCCGCGCGAGGCTGCTCAATCGCTCGTCTCCCTCATCGAGGAGGCCAAGCAAGTTGTCCCGGCTGAATTGCGCGACCAGACGCCGGTCAGAGTTGGGGTGAGTGGTTCGTTCACACTGATTGATTTTGTAATCGGTGCTTGTTGATGTTCTTAGCTTCCTCATTCATTCACAGGCCACAGCAGGGCTAAGAGCATTGGGAGCAGGAAAATCGGAAGAGATCTTACAAGCGGTAAATGGTCTTCTATCATATCATCATCATTATTGTTTGCATTGCGGGTCATTATGCTTATTATTTTTTTGTTTCAGTGAGGTTACTGTTACCAATTTACCATGATTGATCATGAATCTGTATGCTAATGTATCCACAAACATGCAGGTTAGGGATCTTCTTCGCGAAAAGAGTTCATTTAAGAACCAGCCGGATTGGGTTACAGTTCTTGATGGAACTCAGGAAGGTGCATATGAATGGGTACGATGCTGGCCTTACTTATCCCATATGGTTGCCTTTCATGTTATTCTAAGGCTCTTGAGTAAAAATAATATCATCACTGCATGTATTTCATTTTTTAGAAGATTACATGCCATTTTTCTAAATTATGAACTGATGTTCGATGGTTTATATGTAAAATTGCATGCAAGTAGAGTTCAAGGTAACCACCGACCAAGCCTAGTAGAGGTCATGTCATGCGCTAAGCAGAGTGTTTAGGAATTCTTCATAAGCTCTGCTGCTTTGTTTAGCTTCTAGTGCAGGGACATATACCATATCTCTCATTCACACTTCTATATTCTTACAGGTTACCATTAATTATCTGTTGGGAAAACTGGGAAAGACGTACGCAGACACAGTTGGTGTGGTTGACCTTGGCGGTGGATCTGTCCAAATGGCGTATGCTATCCCAGAGAAGGATGCTGAAAAGGCTCCTAAACCAGCAGATGGTGAAGAATCATACGTGAAGAAGCTTTTCCTTAAAGGGACAACATATCATCTTTATGTCCACAGGTTGATATTATAACTTCCGTTAGCTTTTTGCTGTTCCTCCTGTTTAGCCGAAATATTGTCCTGGTAATTTGTGAACCCTCAGCTGATGTTTCTAAGCATAACACGAAGTAACAATTATCAAAACCTATTTAAGCACCTGATGGTGGTACTGAAGTACTGTCCTGCAAATCTTGTTTATGTCTAATTGAATTGATGAGTCATAAATCACTGAAAGAAGAAAAATGTGTAATTATGTAAGAAACGATCATGTCCCTGCAATACATTAATGACCTAAAATAATTCATAATGGGAGTGTGAGGAACTTCATGATAACCCCAATTTAAATGTGTAAAATCCATCAGAAAAAACAGCTGGGTAATCTCAAGAAAAGCATGACTGTATTTAACACTGTTTCAAGGCAACTGCATTGTAGACAAACATATTGCTATCGGTTCAACCAATACCTACTCTTAACTGACTTTAGTCACTTGTGCCCTGCGGGGTAAAAGTTTTTGGTGTATCACTAATGGAAGTGACATGACATGATTATTCTGGTCCAAGGTATGATGAGTTTAAATCATGAATATAACTGTGAACATTTGCTGCAGTTATTTGCGCTACGGATTGCTGGCTGCTAGAGCAGAGATCTTAAAAGCTGGCAATGCCAATGGCTACAGCAACTGTGTATTGGCTGGACATCAGGGTATGACTGCTTTCTTCTGCCTTACTGTTCTGCTATTGTCTATTGTATCTGCATCTTAAAAGTCTAAACTAGTTCCTGCCCATTCAGTGAAGTTTGTTCCCAAAAGAAGTCAGCTTTGCTATGTTAACTCTGGCTTAGAATAGGAGGAGTTTCTCACATTTGTTTTGTGTACATTACCATTCTCTACAGGACAAACTATCTTATTGGTTCTGCTTGTTAGTCATTGCCTCTTATGAACCTTGTATTACCCTGTATTACTATACTTTGTATTATGTCCATAAAAACTCATAGCAAATACGAACTACGAGCAGCTTATGACATTGCATGCTTGTTTTCATTGTGCTTATTGTAGGATGACTTGATTCTAATTGCATTTATGATTTTAGGGCAATATAAGTATGGTGGCAATACATTTGAAGCATCGGCTGCACCTTCGGGCAGTAGTTTTTCGGAATGCAGGGCTGATGTAGTGAAAGCGCTTAAAGTAGACGAAGCATGCACTCACATGAAGTGTTCCTTTGGTGGCATTTGGAATGGTGGTGGTGGTGCTGGACAGAAGAATCTCTTTGTAGCGTCGTTTTTCTTTGACAGGGCAGCTGAAGTAAGTTATGGAACTTCTGATTCTAGCACTGTCCTCCTTTTGAAGATGAATTTCACTTGTTGGCTACTCTTACTCACGATGCACTTCTAAGCATTCCGTGGTTCCTGCTCAGGCTGGTTTCATCAACTCCAATGCGGCTGTTGCCAAGGTCAAACCCTCGGACTTTGAGGAAGCTGCCAAGCGTGCTTGTAAATTAAACGTGAATGACGCCCAATCTAGCTACCCTGGTGTCCAGAAGGATAACGTTCCATACATTTGCATGGATCTTGTGTACCAGTACACACTGCTTGTGGATGGATTTGGTAAGAGGCTCGGTATGCGAAGTAAAAATGTCCATAATCATGCACAACTATTGCAGATGTATCTAATGCTTTTTTGCTTTCCATCTTGCAGGTGTTGATCCCCAACAAGAGATGACGTTGGTAAAGAAGGTTCCTTACAGCGACGCGTTTGTTGAAGCCGCGTGGCCACTCGGAAGTGCCATCGAGGTTGCATCTTCATCATAGGCAGCACCAGTGTAGCAATGGCCGCATCAACGTGGGAGCGTGGGCGTGACCACCCTAGGAGAAGTTTTGGATTCAGGGGGAGCCGGTTCTGTCCGTGCTTCCCCTGAAGTCGCCATTTTGTCACCCGGTCAGTTCATCCAGCCTCCCCAACCATACAGTATAGGTTCATACGCAAGGACTGAAGGACGTGAGGATTACGGCACCAATTGTACTGCAGCCAGACGCCATTGGAAGGCGCATTATTATTTTTTGTACTGATGATGAGAGTAGACGAGAGCCATTCCATTCTTTCCGACTTCCACCTGAGATGGGCATAAACACATTCTTCACTTACCGTACATGCATTGTTCGTTGCCATATTTTTAGCTCTACTGCTTACATGGTGTGATTGTCTGCCAAGTGTACGTGGCCTCAAAACTCGAGATCGTTCAGTGAGGCCGGAGTCCGACTGCATGTACGACCTTGTGTCAGCCCATCCTATTCCGTTCCGATACCAACTCGAATCCGGCCTCCGTCCGATAACGAAACTACTATGCTGACGATGAAATTAACGGTGGTTGAACGGCTTGATGTACCGTGTCGTCTGAGAATCGTTCAAGTGTTGTCGTGTGTGTAGCAGCTCTTCGTCCAATAAATACTACAGTAGTGTTGGATCCCATCTCTCACAGAAGAGAAATGCTACACACACGACACTCTTTGGACGATTTACACGCGACGAGTGAGCTGAGCCATTCATTAAGTAAGATGCATGCATTAGCACCTTTGGATCAGTCATCGTGCAAGAATCCATCAGAAAAAACAGCTGGGTGATCTCAACAAAAGCATGACTGTATTTAACACTGTTTAAGGCAACTGCGTTGTAGACAAACATATTGCTATCGGTTCAACCAATACCTAATCTTAACTGACTTTAGTCATGCATCCACTTGTGCTCTGCAGGGTAAAAGTTTAGTCCCACCACAGAAGTTTAGTCCCACATGTACTCTGTGGGGTGAAATATCGAAAAAAAATTGTGACGACCTGGGAAGGATCAGATCGCACTAGAAGGGGGAGGGGATGAGATGCAGCGAGGGAGAAGGTGAGCTTTACTTGCAGAGGAGGATAGTTCAGAGTACAGAGAGGAAAATGATCACACAATGCTTGCCTGACGCCCACGCAGGGGCTGGCTAAATACACACCTCTCCCTAGGGCCTACTGCTGACTTGGCCTAGTGATGACTTGTCCCTGGCTTCCCTATTGGTTGCTCTAGTCCATCGTGGCACTTGCGGGTGCATGTGTGACATCTCCCCCTCCATCAGAAGGAGCGTCACCTGGCGCTCCGGCCGCTCCCTGCCAGATTGTCGCTGTCGGAAAACGAAGCTTGAGCGTGCCGTAGTCTTCCCATGTCGTGGCCGATGGTGAAGATGAGGACCAGCGCACTTGGAGTTGCACCAGGGCGGTGTTACCGCGCTTGACCATGCGCCTGTCCAGAATCGCCACGGGTGCCGTCTCGGTGAGGGACAGATCCGGTGGCTTGGGCAGCTCGGCGAAGACGGGCGTGTAATTAGGTGTGTAGGGCTTCAGTTGGGAGACGTGGAAGACGTTGTGGATGCGGCTGTCCGGCGGTAGAGTCAGCTTGTAGGCGAGCGTCCCGATCTTGGCTTCCACCTTGAAGGGCCCGAAGAACTTGTAGGCGAGCTTGGCGCAGGGGCGATTGACGATGGAGGACTGGGCGTATGGCTGCAGCTTGAGCAGTACCTCCTCGCCGACTTGGAAGCTTCGCTCCGTGCGATGGCGATCCGCTTTCTTCTTGAAACGGTGTTGGGCTCGAAGCAGCTGCTCGCGGAGGCGCGTGGTGTGGGCGCCCCAGTCCCACTGCTCGTCGTCGAGGACTGGCGCCGTCTTGTCGTCCCAGAGCGCCGTGGCGCCCAGGTTGGGCTCGGTGCCGTATAATGCCTTGAATGGTGTACAATTGATGGATGCATGGAAAGAAGAGTTGTACCAGAACTCGGCGGTCGGAAGCCACCGGCGCCAGTGATGCGGGTCGTCGTGGATCGCGTAGCGCAGGTACATCTCCATGCACTGGTTGACCCTCTCGCTCTGGCCATCTGTCTGGGGGTGGTAAGCCGTAGAGTACAACAGCTTGGTGCCCGCGGCTGCGAACAGTTCACGCCAAAGCGCGCTGGTGAAGATGCGATCGCGGTCCGAGACGATCGAAGTGGGCACGCCGTGGAGCTTGACGACATTGTCCCAGAATGCGCGCGCCACCTTAGTTGCATTGAAAGGGTGGCGAAGAGGGATGAAGTGGGCGAACTTGGTGAGGCGATCCACCACCACCATGATGGAGTCGTATCCCTCCGACGTCGGTAATCCCTCAATGAAATCCATCGTCAGTTCTTGCCAAGGTGCTGTGGGCACGGGCAGGGGAGCCAGACGGCCGGCTGGCCGGCAGTGCTCGTGCTTGGCCTGCTGGCACACCAGGCACTGTTTGACGTACTCGTCGACGTCGTGCTTCTGGCCCGGCCAGATGAAGAGCTTCTTAACGCGCTGGTGAGTGGCGGTGATGCCTGAGTGGCCACCCACCGCGCTGTCATGGAACGCGCTGATGAGCTTGGTGCGCAGGGCCGTGTTGCTCCCGATCCAGAGGCGGTCGCCGCGGCGAATCAAGCCCTTGTGCAGCTCGAACACCTCCTCATCTGGACTGTGGATGGCGAGGCGGGACAGCATCTCTTGTGCGGTGGCATCAGTCGCGTAAGAATTGGCGACCTCCTGTACCCAAGCTGGTTGGCAGAGGGAAAGAGCGGCCACACTTAGTGCAGCGCCCACTCGGGACAGCGCATCCGCTGCACCATTCTCCGCTCCGCGCCTGTACTGAAATGTGAACTGCAATCCCACCAGCTTGGACATCGCCTTGCGTTGCAGGTCCGTCTCCAGTTGTTGATCCCCCAAGTTGGACAAACTTTTGTGATCGGTAAGAATGGTGAACGGCCCGCGCTGCAGGTAGGCACGCCATTTCTTCACGGCCATCATCACTGCCAAGAACTCTTTCTCATAAGCAGATAGCTTCTGGTTGCGAATGCCCAATGCCTTGCTGAAATACGCCACTGGGTGTCCCTCCTGGACCAGTACAACGCCGATGCCGGTGTCGCATGCGTCAGTTTCGACGACGAACGGCTTGTCGAAGTCGGGCAGGGCAAGAACTGGGGTGTTTGCCATGGCGCGCTTGAGCAACTCGAACGCGGTCTGAGCCTGTTCCGACCACTCGAAACCCTTCTTGGTGAGCAAATTGGTGAGCGGCTTGGCAATGATGCCGTAGCGCGCGACAAACTTCCTGTAGTAGCCGGTTAGGCCGAGGAACCCGCGGAGCTCGGTGGCCGTCGTCGGGGTAGGCCATTGCAGCATTGCCTGCGTCTTGTCCGCGTCGGTGGCGACGCCCTCTTTGGAAATAATGTGGCCAAGGTACTCGATGTTGTCTTGCGCGAATGAGCACTTAGAAGCCTTGACGAACAGCTCGTTTTGGCGGAGGAGCTCAAAAACTTGCCGAAGATGGTCGACGTGCTCTTCGAGGGTGCCACTGAAGACCAAGATGTCATCCAGGAATATGATGACGAACTTGCGCGCGTGCTTGCCGAAGATCGCGTTCATCAGGCACTGGAAGGTCGCCGGCGCGTTTGTCAGACCGAACGGCATGACCCGGAATTGGAAGTGGCCGTGGTGGGTTTTAAAAGCCGTCTTGTGTTCGTCCTCCTCGCGCATGCGGATCTGATGGTATCCGGCGCGTAGGTCAAGCTTGGAGAAGAAGGCTGCGCCGGCGAGTTCGTCGAGCAGCTCGTCCACAATGGGAAGTGGAAACCGATTCTTGATGGTGATGTCGTTGAGGCGCCAGTAGTCGATGCAGAATCGCCAGGTTCCGTCCTTCTTCTTGACGAGCAGCACTAGCGCTGCGAAGGGGCTGACGCTGTGGGTGATGACGCCTGATTGAAGCATCTCCTCGACTTGGCGCTCGATCTCGTCCTTTTGCAGTGGTGAGTACCGGTACGGGCGCCCGTTAGCCGGCGGTGCGCCGTCCACCAGGGTGACCGCATGGTCGTATTGCCGGTGTGGTGGCAGATTCTTGGGTTCCCCAAACACGTCGGCAAAGTCGTCGAGGACTGCTTGAACGGCTGACGGGGGGGGGGGCTTGTCCTTGTCTGCGCTCGGCGTGCGCCAGTCCACGACTGCCATGCACCAAATGTCGTTTCCAGCGTGCCACTTGGCAAACTGGTCTGGCTCGATGTAGTCGATGGTGGTAGAGCCCTTGGGTCGGACGCCGTGCAGCGTCACCGTCTCGCCTTGATGCGCAAAGGAGATGGTCTTCTCCAACCAGTGGCAGTTCATGGGGCTGTTCTGTTCCAGCCAGTCCATGCCCAGGACGCCGTCGTACGCACCAAGCGCAAGCTGCCGCATGTCCGTCGTGAAGGTGTGCCCTTGGCACCACCACTGGACACCCGGAATCATGCGGTCGCACACCAGGTGCTCGCCGTTGGCAACGCGCACATCCACGGGTGGCAATGGCATGCTCGTGGCCTTGATCCGGTCTGTGAACGCCTGGGAGATGAAACTGTGTGTGCTGCCCGAGTCCACGAGCAGCAACATCACCTGGTTCCCCACCACGGCGCGAAGGCGAATGGTGCACGGCGAGTCCCCGCCCGAGACCGCGTGGGTGGAGATGAGGCAGCACTCTGGGGCAGGTTGCTCCGGTACGGGCGCGTCCAAGAGTTCGAGCGCGTGCACCGCATCGTCCGTAAGCACCTCGCCGAACTCGCCCACCTGGATGGTGAGTAGTTGCGTCTGGTGCTTGCAGCGATGTTCACGGGAGTAGCGGTCGCCGCACTTGAAGCAGAGCCCGTTGGCGCGTCGGAAGTCGCGGAGTTGACGCTCGCGGACGAACTCGTCGTTGGGCGGCCGCCGCGCCGCTGCTGCAGCTGGATGCGGAGGAACCGCGGCTGGCAAGGGCGGGGGACGGCCGGCAGGTATCATGCGTGGGCGTGGACGACGAAAGTCGTTCTCCTCCTCCTGAATTCTGGCGAGCACCGAAGCGCGCGTGATGCTGGTCGGCGCCTGGAGTCGTACCGCGGCGCGTAGGTCGTCTCGAAGCCTGAGGAGGAACTGGGTGACGAAGAAGCGTGGACTCAAGGAGGCGTCAAGGGCGAGCAGATGGTACATGTGTGCTTCAAATGCCGCCCGGTACTCTGTCACCGTGCCGGTTTGCCGTAGTTGCAGGAGTTGATGCATCTCTAGCTCGAATTCGTCCGCCCCAAATTCTTCGCGGATCGCAGCACAGAAGGCGTCCCATCCCAGCGCGCGGTGTGTTTGTCGATACGCCTGGAGCCAGTGTGCCGCCTGTCCTTCGATGTACAGCGTCGCCGTGGTCACCCAGTTGTGTGATGGAACACGGTACAGCTCGAAGTAGGCGACGCAGCGATCAATCCATAGGTACGGGGCCGACCCATCGAACCGTGGAAAGTCGTGCTTGGGCGGCTTGGTGAAGTACTCCTCGTGCCGTGGTGGTTCGGTGGCGTGCTGGCCCGCTGGAAGGTCACCGGGCTGCGCGGCCTGCTGGCCCCCGATGTGCCGGAGAGGAAGCAGGGGCGGTCCGTTGTTGACGAGGCGAGGCTGTGGCGCTTGCGGCGCCGGGCCGATGTGCTGGTCCGCGGGC
The DNA here is from genome assembly GCA_902687465.1 of Secale cereale. Lineage (NCBI taxonomy): Eukaryota > Viridiplantae > Streptophyta > Magnoliopsida > Poales > Poaceae > Secale > Secale cereale. The sequence continues at coordinate 54,445,641 of LR738710.1, read as the reverse complement.
GCAGAAGAGGAACCGGTGAGGGGGCCACCCCGCGGTGTACCAGACGACCGGCCGTGCAGCGAGATCGCGGGCGGTGGCGGCGCGTTCTCGCGCTGCTGGCGAACCTCGTCGACGTCGGCCTGCGTCAGGTCCACTTGCCGGCGCAGATGGGCGAGATCGGCGGATACCTGCTGGTTGAAGGCGATCTGCGCCTCCGCTTGCTTGTCGCCGGCGAGCTTGCTCTCGTCGAAGCATTTGAGCAAGGACGAGAGCATGGACTTGAGTTCTTCTGAGGATTCCGACATCGCGATGAGGATGTGCCTGGTCTGCGCGGAAGGTTTGGACGAGGGCGCCGTGCCGCTCGATCGATCTAACCCTGCTTGGGATTTTTTGTCGATCTGCCGGAGCAAATCAACACCCAGAGCAGTGGATGTTACAGATCAATCGGGGACTAAGTTGAAGAAAAATTTGTGGCAGGAATCGAAGATGGCTCTGAATACCAGTTTTGACGACCTGGGAAGGATCAGATCGCACTAGAAGGGGGAGGGGATGAGATGCAGCGAGGGAGAAGGTGAGCTTTACTTGCAGAGGAGGATAGTTCAGAGTACAGAGAGGAAAAGGATCACACAATGCTTGCCTGACGCCCACGCAGGGGCTGGCTAAATACACACCTCTCCCTAGGGCCTACTGCTGACTTGGCCTAGTGATGACTTGTCCCTGGCTTCCCTATTGGTTGCTCTAGTCCACCGTGGCACTTGCGGGTGCAGGTGTGATAAAAATCGAAAGATAGCATGCTACGAAGTTGCATGTAGACAATTTGAATTCCCTCCTTAGTGTATGGTGGCGACCAATTGGAAGAAGCGGGTCATGAAGGTGATTGGGTCTTCTTTAGATAGCAACAATGATCATGCACATGAGCAAACATGGACTTCAGGTTCCACCAGAGGATGCACCGAAAGGATCAGCATAAATTATGTAAGAGCATCACCACTCATGCCCCCAAGATGCCCCACAGGAGGCCTTTTTTTAGCACCGGCGATCAAAAAAGTTCCAGCCACACCCCCAGGAGCTCGTTTTGCGCCGGATTTGCCTAAAATTAGAGCCGGCGCACGCAGGCGAAACCCAGCGAGCCGGGGGGTAGCTGGGGGCGCCGGCGCCAGATTTTGGCTGCCAAAGGCCCACTACGAGCCTCTCTAACTCTCTCTCCTTCTTTACCTGGCTAGGCCCACCATGTGGTGCATGCAAAAAGACAAGCATCTCTCCTCTCTCTCCCCCGCATGCCCGCCGGCCCTGCTCCTCGCTTCTCTATTCTCTTTCCTCCACCGGCGAGCAGCCCCCACCTAGCCCCTTCCCCACAGGCCTGGCCCTTGCCCTCGCCACCGCCGCCCCTCCCGCCCTGGCCCCCGCCCCCGCCGTGCGCTCGAGCTCCGGCGAGCCTCCCGCCCTGGCCGCCGTGCACCTAGCCTCCTCGCTGCGCGCCTCCCGTGGTTGGACGAATGGGCCGCGAACTGGGCGACCACCCGCAACAGCGAGGATCCCGACTGCCGCTACGAGCAGAAGATGCCCTCACGGTGCAACCACGTGGGATCCACCGCCGTCGTGGCCGTCGTCGGCCCAACCCAGCTCGTTGTGGCCAACATCGGTGAATCCCGTGCCGTCCTTTCCCGTGTCGGTGTCCCCGTTACCCTCTCCGTCAACCACAAGGTACGCGCATGCTCTCGCGTCACAGCTCTCGGCCTCTCTGTTTCGACACGATCTGCTGTCTGCTCCTCATGCGCTGCTGCCTGCACTGCTTCTGCTGCAAGTGTCGCGCCGCGCCTAGCTGCTGACGCTGCTCCTCGCTTCGCTCGCCACTGCTATATGGGCTGCCCTGCTCCGCGTATTGCTCTGGATTCTACTCGCTACCGCATGCTACTGGCGTTTCTTGTTGTGGCCGCCATGCTCTCCCATGCGTGCCCGCCCAAGCACACCAATGGCTAGTTTTGGCCATGGCCCCTGGGACTAGTTCCTGATCGGCTGGATGAACTGGAGCGCATCCAGGCGGCGGGCGGGCTACCTGAAGCCGTTCGTGACGGCGGAGGCGGAGGTGACCGTGACAGAGCGCAGTGATGCCGACGAGTGCTGGCCATCGAGATGGCGTGCGACGTGGCCAGGGCGTTATTCCGGAGCAATGGCCTGCAGGAGCCGGCCGCGTCGCAGGTCGAGTGGTGAGAGGGTGAGCAAGGCGGAGTCCGAATGGGCGTGCTCCGACGCGGCCATGCTGCCAGTGTGGTGGTGGCAGTGCGGTGGAGTGGGGGAGATGAGAGCGGTGGTGCATGGGGAAGAAGAGATAAGAGTGTGGGTGGGGGTGCGGTTGGGAAAATTATCACCCCCAATGCATAAAATCCGCCGGGGCAACCCCAGGAGGCCGAAAAACGCGTCCTGGGGAGCACAACGGCTGGAGAAGCTCCAAGTAAGTATCGACACGACGACCATATTTTCTCGGCATGCAAGTGCCGCGCAAAGAAGCTAGCATTTGCCATAATCCAAAGTGATGTATCAGGTTCTTTTTTTTGAGAAACATAATACCGACCCAGACGTGCACACACTCACCCCTCTGAATGCACACCATTTCCCTATGAGAAACTCCGAGTGACCAAGGCGGTATATGTTTGAGATTGACGAAGTCTTCATAGACGTCATTTAGTTGACGAACACGACATACTGCTGAAAGAATAGCCCCAAAAAGCCTGATATCGTGGATATAATCCCGACGATACAACGGGGGTGTGAATGTAGGGACAATCATATCTATCAAACAATGCAGATGGGATTACACTCAAGGAACTATACATGTTCGGGCGCTCGTCAGTGGAGGTAACAACCTACTCCTGCATGTGGTGTTCTTGCTCTTGCTGTAGGTTACAATATGTGAGAGTTCAACCTCTGCCTAGTGCCCTCCTCGAGACTTATATAGTGCGCTCTGTCGGTGTTAAAACCGGTGGATCTCGGGTAGGGGGTCCCAAACTATGCGTCTGAGGATTGATGGTAACAGGAGACTGGAGACACGATGTTAACCCAGGTTCAGGCCCTCCCGATCGAGGTAATACCCTACTTCCTGCTTGATTGATCTTGATGAATATGGGTTTACAAGAGTTGATCTACCTAGAGATCGTAACGGCTAAAACCCTAGGAGTGTAGCCTATGTAATTGTGATTGTTGTCTCTATGTACTAAACCCTCCAGTTTATATATGCACCGCAGGGACCTAGGGTTGTACATGACCATCTTGCAGAGGAAGGAAAGTATTAAACCCGGACTATAAACTTGCTATTTTACACATATTCCTATCCGGATATGGGAGATAGTCTTCAGCGATAATCTTCACGACCCACCAGTCCGGCCCATAACGAGCAATCCAGCTGCCCGAGGACCCCTTAATCCAGGACTCCCTCAGCAGCCCATGAACCAGTCTTCGATGACGACGAGTTCGGCTCGCGTACTGTCTTCGGCATTGCAAGGCGGGTTCCTCCTCCCGAACATATTTGAAGCAATATCCCTACACAAAGGTACTATGTCCGGCTCTGCATGATTAGTACTACCCTTAGCCTCGAAGGCAAGGTATCAAAAAACGGACTCTTTGTCTTTACTGTCAACTTTTCAACGAAGCGTCACGCCCGACCCTTTTATATTTCAAACCGTTTTCTTGGCTCTAGTTTCGCGTTTCAAGGCATAGACCTATTGGCACGTCTTGTCGAAACAGAGATCGTGCCCGCTTATTATGGGATCCTTATCAATATGGCGTGGTCATCCCAACCGCGCCTTACGCCCGACTACGTTGGGAACCGGCGAGGTTTACGACTGGAGTGGGGGGACGTTTAGCATTCACTGCTTATAAAAGGACACAAATCCTTCCCCTTTATCCCGAGGCCCTCCTCAAGCCCTAGCTTTCCAATCTCCGCAGCCCCAACGCCCACAGCTCCTGTGCCCACAACTCGCAACTCCTCCACCACTGTCTCCCTTCCATGCAATGGCCGGATCCGGTTCCAAGGGCAAGTGGAAGGCTTCCATGATCACGGAGAAGACTGTGAAGAGTCTGCGGAGCGCGGGCTATCTTGCTGATGACATAGCACATCGGGTTCCCGATAAGAACCAGGTGATTCCTGTCCCTAAGCCGGGTGAGAGGATGGTCTTCCTCTCTCACTTTATCCGGGGGCTGGGATTTCCTCTCCATCCCTTTGTCCGGGGTCTCTTGTTCTTCTACAGGCTGGATTTCCACGAGCTAGCCCCGAACTCTATTCTCCACATATCAGCTTTCATAGTGGTATGTGAGGCATTCCTCCGCGTCCCCCCACGCTTTGGCTTATGCGTCAAGATATTCAATCTGAAGCCAAAGGTGGTTGATAGGCAACACGCAGATTGCGGAGGAGCCATGGTGAGAAAACTCTCCAACACCACTTGGCCCAAAGGGGCTTTTGTGGAAACAAACAAAGTCTGGCAGCAGGAGTGGTTTTACATCACTGAGCCCTGCGACGCCAAGTGGGCGGCGACGCCCCCATCCAGATCTGGACCCCGAGAGAGGCTAACCTCTTGGACCGACAAGAGTCCGGATTGGGGGTCACAGACGGAGGTTCTAGCCCTCCAAAACCGTATCTCCGATATGATAACGAAGGGCACCCTCCTCACTAACGTGATTCAGGTAATGCTCTTCCACTGCATCCTTCCCTGCCAACGTCTGATACGTCTCCAACGTATCTATAATTTTTTATTGTTCCATGCTATTATATATTCTGTTTTGGATGTTTAATGGGCTTTATTATACACTTCTATATTATTTTTGGGACTAACCTACTAACCCAAGGCCCAGTGCAAATTGTTGTTTTTTTGCCTATTTCAGTGTTTCACAGAAAAGGAATATCAAACGGAGTCCAAACGGAATGAAACCTTCAGGAGAGTTATTTTTGGAACAATATCAACACAGAAGACTTGGAGTACACGCCAGGAAGCGAGAGAGGCGGCCACGGGGGTAGGGGTGCGCCCAGGGGGGTAGGCGGGCCCCCCACCCTCATGGCCCCCCTGTTGCTTCCCCGACGTGCCTCTTCAGCCTATATATACCTACGTACCCTGAAACTATGGAGGAGCACCAAAAACCCTAATTCCACCGCCGCAACCTTTTGTACCCGTGAGATCCCATCTTGGGGCCTGTTCCGGAACCCCACCGGAGGGGTCATCAATCACAGAGGGCTTCTACATCAACACCATAGCCTCTCCGATGAGTTGTGAGTAGTTTACCATAGACCTTCGGGTCCATAGTTATTAGCTAGATGGCTTCTTCTCTCTCTTTGAATCTCAATACAAAGTTCTCCTCGATCTTCGAGGAGATCTATTCGATGGAATTCTTTTTGCGGTGTGTTTGTCGAGATCCGATGAATTGTGGGTTTATGATCAAGATTATCTATGAACAATATTGGATCCTTTTTTGAAATCTTTTATGCATGATTTAAATATCCTTGCAAGTCTCTTTAAATTATCGGTTTGGTTTGGCCTACTAGATCTATAGTTCTTGCAATGGGAGAAGTGCTTGGCTTTGGGTTCAATCTTGCGGTGTCCTTTCCCAGTGACAGTAGGGGCAGCAAGGCACGTATTGTATTGTTGCCATCGAGGATAAAAAGATGGGCTTTATATCATATTGCTTGAGTTTATCCCTCTACATCATGTCATCTTGCTTAAGGCGTTACTCTGTTCTTATGAACTCAATACTCTAGATGCGTGCTGGATAGCGGTCGATGTGTGGAGTAATAGTAGTAGATGCAGAATCGTTTCGGTCTACTTGTCACGGACATGATGCCTATATACAATGATCATGCCTAGATATTCTCATAACTATGCGCTTTTCTATCAATTGCTCGACAGTAATTCGTTCACCCATCGTAGAAATCTGCTATCATGACAGAAGCCACTAGTGAAACCTATGGCCCCCGGGTCTATCTTCCATCAACTATTTATCTTTACTTTACATTTATTTTGCTTTATTTACTTTTTCTCTATACCAAAAATACCAAAAATATTATCTTATCATATCTATCAGATCTCACTTTTGTAAGTGACCGAGAAGGGATTGCCAACCCCTTTTATCGCGTTGGCTGCAAGGTTCTTATTTGTTTGTGCAGGTACGTGGGACTCGCACGTGGTCTCCTACTGGATTGATACCTTGGTTCTAAAAAACTGAGGGAAATACTTATGCTACTGTGCTGCATCACCCTTTCCTCTTCGAGGGAATACAATGCAAGCTCAAGAAGTAGCAAGAAGAGTGTCTAGCGCCGTTGCCGGGGAGATCTATGCAAAAGTCATATACCAAGTACCTATCACAAACCCTTATCCCTCGCATTACATAATTTGCCTCTCGTTTTCCTCTCCCCCACTTCAACTTTTCCGTTTTATTCGCCCTTTTTCGTTCGCATTTCTGTTTGCTTGTGTTGCTATGTGCCCTCTATTAGCTTGCATCGTCGCTTGCTAAATTATGGATCCTCATCCACTTGCTAATCTTTTTAAGAGATCCGATTATGAAGAACCAATTGCTAGTGAGCTGCGTGCACTAGATTATCTTTATGCGATTTTGCTTGAAATTCGTGAATCTAAAAATTGTGATGAAGTGTTGAAAGAAGAAAATTATGAAGTGATTCATGATAGCTCTTTTAATGAAAAACATGATTGCAATGATACTATTGTAAATTTTCTTAACGTCAGTTATGTTAATGATATACAAATCCTCAAGCTTGGGGATGCTAGTTTTGCTATGACTACTATTTGTTGCAATGATCATGATTGGGGTGATTCTTCTTATGATCTTGAAAATTTATTTAAGCCCCATGATATATATGAGATTGATAATAATGTTTGCAATAATATTGAAGTGGGTTTGGAAGAGTGTCAAATTTAGATCCCACATATTTGGAGAATGTTCAATCTTATGAAATTTTTAATAAAAGTGGGTTTGGAGAGGTCATGACTTTAGTTAATGTTGATCCCACTATTTTGGAAGAGTGTCAACTTCGTATGCATGTGCATCGTGTTGAGAATATGTTTTGTGATAGCTATACTATTGAATTTGCTTATGATCCTACATGCACTTATTATTAGAGAGGAAAATATGGTTGTAGAAATTTTCATGTTACTAAATTACCTCTCATTATGTTGAGATTGCTATTGTTTCTTTCTTATTCCTTGCATATGTTAGATCTTGCTTGTCTTGCTAATTTGTTTCCCAATAAAAGGCCTATGCATAGGAAGTATTTTAGACTTAGATGTTATTTTCACATGCTATATGATGCTCTGCTTGCTTCAATTCTTGTCTTTCATGAGAGCATCACTAAATTCATGCCTAGCTAGGGGTGTTAAACGATAGCGCTTGTTGGGAGGCAATCCAATTTTACTTTCTTTGTTTTTGCTTCTGTTTAGTAATAAATAATACATCTAGCTTCTGTTTAGATGTGGTTTTGTGTTTTAATTAGTGTTTGTGCCTAGTAGAACCTTTGGGAAGACTTGTGTGAAGTTTATGCGATCATGCTGTAAAAAACAGAAACTTTAGCGCTCACGAGATTGGCTACCATTTTTTAATGGAGAGTGCTTTTTAGTTGATTCCTTTTGCAGATGATTAATAGAAAAATTCCTCACGTCCACCAATTTTTCAATTTGTTTTGAGTTACAGAAGTATTCGAAAGTTACAGTTGCTACAGACTGTTCTGTTTTTGACAGATTCTGATTTTTGTGTGTTGTTTGCTTATTTTGATGAATCTATGATTAGTATCGGGGGGTATGAATCATAGAGAAGTTGGAATACAGTAGGTTTAACACCCATATAAACAAAGAATTAGTTCATCACAGTACATTTGAGTGGTGGTTTGTTTTCTTATACTAACGGAACTCATGAGATTTTTGGCTAAGTTTTGTGTTGTGAAGTTTTCAAGTTTTTGGGTAAGGATTTGATGGACTATGGAACAAAGAGTGGCAAGAGCCTAAGCTTGGGGATGCCCAGGGAACCCCAAGGTAAAATTCAAGGACAACCAAAAGCCTAAGCTTGGGGATGCCCCGGGAAGGCATCCCCTCTTTCGTCTTCGTCTATCGGTAACTTTACTTGAGACTATATTTTTATTCACCACATGATATGTGTTTTGCTTGGAGCGTCATGTATGATTTTAGTCTTTGCTTTTTAGTGTACCACAATCATCCTTTCTGGACACACATTTTGAGAGAGATACACATGAATTGGAAATTATTATAATACTCTATGTGCTTCACTTATATCTTTTGAGCTAGATAGTTTTGCTCTAGTGCTTCACTTATATCTTTTAGAGCACGGTGGTGGTTTTATTTTGTATAAATTATTGGTCTCTCATGCTTCACTTATATTATTTTGAGAGTATCTTAGAACAGCATGGTAATGTGCTTTGGTTATAAATTTAGTCCTAATATGATAGGCATCCAAGATGGGTATAGTAAAAACTTTCATAAATAGTGCATTGAATATTATGAGAAGTTTGATGCTTGATGATTGTTTTGAGATATGACGATGGTGATATTAGAGTCATGCTAGTGGAGTAGTTGTGAATTTGAGAAATACTTGTGTTAAAGTTTGTGATTCCCGTAGCATGCACGTATGGTGAACCGTTATGTGATGAAGTTGGAGCATGATTTATTTATTGAGTGTCATCCTTTGTGTGGAAGTCGGGATCGCGCGATGGTTAACTCCTACCAACCCTTCCCCTAGGAGCATGCATTGAATACTTTGTTTTGATAACTTGTAGATTTTTGCAATGAGTATATGAGTTCTTTATGACTAATGTTGAGTCCATCGATTATACGCACTCTCACCCTTCCACCATTGCTAGCCTCTCTTGTATCGCGCAACTTTCGCCGGTACCATACACCTACCATATACCTTCCTCAAAACAACCACCATACCTACCTATCATGGCATTTCCATAGCCATTCCGAGATATATTGCCATGCAACTTTCCACCGTTCCATTCATATGACACGCTTCATTATTGTCATTCACATAGAGTCATATTTTGTTCTAGCTTCGAGTTGTAAGTAAATAAAAGTGTGATGATCTTCATTACTAGAGCATTGTCCCAGTGAGGAAAGTATGATGGAGACTATGATTCCCCCCACAAGTCGGGATGAGACTCCAGATGAAAAGAAAAAAAGATAAAAAAGGGGGGGCATAAAAAAAGAAAAAGAAAAAAGAGAAAGGCCCAACGAAAGAAAAGGAGATAGAAAAAAAAGAGAAAAAGAGAGAAGGGGCAATGTTACTATCCTTTTTCCACACTTGTGCTTGAGAGTAGCACCATGATCTTCATGATAGAGAGTCTCTTGTTTTGTCACTTTCAGATACTAGTGGGAATTTCATTATAGAACTTGGCTTGTATATTCCAATGATGGGCTTCCTCAAAATGCCCTAGGTCTTCGTGAGCAAGCGAGTTGGATGCACACCCACTTAGTTTCCTTTGTTGAGCTATCATACACTTATAGCTCTAGTGCATCTGTTGCATGGCAATCCCTACTCACTCACATTGATATCTATCTATTGATGGGTATCTTCATAGCCCAATTATACGCCTAGTTGATGTGAGACTATGTTCCTCTTTTGTCTTCTCCACAACCACCACTCTATTCCACCTATAGTGCTATATCCATGGCTCACGCTCATGTATTGCGTGAAAGTTGAAAAGTTTGAGAAAATTGAAGTGTGAAACAATTGCTTGGCTGAAACTGGGGTTGTGCATGATTTAAATATTTTGTGTGATGAAGATAGAGCATAGCCAGACTATATGATTTTTGTAGGGATAACTTTCTTTGGCCATGTTATTTTGAGAAGACATGATTGCTTTGTTAGTATGCTTGAAGTATTATTACTCTTATGTCAATATTAAACTTTTGTCTTGAATCTTTCGAATTTGAACATTCATGCCACAGTAAAGAAAATTACATTGAGAATTATGTTGGTTAGCATTCCACATCAAAAATTCTATTTTTATCATTTACCTACTCGAGGACGAGCAGAAATTAAGCTTGGGGATGCTTGATACATCTCCAACGTATCTATAATTTTTGATTGTTCCATGCTATTATATATTCTGTTTTGGATGTTTAATGGGATTTATTATATACTTTTATATATTATTTTTGGGACTAACCTACTAACCCAAGGCCCAGTGAAAATTGCAGTTTTTTTGCCTATTTCAGTGTTTCGCAGAAAAGGAATATCAAGCGGTGTCCAAACAGAATGAAACCTTCAGGAGAGTTATTTTTGGAACAATATCAACAGAGAAGACTTGGAGTACACCCCAGGAAGCGAGAGAGGCGGCCACGAGGGCAGGGGGCGTGCCCCCACCCTCGTGGGCCCCCTGTTGCTTCCCCGACGTGCCTCTTTACCCTATATATACCTACGTACCCTGAAACTATCGAGGAGCACCACGAAACCCTAATTCCACCGTCTCAACCTTCTGTACCTGTGAGATCCCATCTTGGGGCCTGTTCCGGAACTCCACCAGAGGGGGCATCGATCATGGAGGGCTTCTACATCAACACCATAGCCTCTCTGATGAGTTGTGAGTAGTTTACCACAGACCTTCGGGTCCATAGTTATTAGCTAGATGGCTTCTTCTCTCTCTTTGGATCTCAATACAAAGTTCTCCTCGATCTTCGAGGAGATCTATTCGATGTAATTCTTTTTGCGGTGTGTTTGTCGAGATCCGATGAATTGTGGGTTTATGATCAAGATTATCTATGAATAATATTGGATTCTTTTCTGAAATCTTTTATGCATGATTTAAATACCCTTGCAAGTCTCTTCGAATTATCGGTTTGGTTTGGCCTACTAGATCTATAGTTCTTGCAATGGGAGAAGTGCTTGGTTTTGGGTTCAATCTTGCGGTGTCCTTTCCCAGTGACATCAGGGGCAGCAAGGCACGTATTGTATTGTTGCCATCGAGGATAAAAAGATGGGGTTTATATCATATTGCTTGAGTTTATCCCTCTATATCATGTCATCTTGCTTAAGGTGTTACTCTGTTCTTATGAACTTAATACTCTAGATGCATGCTGGATAGCGGTCGATGTGTGGAGTAATAGTAGTAGATGCAGAATTGTTTTGGTCTACTTGTCACGGACGTGATGCCTATATACAATGATCATGCCTAGATATTCTCATAACTATGCGCTTTTCTATCAATTGCTCGACAGTAATTCATTTACCCACCGTAGAAATCTGCTATCATGAGCGAAGCCACTAGTGAAACCTATGGCCCCGGGTATATCTTCCATCATATTAATCTTCCATCAATTATTTATCTTTGCTTTACTTTTATTTTGCTTTATTTACTTTTTCTCTGTACCAAAAATACCAAAAATATTAGCTTATCATATCTATCAGATCTCACTTTTGTAAGTGACCGAGAAGGGATTGACAACCCTTTTTATCGCGTTGGCTGCAAGGTTCTTATTTGTTTGTGCAGGTACGAGGGACTCGCGCGTGGTCTCCTACTGGATTGATACCTTGGTTCTCAAAAACCGAGGGAAATACTTACGCTACTGTGCTGCATCACCCTTTCCTCTTCGAGGGAATGCAACGCAAGCTCGAGAAGTAGCAACGTCGGGACTCCCATTTATGGGAGTTCAATCCAGAAGAGCCCCGGCTCTTGAACCACCTCTTCGGCACCATGCATTAAGAGATCTGGAAACAACTCTTTAAGGCTCAAAAGGGGTGGCCGGCGGAGACCGAGGACAAGGGCTTCAGCAACGTGCTCCCGGCTTCAGAGGTAATCAAAACTTCTGCCGAATACATACCCCATCCATATTTCAATTATAACAGGAGTTAGATTTTTGCGTTCTATCCAGGCCTGGATGAAAAAGGTGGAGCGGATCAAGTGCCCGGCTCCTTTGCCTGATGACCCAGAGATGCCTCAACTGACGATAATGTTGGTTCTAGCGCCGTACAAGGCGCCACTGAAGAAGGCCAAGAAGAAGGGCAAGGAGGTCAAGAGCAACCTCCGCCCTAAGGGTCCCGCGAACACAGTGTCTGGGGAAACCAACTCCCACCCCTCCCATGAAGAAGAGGAGGAGGAGGATGAAAAAGAAGATGACTTCCCTGTCAAGGCAAGGGGAGGAAGAGAGCGGCCCCCGCTGACGCGGGTAAGGCGGCGCCCAGGAAGAAGCTAAACCTTCCAGACAGTTCGGCCTCGATGTCCGAACACAACTTCCGAGTTCAGCCCAGGATTAAGCCCCTGGTCAAATCATAAGTACTCAGACGATAGCGCTTATGTTCGGTTGAAATAGTTTTCAGTATTTAGACAATGTCATTCTGTCTTTATACAATCCTCCGCACGTACTCCCCGAGGCTTCACTGTCATCAGGGAATTCTCTAGCGCCGGAGATGGTGGAGAGTGATACACTTCCACGGGGCTCGTCGCCCGTCTCAGGGGACGCCGAGGTGTCCTCTCTACAAGCTCCTCCTGTTTGAGTAGGTGGGAGTGGGGTGAACGAGAGGGTGCCCGAGGCCAATCCCTCGGGCGCCGTCAGCCAAGGGGGAGCAATTCCCATGGAGACCGACGATGTGGGACCCAAGCAATCTGGGCCCCCGCCGAACACCGTTCCGGAGCCCAATGTGGCTCCGGAATTGAGAAGTCAGCCCCGACGTGATGGGTGAGGGAGCAACTGCTCCAACGGCTCCCGCCGTCAATCCAGATGCGCCGAACACTCTAGAGGAAGCATTGTGAAGTACTTCCATCGTAGTGGAACACCGCACTCTGATGAGTGCGGTCATGGAGAAGATTCAGTCCGTCAAAGGTGGACTGAATGAAGCCTTCAACAGCCTACTGACAGGCTTTGAGGTATGCGACGTAATGTTCTAAAAAGAACTTTTTCATTTTATACATACATACATAGACAGTAGCCCCTGATGCTTTGTTTGATTCTGGACATAATCGGACGAAGGATCCATGTAATAGCATGTAATAGAGCTGAACTGTGTACTATGTTTTTTGAATAGGCTTCGCTATTAGTGGCATCCGTCCAGGTCGCAGAGGTTTCCGAGCTCAATCGGAAGCTGAAACTAGCTGACGAGTAGCTCGACCTCGTCAACAGGCGTTTTTATGAAACGCAAGGTATGCGGGTTTGTGAAATTGATATGTGAAAATCACTATATGTTTGATCTCTCAAAGTATGAGCTCATTATATGATATTATTTGTGTGCCAGTTGACATTGCAGAGGTCGAGACCATTAAGGGCGAGCTCGCGAAGGCCAAGGAGGAGGCCAAGTTGAGCAAAGCAGCCACTGACAAAGCGGCTGCCGAACTGAGAGCCGAACATGCCGTGCGTCAACAACATGAGTCGCAGGTGACCGAAGTTGAGGAAGAACTGCGAGACACCATTCGCAAGTGTGAGGTGTTGGAGTAGAAGACTTCGGAGCAAGAATCCACACTTGAAAGTGCAGTATATCGACTAGAGGGGGGGTGAATAGGCGATTTTTTATGTAATGCTTCAAAACATGGTAGTTTTGAAGACAAACGATATGCTTAAGCCTATTTGTATGCAGCGGAAAGTGGACTACACTAGATAAGCCATAGTCATGTATTCAATGAAGTGAAAGCATGAAGACTAATAGCAACTAGGCAGTAGTGATCACAAAGGAAGAAGGAATGAAGCCAATCACAACATGTAGATACTCAGTGAAGACAATCAGATAAAGCAAACATGCAATGTCTTCACAACATAGAGCAGTAAGTAAAGGGAAGGAAAGGATAGAACCAGTAGCTCGGGGAAGACAGTGATTTGTTAGACCAGTTCCAGTTGCTGTGACAACTGTACGTCTGGTTAGGGAGGCTGAGATTTAACTCAGAAGTCCGCGTCTTCACCTTGTTCCCCTTGAGCTAAGAACACCTAGTCCTCGCCCAATCACTCTGGTAAGTATTCAAGGTAGACTTCCAAACCTTCACAGACTTCGTTCACCGGCAATCCACAATTACTCTTGGATGCTCAGAACGCAACGCCTAACCGGCTGGAGGAAACACAGTCCTCAAGTGTAATAAGTCTTCGGGTCACACAGATAGAAAGACTTCAGTGATGCCTAACACTCTTTGGCTCTGGGTGTTTGGGCTTTGTCCTGGCAAGGATTTCTCTCTCAAATGCTTCAGAGGTGGGTTGCTCTCAAACGACAAAAGCCGTGCAATAACTCTGAGCAGCCACAAATTTATGCTGTAGGGGGTGGGCTATTTATAGCTACTTGGCAACCCGACCTGATTTGTCCGAAGTGACCCTAGGTCACTAAGGAACTGACACGTGTTCCAACGGTCAGATTTCCAACACACACGACAACTTTACTTGAGCTCCAAGTAAAGCTGACTCATCCGCCTCTGGATAAGATTTGCTCTCATAGTCTTCGCTCGAAGACATAGGATTTGGTTGAGCATCACTTCAGTCACTCTGACTTAGTTCACTTGGACCCCACTTAACAGTGCGGTGGTTCCTATGACTCAACAAAGAAGAAAAGGAAATAGCGACAATTCTACGTCTTCGCTTTCCATAGTCTTCACACAATGTCTTCTCAGGTCATAGTCTTCAATACAATTATCTTCATATACCACCACTGATATCAATGTCTTCATACATTTTAGGGGTCATCTCCGGTAGGTTAACCAAATCAATGAGGGACTACTACCTGTGTTATCCTGCAATTCTCACAAACACATTAGTCCCTCAACCAGGTTTGTCGTTGATACTCCAAAACCACTAGGGGTGGCACTAGATGCACTTACAACACTCAATACGACAATCAATGATGCCAAGGAGGCGCGGAGTGAGTCGTGCAGTGCTCACGAGGAGATCAAACAAGCGCATCAGATAGCAGCTGGTAAGACTTTTCTCTTGCAGAGTATCTTCGGAGGTCGGAGGTATCTTGCGCTGACGCGATTATGGAGTTCTCCAGGTGTGTTTGCGGATCTTCCGAGGAGCATTGCCGGCGCCGCCCAATTCTTTCAAGCCCAGGAGGGGAACGACACGAAGACGTTGTTCTGGTCACAGTTTCTTGCGCCAAAACATCCAGTGCCCCTCAACGACCAAATGAAGCAGGTGGTCGAGCTGCATAATATGGCGAGTATGGCCACGAGGGACTTGATAGTCCGGCTATGGCCTGCTAATCAAATCCCAAGTAGCTACTTCAGATTGGTGAAGTGACTCGTCGCCGCGGGTCAACACTATTAAGCGTTCGGCCTGCATAGAGGGTGCACGAATGGCCTTCGCCCGTGTCAAGGTGCACTGGGCGAAGATGAAGGCCACGGAGATAGCAACTGCTGGCCCGCCAGAGGGCAAGGATCACTGGAAGCTGGAAAGTTTCTTTGGTGATGTCCTAGAAGGAGCCCGCCTTGTAGAGGGCCAGTGCTCAATGGATATTATCTTTGAGTGATTGTATTCGGATTGTAAGAACTAAGCTTGTGTACCGATGTATATATACTTTTTGCCCTGTTTTATTATGAGCGACTTTTCTTCCTGTGTGGTTGTTTATTTTAAATTTGAAAGTTTCCAGTCGTCGGCTTCAGCCCCCATGTAAATATTACATGGGTGTTCGGTAATGTGCGTTTAACACTCTTTATCCAATGTCTTGGTCCATAAAGGAGGTGTCCGCGGAGCGAACAAGGAAATCAGACTATGCAGCTTTATTGCTTTCACTTAGCCATAGGTGCTTGACTTGTGGGGCCAAGTACTAGCCCCCGGTGCATGTGCGGCTTTCCGAACTATGGTGCCCACTTTATGCGGCTGGGCAAAGACCATCCCCTCCTATAACACGAAGTAGATCACTATCGATCGTAGTATGCCACTAGGTCACCGAATCGCTTGACCGACTCTCGCCTCATCATGACAGTAAGTTTTCGGCTTTCTCTACTGAGGTACTTGACCGGACGAACTAGAAGTACAATAGTAGTAGTTCTCCCTTTACTACCTTAGCCGAACAATGCTGTCATAGCCTAGAATTGCTTGTAACTAATTGCATGAAAGCATTCATGTCATCATGTTTAAATTTTGCTTAAACTTGAAATGGGGATGTTCAAACCCTAGCACCAAATGGAACTCAACTAGGTTCAAGTTAAAAATGTTGGGGAACGTAGCAGAATTCAAAAAATTTCCTACGCTTCACCAAGATCAATCTAAGGAGTCATCTAGCAACGAGCATAAAGGAGTGCATCTACATACCCTTCATAGATCGCGAGCAGAAGCGTTCGAAGGAACGTGGATGATGGAGTCGTACTCGTCGTGATCCTTGTCACCGATGATCCCAGCGCCGAACGGACGGCACCTCCGCGTTCAACACACGTACGGTACAGCAACGTCACCTCCTTCTTGATCCAGCAAGGGGGGAGGAAAGGTTGATGGAGATCCAGCAGCACGACGGCGTGGTGGTGGATGCAACGGGAAAAGCTGCAGGGCTTCGCCGAGACCTTGCGGGAGGAGTAAGAGATGTAATGG
>LR738710.1:54389361-54415151 GCA_902687465.1 Secale cereale | reverse complement strand
GGGGGGGGGGGGGCGGCGGCCAAGGGGGTGGCTTGCCCCCAAGCCTAGAGGGCGACCCCACCCCTAGGGTTTCAACCCTAGGCGCATGGGGGGAGGCCCAAGGGGGGTGCGCCAGCCCACTAAGGGCTGGTAACCCTCCCCCTACATCCCACGGGGCCCTCCGGGATGGGTGGCCCCACCCGGTGGACCCCCGGGACCCTTCCGGTGGTCCCGGTACACTACCGGTGACCCCCGGAACTCTCCCGGTGGCCGAAAATGGACTTCCTATATATCATTCTTTACCTCCGGACCATTCCGGAACTCCTCGTGACGTCCGGATCTCATCCGGGACTCTGAACAACATTCGGGTTATCGTGTGCATATATCTCTACAACCCTAGCATCACCGAACCTTAAGTGTGTAGACCCTACGGGTTCGGGAAACACGTAGACATGACCGAGACGACTCTCCGGTCAATAACCAACAGCGGGATCTGGATACCCATGTTGGTTCCCACGTGTTCCTTGATGATCTCATCGGATGAACCACAATGTCAAGGATTCACTTAATCCCGTATGCTATTCCCTTTGTCTATCGGTATAGTACTTGCCCGAGATTCGATCGTCAGTATACCGATACCTTGTTCAATCTAGTCATGGCAAGTCTCTTTACTCGTTCCGTAATCCATCATCTCGTGACTAACTCCTTAGTCACTTTGAGCTCATTATGATGATGTCTTACTGAGTGGGCCCAGAGATACCTCTCCGTCATAAGGAGTGAGAAATCCTAGTCTCGGTTCGTGCCAACTCAACAGACACTTTCGGAGATACCCGTTGCGTACCTTTATAGCCACCCAGTTACGTTGTGACGTTTGGCACACCCAAAGTATTCCTACGGTATCCGGGAGTTGCACAACCTCATGGTCTAAGGAAAAGATACTTGACATTGGAAAAGCTTTAGCATTACGAACTACACGATCTTGTGCTAGTCTTAGGATTGGGTCTTGTCCATCACATCATTCTCCTAATGATGTGGTCCCGTTATCAATGACATCCAATGTCCATGGCCAGGAAACCGTGACCATCTGTTGATCAACGAGCTAGTAACTAGAGGCTTACCAGGGACACGTTTTGGTCTATGTATTCACACATGTATCGCTGTTTCCGTATAATACAATTCAAGCATGAATAACAGACAATTATCACGAACAAGGAAATATAATAATAACCATTTTATTATTGCCTCTAGGGCATATTTCCAACAAAAAATATTTTCAATGAACCCAAAATGCCCTTAAGAAAAGTTCATGATTTTTGATAAAGGTGAAAACCTCTGCCAAAAATGATGCACATATTTCTAGGTCACTTTTGGATTTTTGAATGAACACAGAAGTATTTGAATTGGAGCCATTTAAATGCTATATATATTTTAAATGGTCCAAATATTCTGAAGTTATTTGTGGAGCTCTGGAGTAATTCAGTTAACCTCCAAAATAATTTTTAGAATTTATTTAAATGGTTTATTGCCTAACCTAAATCAAATAGAGAAAACAAAATAGGAAAACAAAAAGCAGAAAAGAGGGAAACCTTAACTGGACTTACCAGACGGCCCAGCTGCTGTACGACCTGGCCCACCTGGCATGTGCCAGTCGTCCCCCACCTCTGCCAGTTGGCAGCAATGTTGGGGATATCGCTTATCGGGAACTTATCAGTCGACCCATGATAAGGGGTAAATCGGCCAATTTATCGGCATATCGACCGATTTATCGCCATATCGGCTGATTTATCAGCCGATTTAACTTATCGGTCAGACAACGGTAAGCGATAAATCGGCCGATTTATCGGCATATCGGAAGATATCTTGAACAGTGGTTGGCAGAGGAGGGACAGCGCACGGCACGCGCGCGTGTGCCACACCACCAGACTGTCTGCCTGCGTCGCCTCGCCACCGCGACGCCTCACGTCTTCTCCTCGGTGCTGCCTCGACCCCCTGGACACCGATCTCCTCTCCGTCGGCTCTCTCCCTCATCTTCTCTTGCTATGGCTGACGCGTCGTAAGCATGCCGCCGCCGTAGTCGACGCCACCGCCTCCCACTCGACCCCTCGCCGTGCCTGCGAGCTCCGCTTCGACGTCCTCGACCTCCTCGCTTCCCCAGACATCGCCGGACGCGCTCCTGTGCCCTCACCGAGCTCGTCCCCGACCGCCCGTTGCCGGAGATCCCCCTCGCCGCCCCTCTTAGCTCCGACCTCCTACGAGCTCGCCGACCCGCTCGTCGCAACCGTCGTGATCTCCTGCCCCAAACCTCCCCTCCCCTCCGCCTCGGTTGTGCCCTAGCCGCCACCTCCACCGAGCCCGGGAGCTCTGCTCTGCCGGCTACGCCATCGTCGTGGCCACAACCACGCGGGCTCGAAACCGAGCGCGTCACCGCATTCGCCACACACCCAGGAAGCCGTAGCACCTCTCCGCGCCCCCTGTCGTGCATCCTAGCGCCGAACCCAAGCATGCCCGAACGCCGGCCGCCGCCCCAAGCTCGTTTCCGACGAGCTCCGGACACCCTAGCTCCTGCTGCCTGCTGCGCTGGATGCGGGCGAGCTCCAGCTCCCCGTAGCCGCTCTCCGCCGTCCATATGGTCGCCAGAGGGCTTAACCCAAGCCCTCCCCCGCGTCCGCTGCCACCGGCGGCAAAATGCCGGCGAGCTTGAATCCTTTGAGCAGGGATTCGACTCCCCCTGAGTCACTGACATGTGGGGTCAGCCCCTGACTAACTCCTAGTTTATGTTTTAATTACTGTTAATTAACCATGTTAATTAGCAGAGTCACTGACACGTGGGACGCACTGGTCAGTTTGACCTGGACCACCACTGTTGACTTGCTGGCATCACAGTGTTGTCATGCTGACGCAGTAAATGTTTTCTGGGATTTTAAATAAATCAAAAATGATTTATTTATTTCAGAAAATGTTTAAAACTTCTAAAAATCATAGAAATTCAACCGTAACTCCAAATGAAATAATTTATATATGAAAAATTATCAGAAAAATATGAGGAATCTGTTTATGGCATTATCATGCATGTTTGAACAACTTAAAGTTGCTATATATGACAATTTGTTTAAATGGCATTTGAAATGTCTTACATGGAGTTTGAATTTGAATCTTGTGTTCAATCAACTTCATTTAAATCGTTGCTAGTTGCATTAGCTCAATCAGCAGCATATTTCCATGTCATGATCATGCATCATATTGTTGCATTGCATTGATTGTGCTCCTTCCTGTTTGCTGGTGGTTGTTCCCTCTCGATAGCCGATGTTTCCAACGATGTGATCATTGACACGGATGAAGAGCTTTACTATCTTCAGAAGTGCCAGGCAAGCAACCCCCATTGAACATTCCAATAAAATCTCACTCTCTCTCGCTCTTGCTCTCTTTTACTTCATTAGGACAACAATGATTCAACTGCTATTTGATGCGGTAGCTGAACCCCTTTCCTCTGCATGACCTGTCATTGCCAGAGTAAATAGTTGAAACCCACTAGCATGAGTAGGAGTTGTTTGAGCCATGTTGTGCCTACTCATCCATGCTTGCTTGTTATGCCTGCTATTTCTTAGAGTTGTGTCAGGTCTGATTCATCGGGCATGAATTGGAATGTGGTCATCATGTCCTACTGTTGAGAGCTAAGTGTGTGAACACGATTTGGTAAAGGTAGCGATGAGAGGCCATGTAGGAGTACATGGTGGGTTGTCTCATTGAAGCCGTCCTCAGGAACTGAGTTCTGTGTCTGTGATCCAAGACAGTTACTACCACACATTGGGCTCCGGGCACTCCAAGCTCTCTCGACTTATTAATCGCCTCGATCTCTGTCCAGGAGTTGCAATTAGTTTCTGGCGTTTGTAGGATATGTGTTGGAGGCCATGCGTATCGTTGACCCTAGGGGTGGGCTATGATGAAGTAGATACACCGTGGCACGATGTACCGAGTCTCCTGTTTGGTGTCTCGGGAACCCTGCACACATCGTTTGTGGCCGTGAGCAAAACCTTGGTCGGATCTCCTTGCGGATGGAACCCGAATAGGCGATAAACCTGGACTAGAGACTTGCATGGTTAGTCAGGTCGTGGCCGACACCCTCGCCAGGCTTCCGCTTGAAGGTTGCTGAGATACATGACGTGTACATGGCGGTAAGTGGCGAGAGCATGTGTGAAGAAGTACACCCCTGCAGGGTTAACATGATATATTCGAATAGCCGCGTCCGCGGTAATGGACTACTGGGTTGCTTGTGCAGTTCATAGACAAGTGAAACTGGATACTCTAAAATGCACAAGTGTGAGTGCTATGGATGGCATTCTCGTAGGGAGATGAGAGCGGATCCATATTGGTGTATTGATATGGTGAATATATGGACTCGTGTGCGCCACCTCAAAAGAGTTACCAGCAGTCGTAGTACAATATAGCCACCGGGTCAAAGCTGGCTTGCTGCAGTTAAACTCCACTACCGATTTGTTGATACTGATGCATATGTAGCTAGTTTTGATGTAAGTCTTGCTGAGTACCTTTGTACCCACGTTTGCTTAATTTATGTTTTTGCAGAGGAGACTTCAGTCTCACTAGTAGTTCCGCGTGGACTTCGACGTTTAGCTTGTTACCTCAGCTATGATCTTGTACCCATCGGAGGGTCTTGTAGATAGTCAGGCTTCACAGCATTTTTCATTTGTAGTTTTCTGTACCCAGACATGTTATATTTCCATTGCTTGTATGCTCTGTATGTTGGGTCATGAGACCCATGTTTGTAATACCTGGCTCCTCGGAGCCTAATGAATAAATACTTTGATTCATAGAGTTTTGTTGTGATGCCATGTTGTAGTTGCACATATCGAGCATATTGTGTGTATGTTATTGAAATGCTTGGTATGTGTGGGATCCGACACCTAGTTGTTTACCCTTGGTAGCCTATCTTACGGGGAAATGCCTCCTAGTGCTTCCACTGAGCCTTGGTAGCTTGCTATTGCTCCGGAACACATGGATTGACGGGCATGTGTCCTTCCTTGCTCCCGTGTCTGTCCCCTATGGGGAAATATCACACGGTGTATACCGGAGTCCTGTTAGCTTGTACAGCCCAGCTATACTCGCTGCTGACCGACACGTGCATTGTTGGGTCATGTATGCCTGTCCCTGTAATTTAGCGCCACTTTTGGTTTATAACTAGTCATGTCGGCCCGGGTGGTCTGTCATATGGATGCTAGCGACACTATCATATACGTGAGCCAAAATGCGCAAACGGTCCTGGGTCAGGTAAGGTGACACCCGTGGGGATATCGTGCGTGAGGCCGCAAAGTGATATGATGTGTTACATGCTAGATCGGTGTGACTTAGTATCGGGGTCCCGACAAATGCGGCACATAAGGTGGTAAGCACAGGAGCCGGACAACCCAACTATAGACCCAAGACATGATCTGGAGCCGATGTATATAATGCAATATCCGGGATGCCGGCCCGATAGGTGTTCGTACTTTTGGAGGTGTGCCAGGCCGAATACATCCCCTACTATTAAGTCCAGGTATTAAGGCACATGTGGCAATCTGACATGGAGAGAGAACACACGTGGTAATAAAATGAACTCCAAGTGAATTGGAACCAAACTGCCTCTTTTATATCCTGTTTAATACGGCGAGCCGTCTGGTTACAGATAATGCCGATGACATTTTTGGGCATTTTACATGCGAACAAAAGAAAAAAAAAGAAAAAAAAAGAGAAAATGTTTACACAGTGCCTGAATCTAAAAAGAAATCACAACGCGGGGCCCTGCTGCACGTCTGCGCCGTTTTCTCCTTTGTAATGTGCCTTGAAGAGGGGAATTATGATGGTCGCCTGTAAAAAGGGAAAGAGAATTATGGAAAAGAATGCCCTGCACAGCCGTAAGTAAGGTTGGTTCTTTTAATGAACCTTAAAAAGAAAATGTATTTTAGAGTCCGAATAGGGTCAAGCCGAACTATGGACTATTTGTATGCAGTGTGCCCCAAGCGCCGCCCAAGATCTTTTAAGGGCGTAATTGTGTACGCGAGGTACGTATGCTACTACCTTATGGAGTAGCCGACAGGGGCATAATTGCTAATCGAGCTCAGGTTCCTCTGAGCTGCCGTGGTGTAGTGCGGGCCGGACACGTTTAGCCGTGTCTGTGGTCTTAACGACCGATGAACTGTTTGGCTTAAATAAGCCGCTTTGGACCTCGGTTGCTAGGGCCATAGTGTCTTCCTCTGTACGGAGGGAGTGCTCCATGTTTCCGTTGACCGTGATGACGCCGTGTGGTCCAGGCATTTTGAGCTTCAACTAAGCATAATGCGGGGCCGCATTACAGCGGGCGAAGGCCGTTCTTCCAAGTAGTGCATGATAGCCACTTCGGAAAGGAGCGATGTCGAAGAGTAACTCTTCGCTTCTGAAGTTATCAGGAGAGCCTAATATGACCTCTAATGTTAATGAGCCCATGCATCGGGCTTCTACACCTGGTATCACTCCCTTAAAGGTAGTGCTGCTGGGCTTAATCCTTGATGGGTCTATCCCCATCTTGCGGACAATGTCTTGGTATATCAGATTGAGACTGTTGTTGCCGTCCATAAGGACTCGAGTAAGATCATATCCGTCGATTATAGGATCGAGCACTAGGGCTGCCGAACCTCCGTGACAGATACCGGTTGGGTGATGCCTGCGATCAAAGGTGATCGGACAAGCCAACCATGGGTTGAACTTGGGGGCGACAGGCTCTACGGTGTAAACGTCCCTGAGTGCGCGCTTGCGTTCCTTCTTGGGGATATGGGTAGCGTAGATCATATTCACGGTATTTACCTTCGGTGGAAATTTCTTCTGTCCCCCAGTGTTCGGCTGGCGAGGTTCATCCTCGTCCTCACTTTGAGGTCCTTTCCCCTTGTGTTCAGCATTTAGCTTGCCGGCCTGCTTGAAGACCCAACAGTTTTGGTTGGTATGATTTGCAGGTTTATCAGGGGTGCCATGAATCTGGCAAGGCCTCTTTAGTATTTTGTCCAAGCTAGATGGATTGTCTCTGTTGCCTTCGAATGGCTTCTTCTGTTGACCGGGCCTGGAGCCACTGAATCCGACATTTACTGTCGTGTCATCTGTGCTTCCAGCATTGTTTCGACACTTGTTCTTGTTAAGTCGTGGCTTGCCGTTGCCATCCCTGACTTCGGAAGTGCCAGGGTCGCAGGTGCTATTGCTGCTATGAGATAGCCAGATGTCCTCACCCGTGCAAAAGCGGGTCATGAGTGTAGTAAGGGCTGCCATTGTCCTCAGCTTCTCTTGACCGAGGTGTCTAGCCAGCCACTCGTCCCGGACACTGTGCTTGAATGTCGCTAAGGCCTCGGCGTCCGGATAGTCAACAATTTGGTTCTTTTTAGTTAAGAACCGATTCCAAAGCTTGCGGGATGACTCCCCGGGTTGCTGGATTATGTGACTTAGATCGTCAGCGTCCGGGGGCCGGACATAAGTCCCCTGAAAGTTAGCCCGAAAAGCATCCTCAAGTTCTTCCTAGCTTCCAATGGAGTTCTCTAGAAGGTTGTTTAACCAGTGCCGAGCTGGCCCTTTCAGCTTGAGAGGTAAGTATTTGATGGCGTGGAGGTCATCTCCACGAGACATGTGGATATGAAGAATAAAGTCTTATATCCATACAGCGGGTCCGTCGTTTCATCATATGCCTCAATGTTTATGAGTTTAAACATTTTCAAAATCGTTCACATTTTCAAAATTAAGTTATCATTTTTAAAAGTTGTTCACCAATCTGGAAATTTTCAAAAAAAAATAAAAATGAACTTTTTTCTTAAAGTGTTCACATGAATTGGGGCGCTAGAGTAAACCGGTGCGCGTGGAGAGCCATGAGGAGGACTCTACATTTTTTAGGGGCATCACTACATTTTATTACTCCAAATGCCACATGAAGTGGGATATAAATGGGATCATGGGGTTGGACCAACCATACTTGTCGCCCCTGATCAAGAGAATGAGAGAACTTGGCTAACCTATCAGCATCGCCATGAGTACCAGGACCTTCAAAAAAAGATACAATTAAAAGGCATCGTCGTATGTTTGATTACCTTAATAATGTTACCATGTACTCTGTTGCACCCTCTTGCATAATCGTCCATTATCTACTTTGACTCTGAGGCAACAATAAAGTTTGGATCATCAAATCCTCAACCGAAGAAAAGGTTTCTCAGCATGCTACGACCTCCAAAGCAGGACATTAGAGTAACCGTGCTACAATGAACGGACATGTTGCACTACTGCATTGCATTGAATCGACCTGCTACATTCGCGAAAGGGCCGGCGGCTAGTCAGGTGGCCCCTGTGCCCCTTCGCTATAGTATGCACGAGGGCTGTTTTCTAATTAAGTACGGCTGGAAAGCCCACTAACAAGTTTTTCACAACCGAAGTGATCCCTATCTGATGAGGCAATTTAAACTATCGTCGAGCCCAAAATAAACCACATTACAGGAGAGCAACTAGTTAAAGGATAACCTTGCGGGAGGCATATATTTGTTTTCGCAAGAAGCACAAAATCATGATTATTTTTTTGCTTCACGAGAAGCATAAATTTGTGTAACGACCAAACCTCAAAGGATTTGAGTCTCTGTGCTTACCGTGCTAGTCGCTGGATCGAACTCGCTAGCACACACACACACACACACACAGTATAGATGAATAACAGAATACAAGTGCATCATTTATTACATTGTATGATCCAGAGTATATAAAATAAAACAATCTGCATAGCTCATGGCTAGCTCTTATTCAACCACACAGCCGAAAATAGCAGAAAATAACGATGAGTCCCATCATAGCCAAACTGGCAATGCTGAGTGCAGACTCGCGACCCTAACGGTACCTTACTCCTCGTCTGAAAATCCTGCAACAAGAGATGTTGCAGCCGTATAGGTCAATACATTGAATGTATTGGCAAGTTACACAGGAGAAGTAATAAAGCAGACCTACATGTATATGCACAGAACAACAAAGGAAGGCTTGCGGGTTTATTTTGCAGAAAGCTGATTTTGTCCTCATAACTACTTAATAGTCAAATTATCATTTAGTTCTTTTATTACTACAATTAAATGCACAATGTTGAGTTGGCAAAATCAACTCCAACCTACCCATTTATTAAGTTGCTCACAAATATTATTAAGTGTCACATTGATACGTCCAAAACGTATCTATAATTTCTGCTTGCTCCATGCCTCTTTTGGGTGATATTGCTATGATATTTATACACTTCCATACACTTTTGATCATATTTGGACTAACCTATTAACTCAGTGCACCCCAGTGCCAGTTTCTGTTTTTGGCTGTTTTTGTATTTCAGGTTTTCCCATTACGAGAACTGCCAGAAAAATCCCGGAAAAATTATATAAAAAATCAGCGTTCCAGAAGCTACCAGGCACCCGAAGCACAGCCGGAGGGGGCCACCAGGGCTCCAGGCGCCCTGGTGGCGCGCCCCCCTGGCCGCGCCGGGGGGGCGCCTGGGCCCCCCGAGCCTCGTCTGATGCCCCCCTTTGGCATATATTTATATCGTGTCCCGAAACCCTCGAGACGGGAACCCTTTTTCGCAATCTCATCTCTGTTCCGCCGCCGCCGCGCTTCCAAGATCGGGAGCACTAGGAGAACTCTTCCCGGCACCCTGCCGGAGGGGAGGATCACCACCGGGAGCTTCTCCACCACCATGGACGCCTCCCGGATGAGTTGTGAGTAGTCTCCCTTGGACCATGGGTCCATGACCAGTAGCTATGTGATGTTCTCCTCCCGTTCTTGTGCTTCACTAATTAGTCCTCGTGAGCTGCCCTACATGATCGAGGCACATATGTAATCCTTATGCTGTTGCTATGATGAGTTTGCTGGGATCCTATGGATTGTGAGATTATGTTCAGATTGTGTTTGAGTAATATATTTGATTCACCTCTTTTATATTTATGTTCGTAAGTAATTCTTGCATGTTCTCCGTTGTTATTTATTGCTTTGGCCAAGTAGTAGGTAGTGACTCCAAGAGAGAACATTATGCTTGATTGTGGGTTCATGCCCCTCGATGACTAGCTTGAGTGACAAAAACATGAGTCTAGGGGATGTGATGTTGCCACAAGGGGGAAAACAACGGTGCTTGTGCCCGCGGGTGCAAGGATTGTTTACTTTACGCAAAGTTCTTTTAATGCAGTTGTCTATTGCTTTGAGTTTACACTATGGGTGGGACTCGCAACTTAATACCAGCGAGATGTTCTGGATAGATATCTCAAGGTGGATGATTAGTAGTAGATGCAGATGGATTTCGGTCTACTTACCTCGGTGTACCGCCCATGCTTTGAACCTCTACCTTTCTTGCAACATAGTTAGCATTGGTTTGCGCACATAATTCTGTCAATTGCCCAGCTGTAATTCGTTTACCTCACATAGCTGTTTTATCGTCTTTTGGGAGAGAGACATCACTAGTGAACATCATGGGACTCCGGTCCATATTACCATCATTGATCACATCCGCTATTTACTTTCCGCTTTTTACTTATTATTGCAGCAATACCTATAACTATTATCACTTGCGTTTGATCCTTTGTAAACGACAAGGCCGGAGGGATTGACAACCTCTCTGTACTCGTTGGGAGCAAAGTTATTTGTATCTGTGTGCAGGTCCACGTTGATTGCTAATATCTAGCGCCGTTAGCAGTTGACACCTTCTTGTTGAAACTGGGAGTCTCAGGGGAAATCGATCCTTGGTATCTTTGCCAAGGGAAAACTTCCGCTACACTGCATCTCAAACCTTCCACTTGGGGTAACCAACGAGGGGCGAAAAGCCATCAAGCAAAGTTTTCTGGCGCCGTTGCCGGGGACTCCACTCTTCAGGATAAGGGAGTTGCACGCTATCTTTTACCTTTGCTTTTTAGTATTGTTAGTTTACCTTTCAGTTTTGCTTTAGTATCTTTTATCGAAAATCACAAAAATAGTTATCTTGCTTGCTTGCTACTATGGGTTCCACCAAGAACACCAAGTTGTGTGACTTCACTAGTCACAACAACGATGACTTTATCTGCACACCTATCACTACACCTGCCACTTCAGCACCTTCTTATGAAATTAAACCTGCTTTACTGAACTTAGTCATGAAAGATCAATTCTCCGGTGCTGGAGATGATGCTGCTTTACACTTAAACAATTTTGTTGAACTCTGTGATATGCAAAAGTACCAAGAAATAGATGGTAATATTGTTAAGCTTAAGCTTTTTCCTTTCTCCTTGAGAGGAGGAGCTAAAATTTGGTTTCAGTCTTTGCCTAGAAATAGCATAGATTCATGGGACAAGTGCAAAGATGCTTTTATTGGAAAATACTATCCACCTGCTAAAATTATCCAACTAAGAAGTAACATAATGAATTTTAAACAATTGGATAATGAACACGTTGCCCAAGCTTGGGAACGTATGAAATCTCTTATCAAGAACTGCCCTACTCATGGTTTGACTACTTGGATGGTTATCCAAACTTTTTATGCAGGCTTGAACTTTACCTCGCGGAACTTGTTAGATTCGGCCGCGGGAGGAACCTTTATGTCAACTACACTTGGTGCTACCACGAAGCTTCTCGATGAGATGATGACCAACTATTCCCAATGGCACACCGAACGCGCTCCAACAGGTAGGAAGGTAAACTCTGTCAAGCAGATTTCCTCCCTAAATGAAAAAGTTGACTTGATCATGTCTCTACTTTCGAAGCAATCTTCTATTGATCCTCGTGATGTTCCTTTAAATTCTTTGATTGCTCAAGAACAAGTAGATGTGAACTTTATCTCTAGAAACAATTTTAACAACAATGCTTATAGGAGTAATTTTGGTAGCAATCCTAGACCGTTCCCCTCTAATTCTTAAGGGAACAACAATGCTTATCCTAGCACCAAGAACTCCACTACTGAACTAGAGATTATGCTTAAGGATTTCATCACTACCCAAAAAGCTTTTAATAATAGTGTAGAAGAAAAACTAAACAAACTAGGTGATCTCTCTTCAAAGGTAGACAATTTAGCCAATGAGGTAGAATTGCTTAAAATTAGAACTTCTCCTCTTGAGGAGAGGAAGGTCACTCCTATGAATGCTATTCAAGTGCAAATTAATGAAAATATTAGGATGATGGCTAAACTTAAAGAGAGATGGGCTAGAGAAAGGGAGGAAGAAGATAGAATTAAGAGCCTTCCTACCCACCACACTGTTGCTACTATCCAAGTTGTTGAGGATATCCAAACTCTTAGCACCCAATGCACTCCTGGTCCCGAGGGACCTATTAATGGTGATGCTATGACTATAGAAACTACCAAACAAGTGAACCTAAAGGACACCACTACCACTTTACTTGATAGTAGTGACCTTGATTTTGATAATTGCACTCTTACCGAAGTTATTGATTTCCTTCACAAGATGTCTAGAGACCCCCGCACTAGCACGATTAACCTTGCCTTCACAGAGCATATCACTAATGCTCTTATCAAAGCTAGGGAGGAGAAACTTAGAGTAGAAGCCTCCATACCTAGAAAGATAGAAGATGGTTGGGATCCTATGACTAAAATTAAGTTGAATAACTTCTCTTGTTATGCTTTATGTGATGTTGGTGCTAGTACCTCTGTTATGCCCAAAAGAATATATGATATGCTTAAATTGAACCTTTTGATTCTTGTTCTTTTGGTGTTCGTCTCGTTGATTCTTCCATAAAGAAACCTTTGGGGAGGATCGACGATGTTCTTATCATTGTCAATGACAACTATGTTCCCGTTGATTTTACTATTATGGATATTGAATGTGAACCTTCGTGTCCAATTATTTTGGGACGTCCTTTTCTACGCACCGTTGGTGCTATCATTGACATGAAAGAGGGGAATATAAAATTTCAGTTTCCTCTCAAGAAAGGGATGGAACACTTCCCTCGAAAGAAGATTAAGTTACCTTTTGAGTCCGTCATACGGGCTAGCTATTCTTTTACTCTTGAGAAGACTTGATCTCTATGCATTATGCCTAGCTTAAAGGCATAAAAGAAAGCGCTTTTGGGAGGCAGCCCACATGAATAAATTTTTATTTTACTTTAGTTGTGTCTTGATGTTGTTTACTACAGTAGCATCATCATTGTATCTTTCCTTTTCAATTTTGTGCCAAGTGTAGCCTCTGATTGCAAGAAAGTTCAAAAGTTGTGACGTGCTGTCCAGGAAACAGATTCTGTCCTTGGATAGAAAAATTCGTATAAAATCACCAGGTCATCTTTTTGGTCTGAATTTTCTCGACAGCGTGCTCTATACAATTGTCTTTCGTGCGACTGTTCTGAGTTTTTTGATTAGAGTTGCAGAAGTGCCCCGAAAAAATCATTTACTACCTGCTGTTCTGTTTTTCACAGATTATGTCCTGTTTTGCCTTTCCTTCATTTTGCAAACCTTGAGCTTGCTTTTTCTTTGCAAAAACCTTTTGGCAATCTTGAGAAACAGTAGACCTTCAAGAATATCCTTATTTCCATCAAGGAACAATTATTTTATTATGGGTACTAACCTCGCTAATCAGATTATGATGAGTTATGTATGAAGGGAGTTTTCAAGTGTGCGAAGGAAGATGATAAAAAGATTTAGGAGTGTCAAACGCTCAAGCTTGGGGATGCCCCCATGCACCCCCAAGAAATATTCAAGGAGACTCAAGCGTCTAAGCTTGGGGATGCCCCCGTGCATCCCCTTCTCCATCAACATTATCAGTTCGTCTTTCGTTCCACTATATTTTTATCACTTCATGTGTTATGTGCTATGCTTGGAGCGTCTTGCTTTTAGTTTTCCTTTTTAGTTTTCCTTAGCTTTTCATAACGAGTCGGAACTCAGCTTTCTTTATGTGGGAGAGAAACACGCTCCACTTCTACCTAGAACATAACATAGAATTTTCATGTCTATCTTTGCTGTGTGTGTACTTTGTCTTTCAATAGCTACTATCATGCTTAGCTCTTAGTTTTCATGCTTATCTTTTTAAAGAGCTTTTGTTTAGTTGGTTGCTTGAACTCTCTTTAGTTATCATGCTTATCTTATTAAGAGAGTTTGCTTCCGTTGCATTGGTTGATATGTCTATGATAAAGATGCTACGTGCATAATGGCGCTTAGTAGTTCATGTTTTCTTATGGTTAGTCTCAAATAGCTGGGGGGTTCCCAATGTATTATTGGAGTACCAACATGATTTGTTTGCCTATGATGTGGTATGGTTTAGTAATATCTTCCTTCGAGAATTTATTTTGATTGACTTGGCGTATGCTCACGCATATTTAAGACTGTAAAGAAAGTCTGTCAAGCCTTGATGATCTTTTGTTTCTGAGTAGCGATATAACTTCCATGCCTGATTCAATGTTGCTTTGTCGCTCTGCATGATTATGACCGTCATTGCTCTCTTAGTTGGTCGCTCCCAGTCTTTTGCTAACCTCCACCTGTACTAAGCGGACTGACTGCTTGTGCATCCAAATTCCTTTAAACCAGTTATGCCATATGAGTCCACCATACCTTCCTACATGGTATTTACCTGCCATTCCTAACGGAGACTTGCATGTACCATCTCGAAATTATTCAAAGAAAAGCATTCCTATTTTGTGCCTCTGTTTTAAGTTCATGAGGAAGTAGTAGTTAATTCATGATCTTTTTAAGTTGGACAAGCTTCACCCCGGGATTGCATGTATAATGTGCAAACCCATAATACGAGAAGGAACTGGCATTGAGTGCGCCCGGCTCAAAAATAATATAACAAACAAACCCTCCTTCATGCTTTGTTCATGAGAAATCAGAAAACTTTGGCAGTGATAAACAAAGGAGATTAAGAGGATGTGATCGTCCTCATTCGGGAGCCGTTCCTCGAAACTTGTCCATCTCAAGAAGTGATTGAGTTGTCTGCTAGCATTCGTTGACGGAACATGCATAATCTAAAAAAAATATTATTACCTCTGTTTCTTTTAAAACCAAGAGCTCTGGTACATGTTTTGTCTTTGTTTCCGACTACGGGTTTTCAACCTTGCCAACAAAAGCCACGGTTCGAGAGTCTCACCCTTCTTTTAAAAGCACCAACTACTGAGAGCATGATTGTCATTCTGAGTGTAATGTGCATTGTCCCAAAGTAGCATTGTCTTTTGCATGATTGTGATATCGTTTATTCTGAAATCATTGTATCTAGTCATCACTTAAACCTTGGAGGTGCCCCTGCATTTATGTTTTGCTTCACTAAAGGGGGCAAGCAAGATATCATTTTATCATATTTGCACACCATGCTCATTACAAATCTATTTGATGCTTCAGTATCATATTGTAAAACTTTCAGTTCTTTGTGATTTTCTCATGAGGCAACTTAATTACTACAGATTCATTGTCTCAGTAAGCTTTTGTCATATGACTATGAAAAAGTCCTATATGGTTAATAGCATGTCACCATAGAAATTATTCTTGTTATCATTTACCTACTCGAGGACGAGCAGGAATTAAGCTTGGGGATGTTGATACGTCCAAAACGTATCTATAATTTCTGCTAGCTCCATGCCTCTTTTGGGTGATATTGCTATGATATTTATACACTTCCATACACTTTTGATCATATTTGGACTAACCTATTAACTCAGTGCACCCCAGTGCCAGTTTCTGTTTTCGGCTGTTTTTGTATTTCAGGTTTTCCCATTACGAGAACTGCCAGAAAAATCCCGGAAAAATTATATAGAAAATCAGCGTTCCAGAAGCTACCAGGCACCCGAAGCATAGCCGGAGGGGGGCCACCAGGGCTCCAGGCGCCCTGGTGGCGCGGCCCCCCTGGCCGCGCCGGGGGGGCGCCTGGGCCCCCCGAGCCTCGTCCGATGCCCCCCTTTGGCATATATTTATATCGTGTCCCGAAACCCTCGAGACGGGAACCCTTTTTCGCGATCTCATCTCTGTTCCGCCGCCGCCGCGCTTCCAAGATCGGGAGCACCAGGAGAACTCTTCCCGGCACCCTGCCGGAGGGGAGGATCACCACCGGGAGCTTCTCCACCACCATGGACGCCTCTCGGATGAGTTGTGAGTAGTCTCCCTTGGACCATGGGTCCATGACCAGTAGCTATGTGATGTTCTCCTCCCGTTCTTGTGCTTCACTAATTAGTCCTCGTGAGCTGCCCTACATGATCGAGGCACATATGTAATCCTTATGCTGTTGCTATGATGAGTTTGCTGGGATCCGATGGATTGTGAGATTATGTTCAGATTGTGTTTGAGTAATATATTTGATTCACCTCTTTTATATTTATGTTCGTAAGTAATTCTTGCATGTTCTCCGTTGTTATTTATTGCTTTGGCCAAGTAGTAGGTAGTGACTCCAAGACGGAACGTTATGCTTGATTGTGGGTTCATGCCCCTCGATGACTAGCTTGAGTGACAGAAACATGAGTCTAGGGGATGTGATGTTGCCACAAGGGGGAAAACAACGGTGCTTGTGCCCGCGGGTGCAAGGATTGTTTACTTTACGCAAAGTTCTTTTAATGCAGTTGTCTGTTGCTTTGAGTTTACACTATGGGTGGGACTCGCAACTTAATACCAGCGAGATGTTCTGGATAGATATCTCAAGGTGGATGATTAGTAGTAGATGCAGATGGATTTTGGTCTAATTACCTCGGCGTACCGCCCATGCTTTGAACCTCTACCTTTCTTGCAACATAGTTAGCATTGGTTTGCGCACATAATTCTGTCAATTGCCCAGCTGTAATTCGTTTACCTCACATAGCTGTTTTATCGTCTTTTGGGAGAGAGACATCACTAGTGAACATCATGGGACTCCGGTCCATATTACCATCATTGATCACATCTGCTATTTACTTTCCGCTTTTTACTTATTATTGCAGCAATACCTATAACTATTATCACTTTGTAAACGACAAGGCCGGAGGGATTGACAACCTCTCTGTACTCGTTGGGAGCAAAGTTATTTGTATCTGTGTGCAGGTCCACGTTGATTGCTAATATCTGGCGCCGTTAGCAGTTGACACCTTCTTGTTGAAACTGGGAGTCTCAGGGGAAATCGATCCTTGGTATATTTGCCAATGGAAAACTTCCGCTACACTGCATCTCAAACCTTCCACTTGGGGTAACCAACGAGGGGCGAGAAGCCATCACACATCTGTCAAGATCATCCAACAACTGTAATGGCATAGTGGCTCCAAATATCCATAACCGGGGACATGGCTAATCATGATTAGTTTTTAATACTCTGCAGAGTTTTGCACACTTTACCCACTAGACTCAACCCGAAGATTGAGACGAAGTCTTTCAGAAGTAGTCACCTCCACCCCCGGCAGCCGGTACACCTATCCATATCTACATCTGCTAGCATACCTGGGCGAGGATCCCTGTCAGGACCGGAATTTCGGGATGCAATTTTCCCAAAGGCGGACCTTGTTCTCACCAGCCCCAGGATTACTGTTAGCTGATGAGGCACCTCTTAATACAGAAAATTCCAAGCAAAGGTACAAATATGTAGTACAAGATCATTCGGGTCTATAAGTACAACACGGGGTTTTCTAGTGGATGCTGGCGGAAGCGGTTATGACGCGTCGGCGTCTGTGGGACTCCATTTCCCACGGGAACAGCTGACCGGGATAACTCCTATCTTCGCGGGGCTGCTATCCCAATAGAGTAGGCTCTGGGGTAGCATCACGTTGTTCCTTCCCACGCAAGGAATCTGGCCAAGGCAATAGCCAGGGACAAGCCAGTGAGTACTTTGAATGTACTCGCAAACATTGTGAACATAGGTGAGACATAAACATGCTCAAGGATGCTTTAGGATTACTTTGATAATAATGATGCGACAGGATATAACTTCAAGCATGACGTTCGAGTAAAAGGGCATATGCAATCAGAAAGTAGTAATGAAATAAATAACAGGCATGCCACAGTTGGGCGTCTGAGCGACACCACAGAAAGGGCTCATAGGGGAAGGAAAATAAAGGACAAGAATGCCACAGTCGGACGTCTGAGCGACATCACATAAAGGGCTTATAAATAAAGAGAAATGCCATAGTCGGACGTCTGAGCGACATCACAGAAAGGGCTTATAGGGGAAGGAAAATAAAGGACAAGAATGCCACACTTGGACGTCTGAGCGACATCACATAAAGGGCTTATAAACAAAGAGAAATGCCACAGTCGGACGTCTGAGCGACATCACAGAAAGGGCTTATAAATAAAAAGAATGCCACAGTCGGACGTCTGAGCGACATCACAGAGAGGGCTTATAAATAAAGAGAAATGCCACAGTCGGACGTCTGAGCGACATCACAGAGAGGGCTTATAAATAAAGAGAAATGCCACAGTCGGACGTCTGAGCGACATCACAAAAAGGGCTTATAAATAAAGGAGAAATAACGGGGAATACCTGGGAGGTCGAACCGTCCTGCGGATACTCGCTGTTTCAAGTAATATGAACGGTTAGTCCACAATAAAGATAAATCACAATCACTACCTGTCACAGGTCATAAATAATGTTCTGGCTTAAATGTTTCTCCTCCGAAGATCGACACTAAGACCGACACTCGACCCATCCCAGACTGTAGTCCTTAACCATGGACACGGCTATTCGAATAGGTTTTATATCTCTGCAGAGGGTGCACTCTTTACCCACGGGTAACGGATTTTCTATAGCCCCTCTGGACTAATTCCGTCTACGGTCTTTTAATTTGAAGACACGCCTGACTGCAGACACCAGCCTAACTTACCGGTGTCTGGAATCACCCACGACACTAGTTATGCCAAACTTTAAGTGGGGAGGCTACAACCTCGACTAGCATGGGATCACAACAATTTATAACGCGCGCGAGAAACTGGGGACGCTATCCCCTTCGGCTACAACCAAAACACCCATGCCCCCGGACCAGGTGGCCTGCCTACCGGATGCAGCCGGTATCTTCCACCGTGGCCTCTCTGTACGGTGTGTGATTGAACAGGAGTCGGCAAATTTACTGAACCGCACCCTACTCGAAGTAGGGACACGTGGTAGCATGAAACAAGTATGGGGGTTACTGGAGCAAGACTCGATCTATGGTCGACTCTGGAGGTTTATATATTTTCTGCACGGTTAGTGCCTCAGTGATTTCACAATTCCCTGACAGGTTCACTCTCCTCATGCTACCAGCTGCCTTACTGCACATCCTTGTTACAACGAGATGTCAGTCACGCGGTTGGTTCATCGAAACACAACCTTCTTTCGGACTCCATCCGAACTCTCACCAGGTAGATGTGGCATGAGGAGTAGTGGCTGCCACCAGTATCACATACTAAACTGAAAGGAAATCTTCACCTCATGATGATATGCAAGAGTATGCTTTCCACATGAAATAATGATGCTCAAACTTTGGCATATCAATGGAGTTCTTGAGATTTAAGCAAACAACACACAAATGGTATCATCACAAGGTTCAAGATGCTTTCCTTCAAGTAGAGGGGAGGAGAAAAGCATTCCAAGAATTTTGGAAGCTTTCTCCCTCTTCAAAAATCCTAAAAGAATAAGAAGGAAATCAATGCATAGACTTAGAACACCCTCAAAAAGTTGTCTGGAAAATTTTCATATAAATATGAAAATAAACTAGACAATATTTGGGGAACAACAGAAAAAGAATCAAATCATTTGGAGCTGTGGCTTAAAAGTTAAAGCCAGTCAAAGTTTTGGTCAAATCTGATTTTTAAATCAAAACAGAAAAGAAAACGTTTCGGTTAAGAATACGCTTTCGAGCTAGGGAATACGTACTTCGGAGAATGCGCCTCCACTTAAAACGCGCGGTGGTGGCGCTGGGTCACTGACAGTGGGGCCCAGGGGGTCCACTAGTCAGGTTTGACTAGTCTTTCCCCCCTTTCTCTTCCTCTGCCCGAACGGCAACGGGGCTCCGGCGATCGTCGTCGGCGAACCAGGGTTCTTTGAGGGTCACTGAGTGCGGGAATGGATCCGTGGGGTTGGTGCGGTCCTTCCGGTAGTCGATTGGTCGGAGGGGGCGAAGGGAGTCGCCGGCGGCGAGCTCCGCGACGGAGGGAGCCTCGGGTGAGTTTGGGGCATCGCTATACGGTGGCTCCCGAGCTTGTTTGAGGTGATGGGTGGCTTCGCAGGGTCGAGGGGAAGGCGACGGTGGTGCTGGAAGGGCGGGGGAGGCCCTGGTGGCGTCGGATTGCTCGAGGCAGAGGCGGCGGCAGTGTTCGCCGGAGATGGAGAAGGGAGCTTCCCGGGGGCGATTGGCTGCCACGGAGCTGCTCTGCGAGGTGCCTAGGGAGAGTATGATGCTGCGGAGGGGCTCGGGCGCCTTTAAATAGACGAGTCAAGGCGGTTCAGCGGCGGCAGTGGATAAGCTCGCCGGCGACCGTTGCTCTGTTGCAGCAGGGGGACGTGGCGGCGACGAGCGCTAGTGGACGGCCTACGGATGAGCTCGCACTGCTCCGAGGGGGCAGCTGGCGAGCGCGCGCGGCTTGGGCGGCGCCGACCGTGGCAGAGAGCCACTGTGCTCGCCGGCGTGCCGCCAAAAGCGCTCTGACGGGGCCGCTGTGGCCACCCAGGGGCGGCTTGGCGTTTCCTCAAGTGCGGATAAGGCTGGGCGTGGATTTGGGAGTGGCTGGGGGCCAGGGGCGCGATGCGGCGGCCCGAGCGCACGCACGTGCAAAACACGTGCTCTGGGCGCGCCTAGAGCACGCACGCAACGTGCTCGGCGTTATGCCACAGCATGCTGATGAGCTCCAAACTGCAAGGGGGGCAGCAGGGTGGGGTTATAGGCAGTGACAAAGCTGTGAGACATGCTGGATTAGCCAGGGGATCAAGTTCATAATATGAACCAGAAGCTAAGCCAAATATGGTCATGCACTCAGGGTGTTTGACAAAATGCCAGGGGCATCTAGCCAGCTCTTGCGGTGGCCAAACTTACCAGATGGATGTCCCCTTAGATGAGTGAGAAGGTGGTGGGGTTAGTTTATCAAAAGCAAAAACTTGTTAGTGCAAGTTTTGCAAGATTTCAGTTCTGGACAGAAAATGCAGAGCACTGTTCCATGAACCAAAACTATCCCAGTTGGCCCACTCTCTTGGACTTAAGGGTTTGACAAGAGGGACTACAAGTATGAGGGAGCTCAAAGGCTCTAGAGCAAAATAGACTAGGGTTGCAGTGCAAAACACCAAACTGAACTAGAATGGAAATGAGGCTGTTACACTCAAAACTTCCAAAGGACCAAGGTGGGTTTTTGCATAAATATGGATAACATACTGCTATGAACATCCCCTAATTTTGGTGGAAGCATCAAAGGAATATTTAAAGGGGTTGCAGTGCAATGTGGCCTACTGAATCAGATTGGCAAACAGGCTGTGGAGCCCAAAATATTAAATGAAATAATTCTATTATTGCATAAAAGTGATCTAATAGCATCACTTGACATCTCCAATTTTTGGTTGAAATTATAAATAAATTTATCAAGTAGTTGCAGTTCAAAGGAGGCCATAAAACTAGGTTTAATCATTTATATAGAGAAGTAAATTATGGAGACCAATATATAATTAAACCTGCTGATAAAAGCAAAGTTTTAAAAAGCACAAAATAGAATCTAACATTAAAAGGGAAGTTTTTACTAGGGGCAAACATTCCAACAAAAAAATCAGAGCAAGAATTGCCCTAGAATCCAAAGGAACATTCAGCAGAAGGCAAAATTTTAATTCACTGGCAAAATTTTAATTAATAAATCATTGCTAATTTTCTGGGGTGTTACAACACTACCCCCCTTAAGAAAAATCTCGTCCTCGAGATTTGTTAAGGCTAGCTATAAGGTCTGCTGCTGCCTCAAAAGATGCTATCAAATTTTTACGGCTTTAATAATGCAATTAACAGCTACTACAGTGCATGAGCAAACAGTGATGCAACTGGTGTGGTACGGGGAAAAATATCTACGGTCGTGGAAAACGATATGTTTCCACTCTGGGACATAGTAAATTTAGAAATGTTACTTTTCTAAATTTACAAATACGCACATTGCACCCGAGAGCACAGTACTCTCACTGGCTGACAGGTGGGGCCTGGGCCCATTGTCAGCCTCTTCTTCTTCCTCCGGCTCTCTCTTCTCCTTCCTCCCGCGCGCCTTTCCCGCACTTTCTCCACCGGCGACGGCTAGCCCGTAGGGCATCTAGGCCGTACTGCCGTAGTGCGCGGCGTGCTAGCTGCTGGTGCAGCGTGCACTCACCTCGCGGGCCAGCTTGTTGTCGGCACTGCTTGCGGATTCGCCTCCGAACACCGGCGGTTGAGCGACGAGCGGTGCTGGTGGACTCCGCCCACCGTACACCGATCTCGAGCTATAAAACGGCCGAGGTGCTGCTTCTTCTTCCTCTCACCTGGCCTCTCCTTCTTCTCCTTTCTTCCTTCTCCTCCGTTTGTGTTTTGCAGGAGCTCAGGTCGAGGCTCTAATGGCGGAGGCGATGCCGGGCTGGTGCATGGTGCTCATGAGCGTGGGGTTGGCGGCATTGCTGGGGTTATCGGTGCTCTTGTGTGCGATGATCCTCGACGATCGTCGTGATGCGGCGGCTCGAGTGCTAGCTCTCCGCGGCGGCGGCGATTACGAGGATTAGACGAGGGTGGCAGGGCTAACGGTGGTTAGCGGGCGGTAGGTACTTAGTGCTCAAATAAATCCCCACGAGTTTCTTTTCAAGAAACTGTGGTGTGCAAGGAGGTGTTTGATGGAGCAGTTGTAGGCGGATTAGCAACTTAGTGTACTGTGTGGAGTCGTATCATCGTTGTTGTGGCGTGACGAACGAAAAAAAAAATCTATGTTATGCAGATGGGCAAGATGCAACAACACAGGAAGAATTTATTTAACACACGATGCGTTACACAATTTCATAAAAAGGAACGGTTACATTCACGTGGCAGTTACGTCTAAAATATAAACGGTAAATGAACAGAGTCCTGGGAAAAGGTTTCTGGTGCCGGGGGACACTCTTCTTCTATCGGTGGTAGTGGGTTGACCAGTCGGTGAATGTGCTTCTCCTGCGCGGGCCTCAATGGTCTGCCGATGGCGATCCGAGGATTTAAATCGGCGAGGCTCTGGAGATAACCCATTATCCGCTGGGTCAAACGCTCTTGCGCGATCACATACTGCGTAAGGTTGGCTAGAACCGGATCTCTCTCAATACGCCCACCAGGAAAAGATGCTGCTTCTCCGGGTGCTGCGCGGCTTGGAAAGTAGTAATATCCTCTCTCGCTGGCATAGGGCACCACGAATCGCAGGCGAGCAATCGCTTCGCAGGCGGCAGCCTCTATGGCCATCTGAGGAGTTGGCATGGATTTCCCCATGAAGGAAACTTCTGTGGGATCTTGGTTTGGGTTTGCGGGTGGGATGTGTACTACTGCCCAATACTTCGAGGTGGATGGTGTGATCCTTGCTTTGAGTAGCTCATACTAGGGTGGACGGGTGGCACTCATCGTACTGCAGGTAAAATCCCACAATATCTTCACGAAACTACCCGGGGATGCCTCGGGGGTTCTCAGATAAATGCTAGGGATCGGCATGGCGAAGGCAATGGCTGTGAGGGGAGAGCACCGGGTGAGGGATGCTTGGCAAGTTCACGGTGTGGCCTATATATAGCGTCCTGGTTGGCTTATAGGGTTATGGTGAGGGTATCTATATCGCCGGTTTCGCTTTATGGGAGTCGAGGTCAAGGCTACAGATACCCACGTCTTGTAAAAAGACGTGTTCGCTGTAGGGGTTGTCGGCAAGGTGCTTTGGAAGTCACACCTGAGAAAGAAAATAAAAGGCATACGCACACTGTCACAACGGTGCATGAGTGCTAAGAGGGTGCAAAAATAAGCTGTACATACATATAGTCATACCGGTTACATGACCACGGGCAAAATAAAGCTTGGTACTACTCGAGTGATTTAATCAACCTCGTTTATATCCAAGAGGCCTTCCCTCGCGGGTGCTGAAGCTTCTCCGGGAGCTTCATCATTGGGTTTGGCTGGCGGTGGCCGAGGAGGTGCAAGGTCGGGGCAGGGATGATGACCCTCGCGAGGATTGTTGGCCACAATCCCGTTGGAGCATGCGACAAACAAGCGACGCATCACCTCTGGGGTCACCAAGGCGTTCTGGTCAATGACCGCGGCAGGCCTTGGGGACTCGATTGGTTGTCCGAACAGCACGACTGGGTTGTCGGTGCCAGACTCGCCTCGTCCTCTAGCTGGGGCTCGGCGAAGTAGTTCTCCACGGGCTGCGATCAGATCCAGGGTGATTTGATCGAACAGTTCCTCGATTACACTAACATAGTGTACTAGATGCAATAATGCAGGATCCGTCTCGTGGTCTTCGTTTGCAACTCGGGGAGGCCTACCATACCCGTTACGACTGGGGTAGTAGTAGAATGAGCGACAGTT
Organism: Secale cereale; assembly: GCA_902687465.1. NCBI lineage: Eukaryota > Viridiplantae > Streptophyta > Magnoliopsida > Poales > Poaceae > Secale > Secale cereale. The sequence goes on along the minus strand of LR738710.1, from coordinate 54,390,764 downwards.
AACCCTGGGCGATAGGTGCCTGAGTTGAAATATAGCCTCCCGAGCGGCTAGTTGGATGGCTTGCGGCTCAAAGGAAGTTGTCCTTCCTGTGAACCTGTAGGGGCGTTCTGGCGTCAGACCCCTACCGTAGATGTGCACAGTGGCCCAGAATTGACGGCTTTCACCGCCCATGGTGTCTTGGTACACCACGTATTCTGGGGGCTCTTCCATCGCAAAAGCACGACGGGTGAGGTTTGCGAGCACGGTCACAAAACCTCCAAGGTTGGTTGCTGTGGTTTCATTGTGGACGATGGGTCCTGGCATTCGGCTCAGTATGGGGGTGGAGATTGTGTGGTGTTGGGTTTGGGGGCTAGCGTGCCCTATTTATAGGAAAGGACGGAGTCTTCCTCTGCACGCTTGCTGAGTCTTCCTTCGCACGCTTGCGGAGTCTTCCTTCGCACGCTTGCGGAGGGGAACTGTTTAGGTGTCGGTTACTGGCGCGTGATTGATAAGCTAGGCTGGTAGGTTGGGCACCGACTGCCAGAGGCGTCGGTCCATTGTATGGGTATCTTACGCGAGAAGCTTGGCTGGGGTTGAAATATGGTCTGGTGGGGGTGGTAAATCTAGGTTGTTGGACCTGGCTAAGATAGGATTAGCCAACGGTCAGCCTGGCTCTGATACCAAGGTTGTCAGGACCGGAATTTTGGGATGCAATTTTCCCAAAGGCGGACCTTGTGCTCACCAGCCCCAGGATTACTGTTAGCTGATGAGGCACCTCTTGATACAGAAAATTCCAAGCAAAGGTACAAATATGTAGTACAAGACCATTCTGGTCTATAAGTACAACACGGGGTTTTCTAGTGGATGATGGCGGAAGCGGTTACGACGCGTCGGCGTCTGTGGGATTCCATTTCCCACGGGAACAGCTGACCGAGATAACTCCTATCTTCGCGGGGCTGCTATCCCAATAGAGTAGGCTCTGGGGTAGCGTCACGTCGTTCCTTCCCACGCAAGGAATCTGGCCAAGACAATAGCTAGGGACAAGCCAGTGAGTACTTTGAATGTACTCGCAAACATTGTGAACATAGGTGAGACATAAACATGCTCAAGGATGCTTTAGGATTACTTTGATAATAATGATGCGACAGGATATAACTTCAAGCATGACGTTCGAGTAAAAGGGCATATGCAATCAGAAAGTAGTAATGAAATAAATAACAGGCATGCCACAGTTGGGCGTCTGAGCGACACCACAGAAAGGGCTCATAGGGGAAGGAAAATAAAGGACAAGAATGCCACAGTCGGACGTCTGAGCGACATCACATAAAGGGCTTATAAATAAAGAGAAATGCCACAGTTGGACGTCTGAGCGACATCACAGAAAGGGCTTATAGGGGAAGGAAAATAAAGGACAAGAATGCCAC
>LR738710.1:54334970-54389257 GCA_902687465.1 Secale cereale | reverse complement strand
ACAGAAAGGTCTTATAAATAAAAAGAATGCCACAGTCGGACGTCTGAGCGACATCACAGAGAGGGCTTATAAATAAAGAGAAATGCCACAGTCGGACGTCTGAGCGACATCACAGAGAGGGCTTATAAATAAAGAGAAATGCCACAGTCGGACGTCTGAGTGACATCACAGAAAGGGCTTATAAATAAAGGAGAAATAACAGGGAATATCCGGGAGGTAGAACCGTCCTGCGGATACTCGCTGTTTCAAGTAATATGAACGGTTAGTCCACAATAAAGATAAATCACAATCACTACCTGTCACAGGTCATAAATAATGTTCTGGCTTAAATGTTTCTCCTCCGAAGATCGACACTAAGACCGACACTCGACCCGTCCCAGACTGTAGTCCTTAACCATGGACATGGCTATTCGAATAGGTTTTATATCTCTGCAGAGGGTGCACTCTTTACCCACGGGTAACAGATTTTCTATAGCCCCTCTGGACTAATTCCGTCTACGGTCTTTTAATTTGAAGACACGCCTGACTGCAGACACCAGCCTAACTTACAGGTGTCTGGAATCACCCACGACACTAGTTAAGCCAAACTTTAAGTGGGGAGGCTACAACCTCGACTAGCATGGGATCACAACAACTTATAACGCGCGCGAGAAACTGGGGACGCTATCCCCTTCGGCTACAACCGAAACACCCATGCCCCCGGACCAGGTGGCCTGCCTACCGGATGCAGCCGGTATCTTCCACCGTGGCCTCTCTGTACGGTGTGTGATTGAACAGGAGTCGGCAAATTTACTGAACCGCACCCTACTCGAAGTAGGGACACGTGGTAGCACGAAACAAGTATGGGGGTTACCGGAGCAAGACTCGATCTATGGTCGACTCCGGAGGTTTATATATTTTCTGCACGGTTAGTGCCTCAGTGATTTCATAGTTCCCTGACAGGGTCACTCTCCTCATGCTACCAGCTGCCTTACTGCACATCCTTGTTACAACGAGATGTCAGTCACGCGGTTGGTTCATCGAAACACAACCTTCTTTCGGACTCCATCCGAACTCTCACCAGGTAGATGTGGCATGAGGAGTAGTGGCTGCCACCAGTATCACATACTAAACTGAAAGGAAATCTTCACCTCATGATGATATGCAAGAGTATGCTTTCCACATGAAATAATGATGCTCAAACTTTGGCATATCAATGGAGTTCTTGAGATTTAAGCAAACAACACACAAATGGTATCATCACAAGGTTCAAGATGCTTGCCTTCAAGTAGAGGGGAGGAGAAAAGCATTCCAAGAATTTTGGAAGCTTTCTCCCTCTTCAAAAATCCTAAAAGAATAAAAAGGAAATCAATGCATAGACTTAGAACGCCCTCAAAAAGTTGTCAGGAAAATTTTCATATAAATATGAAAATAAACTAGACAATATTTGGGGAACAACAGAAAAAGAATCAAATCATTTGGAGTTGTGGTTTAAAAGTTAAAGCCAGTCAAAGTTTTGGTCAAATCTGATTTTTAAATCAAAACGGAAAAGAAAGCGTTTCGGTTAAAAATACGCTTTCGAGCTAGGGAATACGTACTTCGGAGAATGCGCCTCCACTTAAAACACGCGGTGGTGGCGCTGGGTCACTGACAGTGGGGCCCAGGGGGTCCACTAGTCAGGTTTGACTAGTCTTTCCCCCCTTTCTCTTCCTCTGCCCGAACGGCAGCGGGGCTCCGGCGATCGTCGCCGGCGAACCAGGGTTCTTTGAGGGTCACTGAGTGCGGGAATGGATCCGTGGGGTTGGTGCGGTCCTTCCGGTAGTCGATTGGTCGGAGGGGGCGAAGGGAGTCGCCGGCGGCGAGCTCCGCGACGGAGGGAGCCTCGGGTGAGTTTGGGGCATCGCTATACGGTGGCTCCCGAGCTTGTTTGAGGTGATGGGTGGCTTCGCAGGGTCGAGGGGAAGGCGACGGTGGTGCTGGAAGGGCGGGGGAGGCCCTGGTGGCGTCGGATTGCTCGAGGCAGAGGCGGCGACAGTGTTCGCCGGAGATGGAGAAGGGAGCTTCCCGGGGGCGATTGGCTGCCACGGGGCTGCTCTGCGAGGTGCCTAGGGAGAGTATGATGCTGCGGAGGGGCTCGGGCGCCTTTAAATAGACGAGTCAAGGCGGTTCAGCGGCGGCAGTGGATAAGCTCGCCGGCGACCGTCGCTCTGTTGCAGCAGGGGGACGTGGCGGCGACGAGCGCTAGAGGACGGCCTACGGATGAGCTCGCACTGCTCCGAGGGGGCAGCTGGCGAGCGCGCGCGGCTTGGGCGGCGCAGACCGTGGCAGAGAGCCATTGTGCTCGCCGGCGTGCCGCCAAAAGCGCTCTGATGGCGGCGCTGTGGCGACCCAGGGGCGGCTTAGCGTTTCCTCGAGTGCGGATAAGGCTGGGCGTGGCTTTGGGAGTGTCTGGGGGCCAGGGGCGCGACGCGGTGGCCCGAGCGCACGCACGTGCAGAACGCGCGCTCTGGGCGCGCCCAGAGCACGCACGCAACGTGCTCGGCGTTATGCCACAGCATGCTGATGAGCTCCAAACTGCAAGGGGGCCAGCAGGGTGGGGTTACAGGCAATGAGAAAGCTGTGAGACATGCTGGATTAGCCAGGGGATCAAGTTCATAATATGAACCAGAAGCTAAGCCAAATATGGTCATGCACTCAGGGTGTTTGACAAAATGCCAGGGGCATCTAGCCAGCTCTTGGAGTGGCCAAACTTACCAGATGGATGTCCCCTTAGATGAGTGAGAAGGTGGTGGGGTTAGTTTATCAAAAGCAAAAACTTGTTAGTGCAAGTTTTGCAAGATTTCAGTTCTGGACAGAAAATGCAGAGCACTGTTCCATGAACCAAAACTATCCCAGTTGGCCCACTCTCGTGGACTTAAGGGTTTGACAAGAGGGACTACAAGCATGAGGGAGCTCAAAGGCTCTAGAGCAAAATAGACTAGGGTTGCAGTGCAAAACACCAAACTGAACTAGAATGGAAATGAGGCTGTTACACTCAAAACTTCCAAAGGACCAAGGTGGGTTTTTGCATAAATATGGATAACATACTGCTATGAACATCCCCTAATTTTGGTGGAAGCATCAACGAAATATTTAAAGGGGTTGCAGTGCAATGTGGCCTACTGAATCAGATTGGCAAACAGGCTGTGGAGCCCAAAATATTAAATGAAATAATTATATTATTGCATAAAAGTGATCTAATAGCATCACTTGACATCTCCAATTTTTGGTTGAAATTATAAATAAATTTATCAAGTGGTTGCAGTTCAAAAGAGGCCTTAAAACTAGGTTTAATCATTTATATGGAGAAGTAAATTATGGAGACCAATATATAATTAAACCTGCTGATAAAAGCAAAGTTTTAAAAGGCACAAAAGAGAATCTAACATTAAAGGGGAAGTTTTTACTAGGGGCAAACATTCCAACAAAAAAATCAGAGCAAGAATTGCCCTGGAATCCAAAGGAACATTCAGCAGAAGGCAAAATTTTAATTCACTGGCAAAATTTTAATTAATAAAGCATTGCTTAATTTTTGGGGTGTTACAATCCCACAACCTACTCAACTAAGCCAGAGCCCATTTAGCTAGTGGTCGTGCATGGAAGCTACTAGTCATTAAGTTTGTCTGATCTTTTTGAGCCTCGGCGGCCGTCCACTTACATTCAGAGGGTATAAACCATGATGTTCTTGAAACCACCCATCAATACCACTTCCGCCCAGAGGTGAGTTAAGCCCTGAATTACTACTCAGTTTGTTAAATATTAATAATCCTCACATAAGCTCAATGTATACAGGAACCAACCCCGTCTACAAGCATAGCAAAACTATACCAACCACGATTTGCAAAGACGGGAGATAGCTCACTAATATCGCTCAAATTATAACAATCCTATAATGCATAAATTTATAGTGTGGCATAACCTACAACGCATAGAAAAACAATAGGTAAAGGATGATCAACATGTAACTTGCCTTGATTCTGATTCAAAAAGTCACACTCCTGACAATAGCTCGCGTCCACTCCGGACAATCTACACGTTTCACACAATATAACAAATCAATCACCGAAACTTCAATAAAGCCAAAATAAAACCAACAGCAAGAAAATCATTTTAAAACTCAAAAACAGCAGCGAAACAACATGTACAGATCACCTACACAACACTATGATCACAATGCAAAAAGAAACACTCGATTCCAATAAACGGTTTAAAAAATACGGCCTCCGGAAGGTTTGATTCGAGTTCAAACGAATTCAAAATTGAATAGTGCAAACATGTGCAAACTTGGTACTGTGACGAAGAGCTGAATTTTGTGAGTGCACAGGAAAAACAATTACCTAAAAAGAGGATTTACAGAATAAAAGATATGGATATTTGAAGATTGAGACAAAACTAAGAAAAAGACAGAAACAACAGAAAACATCTGCCTCCTGTAGCAACTCATGTGCGTGTCTTGTAGCGGAGTGCCACTTGGCAGCCCATGATTCGCTGGAGGCGTGTGCTCACCAGAAGACAAAAGAAACGGCGGCGGTGGCTCGGGCGTCGGCGGCGACGCTCCTCCGGCGGGTCTCCGGCGAAGGCGAAGATATGGGAGGGTGCGGCGATGAGTGGCGGAGGTGGTGGTGAAGTCGGACGGCGGCGAGGCAGTCTGTAGCAGCGGCGACGATGAAGTGGACTGCGGCGGTGATCCGGCGACGGCTCGAGCTCGTTCCCTTCGCTTGGTTGCGTCTCCAGCGACAAAAGGTTGTCAAAAGAGATAGTCGTGGAGGGGGGGGGGTCGAACGGAGCGAACATTGCGGATGGGGATGGTCTTACGGCGACGACGACGTCCGGCGAAGACGGCGGCGACTGAAGCTCTGCGACGAGATCCGTTCTGCCCTAGCTCGCGCGTGCGGCAGCGAGAGGTGTGAGGTGCGGCGCGTCGAGGCCTTGGGTATGAGCCAGACAACTCGGGCGCGCTCGGGGTGGACCGAGTCGGCCTCGGCATGCGTGCGTGCGTGCGGCGCGGCGGCTGCTCGTCCTAGTCCAGCTCGGGGAAGCGGAGGAACAGGGGCGGGGTCCACGGTCAGTGGCTCTAGGCGGCTAGCGGATCGGGCATAATGATCCAAATATTCAAAAAGATCAAATGATGCAATAAAAATATGAGATGCATATGAATGATCTAATAACATCCTAATTTAGTAAAATTGGGATGTTACAATTTGCTTCTCATGGGTGCACAAATTTGTTTCCGTGAAAAATATTCAGAAAGGGAAAAAAATCTGCGATTTTTTTTGTGCTTCCACAAGGAGCACATACTTGCTTATCATGGAGGCACAAATTTACGTTCGCGTGCTTCTTGGTAAAGAAAAAAATCATGAATTATTTACACTTTTTTTGTGCTTCCACAGAAGCACAAATTTGCATCTCGCGGAGGCACAGATCTATGCTTCTCGAAGAGGGAAAAAGGTGAAAAAAATACCTCGCTTCCGTCTCATTTTTTTAAAATTCACCAAAACGATCTAGTTTCGAAGATCTCGATGCGAGTATCTAATGATGATAATAGTTCAAAATTTGAATGCATGATTTAAGAGATAAAACGTTTCAAAAAAAATTATGATAAAAAAGAGAAACTCACAGGTTACGACAAGCGGCGCACATATAGCGCGTCATTTTGTCAAGCCTATGAAAAGGTAGGAGTGACCTTTGCCAGGGATACTCTTTAACTATTGATATTGATTTCGGTGTTATAGATTGCTGTGTTTTTATTGTCCCCAATTGCAGCTAACTGTGTTGTTCTACAAGACCTCCTGTTTGGCGATTTAGTGCTAGGTAAGCTGCAGAGCGGCCTCAGCTCCCCCTCATGGGCCGCGGGCAGTGTACGTGGCCCAGTTTATGTGGGCATGCTTGCGCGATTTTCCTATTTGCCGCTCGTTGCGGCAAATTGTCGCCGCAACGCACAGGCAAAGCCTAGATCGAGCAAAGTGGGCCGGCCCAGTAGCAAGGCTTCCTGTTTACGGTTTTGGGCGAAATCACTAATTGAGGAGTACTCATTGTAAAGATCACCCCAACCCCAGGTTACGACAAGTGGCGTGCTGCATGTTCGCCACTTGTCGCAACCTGGGCGTTTTTCCTTTTTTCGTAGATCCGTATATTTAAAACGTTTTATCTCTTAAACCGTGCATCCAAATCTCGAACCGTTTTCACCACTGAATTCCTCGCGTCGAGATCTTCAAAACTAGATCCTATGTTGATAGGTTTCGACGAACTGTTTTTTCACGAAAAACCGGATGGAAAAACGAACCGGGCACACTAGTTTTTTCCTTTTCCGAAAAAGGCACGCCCGTGCCTCTCGCAAAATCATAACCGTGCCTCTCGCGGAAGCAAAACATTGACTCTCGCGGAAGAAAAGAAAAGAGAAAACATGTTTTTTTCCGTTTTCGAGAGGCACGGTTGTGACTCTCGCGAAATGAAAAAAAAAACAGAACACGCGTTTTTCCCCTTTCCGAGAGGCACGGCCGTGACTCTCACGAAAACACAACCGTACCTCTCGCGGAAGCAAAACCGTGACTCTCGCAAAAGAAAAAAACGAGAAATGCGTTTTTTTTCCTTTCCAAGAGGCACGGCCGTGACTCTCGCGGAAAAAAAATGAGTTTTTTTGGCAAAAAAATTTCAATATTTTTTATCGGTAAGTTAAGGAAGACTGGTGGAAAACCAAAACGTCGAAAAAACCCGGGAAAAACAGTTTAAAAAGCCGAAAACATGTGCGGAAAAATAAAAAAATAAAATTCAGAGGGAGCACCCAGAGCGCGACACGTGGTGAACGGCTGAGAGCGCGCCAAGTGACGCTGATCGCTGCGAGGCTCCCAAAGAAGCGCTCGTTAACTAGTTGCTCTCGGTTTTGGGAACCTTGTGGACGTTGCAGGCATTTTTTTGGGATTTGCGAACCTTTCTATAAGGTTCCTGAACCGTTTTTCCCCTTTTCCTTTTTGTCTGTTTCTTCTCCAATTTCTATCTTTCTTTTTTCTGTTTCATTTTTCTATCCTTTTTAATTTTGTTTCATTAATTTTCTTGGTTGAAAAAAAGTTCAGAAAGTAAAAAAAGATTGCAGTTTTCAATTTTTTGCTTTTCCATAGAATTTCCTATTTTCAAATATTGTTAGCTTCTGCTAAAAAAATGTTCGAAAAAACTAGAATTTAAAACCCAACAAAATGTGCGCACTTCTAAATTTTGTTCACAAATACGTTTTTCACCATCAATTTTGAAAAAATGTTCCCATTTCCAAAATTAGTTCACATATTCAAACAATGCTCATATTTTCAAAATTTGTTCACAAATTCAGAAAATGTTAATTTGTTTCTAAATTTGTTCGCTCAGCGAAATTCATAAAATGTGTGATATTTATTTTGTTTATAATTTCTAAAAATTCTCTTTTTGCAAAAATGTTCATCTTTTCAAAATTTGTTTGTAAATTAAAAAAACGTCAGGAATTTCATAAAATACTAGCGTTTCATAAAATTTGTTCCGAACTTTGAAAGTGTTTGTGGTTTTCTATTTTGATCCTAATTTTCAAAATATTGTTCGTATTTAAAAAACTGTTAATTTTTTCTTTTTTCTTTTAAATACTATTTTATATTCCCAAATAATGTTTTTCCCAAAACATTCGAATATGTATAATTTTTTCAAGAATTTTTTGGAAAGTTCGTGTTTCAAAAAATATTACCCTTTTGTAAGGAAAACACTTCGATTTTTTTAAAAGAAATTATTACGTGAATTATTGTTTATATAAACTGTGCTGCCATATTAAATGAGAAATCGCAGTAATTAGAGTTCCTAGTGACGTGGTTCACTCGCTGGAGGTTTTGTGTTCGATCCCTCTTAAGCTCACTCGCTTTAATTTTTTGTGAGTTTTAAATTTCGCTGTTGGTATCATTACTTTTATGGTCATGCTGCTTGTCGTGCACTGGTTCCAGCCAGTTGCAATGTTATCAGTGTGAGCGAATCAGCTGCTGGATGTGAGTTCGAATCCCAGCAGATTCATTTTTTTTGTTTATTTTTACCGGGTGCTACCGCAAATGGGCCGGCCCAGGTGAGCTCTCCCCGGTGCGATTGGTGGACTCTGTACCGCAATAAGCGGCGTATAGGAGGCGTATAGGAGGTTTCTGCGGGCAAATTGCCGGCGGTTCGCACAGGAGTGGCTAGTGTGGGCCGGCACATTTACAATGGCACGCGGCGGCACGTTTCCGAGATGAAAAATCGCAAAAAACAAAATCGCGCTAGCATTGTAACTTTAACATGCGACTTCGCACTAATTGGCCTGCCGTGAAAACCACTGCGATGTAGACCATCTCCTGTTCAGTTAGCAGCGCGATAGTTAAAGACGTATACGACAAAGACTAAACTTAAACATTAATTCATAAAAAATCCCAAAACTACAGTCCATTTATTGTGCGAATTGACGACCTCCTACAACTGAATTTTTCGACATTATGCATAATTTCTTCAAAATAAAAACATTTTTCGAATTTTTGTAATTTTTTGTAAAACAGGAACATTTTTACGATGTGAACTAATTGGAAAAAGGGGAACATTTCTTGAATTTGGGAACATAAAATAGTACTGTTTACTTTTTAAAACTACTAGAACATTTTTTGAATTTGTGAACAAAATTGAAAAACATGAACTATTATTAAATTTGTGAACAAATTAGGAAAGCTGGAATTTTCTTTTCAATTCCCACACATTTTTTGAATCTTGAGAATAAATTTTGAAACATAGAACAATTTTGAAAAATCCTGAACAAATTTGGAAGCGCGAACAATTTTTTAAAGTATAAACTTCTTTGAATTTTGACAACATTTTTTGAAACGGAGAATAATTTTGAGAAACCCCGAACAAATTTGGAAGCGCGAACATTTTTTGAATATGTGAACAAAAAATTGAAATCTGGTACATTTTCTGAATTTCGAAAGTTTTGTACTTTTTGTGTAACGAGAACAGATTTTGAATTTGGAGAACATTTTTTAAAAAACTGAACATTTTTTGGAAAGACGAACAAAATTTATTTTTTTTAAAAGAGAAGAATAGAAAAAGAAATAAAAAAGAAAATCGTAAACATTTTGTAAAAAACAAGTTCTGAAAAAGAAAAAGAAACTTGAAAAAGGAAATAAAATACGAAAAAAAAACAGAAACGAAAAAAGAGAAATAAAAAAACAATAGAATGCCAGAAAAGGAACATAAAAAACGATACAGGAAAAAACCCGGTTGAGGGAACCTTCTAGAAGGTTCCCAAAACCGGTTTGACGCATAATGTATGGGCGTGTTTGGTTGCCCGCATGCAGCCCAACCAGACCCGTGCGGGATGTACGCGGCCTGTTTGGTTGCCTGGGCTGCTTGCGGTTTAAGGCCCGCACGGACCTTAAAGTAGCCCGCAGCCTGGCCCGGCGGAAACTGCCGAATCGGCAGTTCCTCGCGAGCCTGGCTGGGCGCGGCCACACGTGCGGGGCGGTTGCACGCCTCGAGCAGCACGGGAGACGGATGGGACGTCTCATAACTCGCCCCCACTCTCCTGTCACCGCCAAGTTCGCACTGTTACCACCGCTCCCTCTCTCCCTCACCACCCCTCCCTCTCCTCTCCTTCGATGGCTCCGCCTCGCCCACCGCCGCGCCGCCCTCTGACCCCCCGTCGACCAATGCATCAACAACATTCAGGAGCGCTGGCTCGCCGGTCTCCAGAACTCCGGCCGGGACCTGGCGTCGGCGCTGCGAGTGCCGTCGCCCATCTGCCGGCGGCCACCACCAGCGCCGGCCAATGCGGTGCCGGCCGCTCCTGCTCCGGCGCCGATTCCGGACCTCGTGGTCCAGGGCTCTGCGCCTGCGCCGTCGACGGAGCCGCCCCTTCTTGGGACCCCATTGGCCACGGGGGTTTTCTTGACCCCCGTCCAAGGGTTTTCTCCTGTCGGCGGGCCGTCCTTCTCGACCTCCGGCATGGCGTTGAGCATGGGGCCGATGCCGCAGGCCGTCGCCGGGGCCGGCTCCTCCTCTGCTCCGCCACCTCTCTCCTTCCCGCCGTGGTTTTCACCCAGGCCTCGCTTCGCCGCGGCTGCGCGTGCTCCGGTGAGTCAAACCCCCTCAATGCTTGCTTGTAGATGTAGATTAGGGGTTTATTTCTTTGGCATGTGCTGGTAGTTAGTGGATTCGGTAGGATTTCCAATCGGACTGATCTGTTCTTGTTTTGTACGGTGTGTGTGCTAAGATAATTTTCTTGTGGTACTGCTAGTGTGTCCTATGATCTGTGTTCATGCTAGAATCATGTTCATGTTGACTGATGAATGTTATACTGATGGCATGTTCATGTTGACTAATGAATGCTAGAATCATGTTGACTGATGGCATGTTCATGTTCAAGCTAGGATCATGTTCATGTTTCATGTTGCTAACATACATGTTCAAGCTAGGGTTTGTGTTGAATGTTATACGTGCATGTAGTAGGACCATGTTAGGATGGTGCCAAATCTGCATGGCTGCACATGGGTGCTATCGGCACTTGTTGTTGCTATTTTTAGATGTTTCCATGTTTAGGATAGTGTAGTGACGAGTGCTAGTTGCAGCAAAGTGGATGCCACTGATCAGTGGACTTGCCCAACAGCAAGTCAACTGATGAGTGGCATTTTCCCAACAACAAGTGTCATAGGCAAATGCCACTTATCAATGGCACTTGCTGTTGGGCAAAATGCCACTTATCAGTGCCATTTGCCTAACAACAAGTGCCATTGATAAGTGGCATTTTCTCAAAGAGTTTGTGCACTGACCAGTGGCATTTGCTCTTGGGAAAATGTCTCTGACCAGTGCCGTTTTGCAAAGAGTTTGTGCACTAATACTTGTCATCTTACTTGACAAGATATTGAAGACTGACTGGGATGTGGCGGGAGGAGGAGCTCAGGTGGTGGCCGGAGCTGAGCGCGCCGGGGATTTCATCCCCACGAACAGGTGGCTCAGGATGGTGGACCTGCCTGGCAGGATCGCCTTCATGAGTGTGCCTCGTTCAAGGGGACGATCTCCGGGGCAGGGCCACGAGAAGGGGGCCAGGGAGCCGCTGCGCTTCTACCAGCAGATCAAGGACAACGAGGACCTCGCCATGCTCGTCGTCCCACGCAAGTTCGTGGAGGTGATGAACACTTGGCTGGTCATCAAGCGGCTCCCGCGCGTGGTGAGGCTGTCGGTGAACAAGCGGTGCGTGTTCTGGGTGCAGGTCCAGAACTTCGAGGGGCACATGGTGCTTGGTCGGGGCTGGAACTACTTCTGCCGCCGCCACCGGATCGTCCCCGGCGACCTCGTCGTTGTGCGCATCCGAGGACTCGGACTGAAGGTTCAGATCTACAACCACGACTCCTCGGTAATGTGCAGGTTTCGTTGCAGCAGGCACAACTACGTTGGTGACATCGAGCATGCTATGTAGTTAAGTCAAGTTAGGTGTTAGTGTTGAACTTTTATGGTGTGTGGCAGACTTGTGCTGGGAACTTGTTCATATTTTTGCCAGGAGCAGCACCCTGGCATGGAGCAGGGAAGGAGGATGCCCCTGCTGTTAATCTAGACTTATGCTATGTAGTTAAGTAGTTTGCTGTTATTTCCTTGCTTGTTGTGTTTGATTTCATTTGGTTGCCTGCTATTGTGTTGTTGCTGTTGTGCTGATCATGTGGTGGTAAGGCTACCACATTTGAATGTGGTGAGCAGAACACAAACGTTGTTTGCAACCAAACAGCTAAAGTTTGCATTTGCTCACACCCTAAGCACAAAAACGGCAACCAAACAACAGGGGGTAAGTGCCTCTCCATGCGATGCAGACAACCAAACATGTTGCATCTGCTGCATATGAGGCTGCATTTCATCAACCAGACTGGCTGGAGCTGGACATGCAATGCAACTACTGTTGCAAACTGCAACCAAACACGTCCTATAAGTGTGCCGACCCAAGTTTGTCGCTCGCTGCGCTGCCCTGTGCAGTAGCCCGACATTTTGCCGCAGCGAGCGGCGAATAGGGATTTCCATGCTTGCGCCCGCCCGCCAGCTTATTTTTCTATTTGACGGTTGGACTTCTGACCCGCCGATGACTATTGACCCATTGATGAATTTGACCATTGAATTTTGTAGAAAAAATAATCATGAAATCGAATAAAGATTACGAATTTGGAAAATGTTCATGAAGTTGAATAAAGTTCACGAATTTTAAAAAAGTACGCAGATCATAGAAAGTCCACAGATTTGTAAAACATTCATGGGTTTGAAGAAAGCACGAATTCTAGATTTTTTTTGCAGATTTGAAGGAAGGTTCCTGAATTTGGAAATGGTCTGCGAGTTTGAAAAACTTTCATGGATTTGAAATTCATGATTAAAAGAAAAAGAGTTCGATCAGCAACACCGGTCTCCGCCTTCCTGCCTGCTTCAATTGATGTGAATGAGTGTCATCAACATCAATTTCAGTGACATTGAAACCATTCCCTTGTTGGATCGGAACTATGTTCCCGCGGAGATAATAGAATCAAAAATCTTCCCTGCCACCACGCTTATGCAGCCAAACGTTCACAGATTTTAAAAAAAGTTAACGGGTTTGAAAAGATGTTTATAAATTAGAGAAAAGTCTAGCATTCGAAACCGTTAATGAAATTTAGAAAAATCATGAATTTTAAAAATATCCACAAAAATGAAAAATAGGAAATTAAAAGGAAAAATAAAAAATAAAATAACATAACAAAAATAAAGAAAATCCAGGCAAATAAAACACATTGAAAACACACAAAAATAACACACAAAATACCCGAATGGGAAGCATATAACAAACAAAAAAATGGAGTTTATATGGGCCGGCCGTTGGAGACGCGCATGAGCACTGTGTACAGATAATGAACAAAACGGTGCAGCGGGCGCCAAATAGGAATCTACTTGTTCTAGTAGAGATAGAAAAATAATTGGATTGCCTCAAAAAATAAAGATTGAAGTAAGCTTGTTGTTTTTCCCAGCCTGACAGAGAAAGTCTGTTCTGTTGTGCTCAGCGCTGCTACAGTGACACGATGTAAAAAAAAATCTACCACCACGCTCGAGCTTGGATATACCTCAAATCAAACTGCAGTAGTACAACGGTCAAGCTCAGCCTTGCCCTATCAGAAAGTTACCATTAATTACAAGCTTTCTCAAGCTGGATTTGAACGGGTATCACAAAAGACAAGGACGACGGCGTTCCATGATTATGGATACGTCGTGACGCATTCGACAAGTAATTTATCTCTGTCCAGTAAAAATGGTAAGCCGAAGAAGAAAAACTCACGCACACAGACAGCTTTACTTTCCTCACCACACGATCGATCAGCTTGACATATTCAATCGACCGACTGGTAAAGTCGGAGTTGAACACTGTTCATTGTCACGGTATATTCTGCGGTCTCTACGGTAGCTGCATGCACGCACGCATGCATGGTTGCATGTCCATCTCACACTTGGATGGTGCAAATGTATCTCGTCGGCTCTGTCGATCAAGTCCAGATGCTAGCTCCATTACGTTTGGGAGATGTCACTTTAGGCTAAAAGTAAGGACTGCTACTGGCGTACGTAGCGTGCGGTTTTTTACCACCTGCATTTACGACACCACGTGGTCGTATACACTAGAGTCTACAGAGACGCTAGAAGCTGTACGCCACGCTAATGTCGACACCTGGTGGATATGCGTCGACCAAATCTTTTCCTTCCTTCACTTTTTTTTTTACCTAATGTGATTTACAGCACGTTGATAATTACCTTAACCAACCAGGTCGATCTTACTACAGTTACTCCATCCCTTTCTTAGGAGCCAAGTTGCATATCACTGCTCCACTCCCATGACTCCATCCGTGGATCGATGCTTAGCCGAGCTCCCAGTTGCTTGCGTAATTGCTTGTAGCTTTGGTCCAAACGAGATAGTTACGCACAACTCCCGCTGCATCGTCCAGTAGTACCAGCTGTGAAGTCTCTCACACACACATCACACATGCATGATGCATGCACGAGACACGAGTGCTCTCTATATATTCCTGGACTATTCAGTCTGTTTTCTTGTCTTGAAGAGGCTGGTGACACTGCCGGAGAGCGATCTCGAAGGGATAAGCGTCAAGTTGTTATCGCATGATCATCACCCCCCTCCCATTAAGGTCTCATTCCTCCGCCCCTTTTGTGAGCGCCGTCGGTGCGGATTATTGGTTTAAATCATACGCTACCTAACCAAAAAATCTATCGCTACCGGAAAAATCTATCGCGGAGCGCTCTGTGTGTGACGTAGGTGATGACGTGCATGGCTTGCATGGCTTACATATATGTCTGCCAGTACCGGCCGCGAGCGAGCTTGACAAACGGCGCTTTTTTCCATGCTCAAATGCTATATTTTCCCTGTCGTCGTCTCACGGAAGTGCCAGCCTTCCTACGGAAGTGCTGATCATTAGCTAGTCAAGTCGCCCTGCATTTACATGTCTTTTCCAGGAACCTCACGCTGTAGTAAAAATCAGCGTACCTGGTTATTTCGAATCTTTTCTCCCTTTCGTGACTTTGGCCGAGTGCATCTAGATGTCTGCAGGTTTGTTACTTCAACGTGTGAAAAGGTTATCCGGCTGCTCTGAGCTTATACTTTAGCCACCAGGACAGACATCTTTAACTAAATTATTTTCTAAGTACGTGAAGAAGAAAGATATCTGAAAGAGAAAGAAGTGGTGTGGCTAGCTAGCGACCGAACAAGTGGTGGCTAGCTGTGCAATGTGGAGCCCGGCCGGCGAGGTACGTTTAAGATGGGATTGGGATGAAGACTTGAAGAGCTATCGAAATCTTTTTGCGTCGAGTGCAACAGCTTACCACTACTTCACTCTAGCTGGCTAGCTCTTCCGTGGAACGTGTCCTGCGAAGCTACCGGCCGGCCAGTCAAAAGCGGCACGCGCGCATACATGATGCATGAACGAAACTGAAACTGAAACCCCACAAGGTGACCGAACTCACGCCATGCCTCTCGTGCGTATGCAGTGAGGCAACTCCATGCATGCTGCAGGAGCATTAAGACGACCATATAAACTTAACTTTTGATTTCTCTCATCCGTTTCGATATTTATATATACTAATATACACGTCGTCCTGACCTCACATGCACGTACCACACCGTTTATTTACACCACGTGGGCACGTTATTCGTACCGTTCTGTTCTATCTCTCGGAGACAGAGCGACTGGTGCGACTAGGCGCGTGAACGCTGCTCGGTGGATATACCGGCCTTGCTTGCACGAGTGGTGCGTTCGGATAACCACACCAAGACTATTGGCACGCCCACGAGCTACCTCTACCGGACTCTCTCTAAAAGAAAACTACCTCTACCCGGTTATACATTCTCCTTTTTGAACTTACGAGACTATTCTTTTCTTTTTTGAGAAACTTGGTACAAGCATAAATGCTCAGATGCACGCATATACTCACCCTTACGTAGAGCATAATTAAAATATTAAGTTGACGGGTCTTGAGATTGTCGAAGTCATCACAGAGCCTTACTATTAAGGGGAACATAGCCTCCTACCGAAAGATTATACCTGCCTTTTTGAAACATACAAACACACACAATACTTTTTTGAACATTAGCCAGGTCCATTAGACCAGTAGGACCATGGAGGAGTGGTGGATCTCGCCCTTGCCTGTGGGAGGGTTTCGTTTCTAGATGTTTTCAAAGTTATCTTAGGGTTTGTGACTTTGTGTCCTGCTCAGAGAAATAGGGCGGAGATGGCTCTTTGAATATGGAATAAGGTTCTCCCCGTCTAGCCCCCGTCCTAGTGGTGCTTCTAGCATCATCGGAGGGCGTGTGCGGATTTGTCTCCGGCGGATCTCATGGGCTTCGGTCGGCGTTTGACTTCGATGGATCCACATGGATCCGGTCTTTGTTCGTGTGTCTACAGGTTGGATCCTTCCGATCTAAGCTTCTCTTCAACGACAGCGGTTACTGCTCTGGTGCGCTGGTCCTATAGGGCCTTGACACGACGACTTTCTGACTATCTACAAAAACAAGTTTTGCCCGGCTCCAGAGAGGGAGGGGCGATGACGGCGGCACGCCTTCAGCTCGCTCCAGTGCTTGTAGTCGTTGCTAAGTGGTTGATACGTCCATTTTGCATCATGCTTATATGTTGATATTTATTGCATTATGGGCTGTTATTACTTGTTTTGTCACAATACTTATGCCTTTTCTCTCTTATTTTACAAGGTTTACAAGAAGAGGGAGAATGCCGGCAGCTGGAATTCTGGGCTGGAAAAAGAGCAAACTCTGGAAACCTATTCTCCACAACTCCAAAAGCCCCGAAACTCAACAGAACGCCGTTTCAGAAAATATAAAAAATATCTGGCGAAAGAAGTTCACGAGGGGGGCCACCGACTGTCCACGAGGATGGGGGGCGCCCCCCTTCCCAGGGCGTGCCCCCTGCCTCGTGAGCCCCCCCGATACCCATCCTCTCCTATATGAGGTATTTTGACCTGGAAAAAATCAAGAGGAGGCTTTCGGGACCAGACGCCGCCGTCTCGAGGCGGAAACCAATCTAGGGCTCCGGCAGAGCTGTTCTGCCGGGGATACTTCCCTCCGGGACGGGGAAATCGTCACCGTGATCACCAACAACTCTCCCATCTTGGGGAGAGCTATCTTCATCAACATCTTCACCAGCACCATCTCCTCTCAAACCCTAGCTCATCTCTTGTATCCAATCTTTGTACCCAAACCTCAGATTGATACCTATGGGTTGCTAGTAGTGTTGATTACTCCTTGTAGTTGATGCTAGTTGGTTTATTTGGTAGAAGATCATATATTCAGATCCATTATGCATATTAATACCCCTCTGATCATGAACCATATTATGTCTTTTGAGTAGTTAATTTTGTTCCTGAGGACATGGGAGAAGTCTTGCTATTAGTAGTCATGTGAGTTTGGTCTTCGTTCGATATTTTGATGAGATGTATGTTGTCTCTCCTCTAGTGGTGTCATGTGAACATCGACTACATGACACTTCACCATTATTTGGGCCTAGAGGAAGGCATTGGGAAGTAATAAGTAGATGATGGGTTGCTAGAGTGATAGAAGCTTAAACCATAGTTTATGCATTGCTTCGTAAGGGGCTGATTTGGATGCATATGTTTCAGGCTATGGTTAGGTTTACCTTAATACTTCTTTTGTAGTTGCGGATGCTTGCATTAGAGCTTAATCATAAGTGGGAGGCTTGTCCAAGTAAGGACAACACCCAATCACCGGTCCACACACATACCAAATTATCGAAGTACCGAACGCGAATCAGATGATCGTGATGAAAACTAGCTTGACGATAATTCCCATGTGTCCTCGGGAGCGCTTTCCTTTATCTAAGAGTTTGTCCAGGCTTGTCCTTTGCTACAAAAAGGATTGGGCCACCTTGCTGCACCTTATTTACTTTTACCTTTTTGTCACTTGCTACCAATTACTTTATCACAAAACTATTTGTTACCTATAATTTCAGTGCTTGCAGAAAACACCTTACTGAAAACTGCCTATCATTTCCTTCTGCTCCTTGTTGGGTTCGACACTCTTACTTATCGAAAGGACTAAGATAGGTCCCCTACACTTGTGGGTCATCAAGACTCTTTTCTGGCACCGTTGCCGGGGAGTGAAGCGCCTTTAGTAAGTGGAATTTGGTAAGGAAATTTTTTTATAGTGTGCTGAAATTTATTGTCACTTGTTACTATGGCTCAAAATCCTTTGAGGGGCTTGTTCGGGGTATCTTCACCCCGAACAGAAGAGCAAAGAGTTGCTCCTCAACCTACTACACGTATTGAAAATGTTTGCTTTGAGATTCCTTCGGGTATGATAGAGAAACTGCTTGAAAATCCTTTTACAGGAGATGGAACATTGCATCCCGATTTACATCTAATCTATGAGGATGAAGTTTGTGGATTGTTTACGCTTGCAGGTATGCCCAAGGATGTTATCAAGAAGAAGGTCTTCCCTTTATCTTTGAAGGGAGATGCATTGACATGGTTTAGGCTATGTGATGATATGGGATCATGGAACTATCCTATGCACCAGGTTCATCGTGATCGTAATTATATTTATAATTTCATCAGAAGTTCTACCCTATGCACTAGGTTCATCGTGATCGTAATTATATTTATAATTTCTGGCCTCGCGAAGGAGAAAGCATCGCTCAAGCATGGGGGAGGCTTAAGTCAATGTTATATTCATGCCCCAATCATGAGCTCTCAAGAGAAATGATCATTCAAAATTGTTATGCTCGACTTTCTCTTAATAATCGCTCCATGCTCGATACTTCTTGTTCTGGTTCTTTTATGATGAAGACTATTGAATTCAAATGGGATTTATTGGAAAGAATTAAACGCAACTTTGAAGATTGGGATCTCGACTAAGGTAAGGAGTCAGGTATGACCCCTAAGTTTGATTGTGTTAAAGCTTTTATGGATACCGATGTTTTCCGTGAGTTTAGCACTAAATATGGACTTGACTCTGAGATAGTAGCTTCTTTCTGTGAATCTTTTGCTACTCATGTTGATCTCCCCAAGGAGAAGTGGTTTAAATACCACCCCCCTATTGAAGTAAAAGTAGTTGAACCTGTTAAAGTTGAAGAAAAGATTATCACTTATAATGTTGATCCTGTTGTTCCTACTGCATATATTGAGAAACCACCTTTCCTTGTTAGGATAAAAGATCATGCTCAAGCTTCAACTGTAGTTCGTAAGAGGAATATTAGAACACCTACACCCTCTGAGCAAATTAAAGTTGAACCTAGTGTTGCTATGGTTAAAGATCTCTTGGTAGAAGATTTAGATGGACATGTTATTTACCTCCAAGAAGAGTGTGCTAGAATAGCCAAACCCAATGCTAGGAACAAACATAGACCTATTGTAGGCTTGCCTGTTATCTCTGTTAAGATAGGAGATCATTGCTATCATGGTTTATGTGATGTAGGTGCTAGTGCAAGTATTATCCCTCATGATTTATATCGACAAATTATGCATGATATTGCACCTATTGAGTTAGAAGGGATTGATGTTAATATTAATAAGCTAGCTCATAGAGACACTATTTTACCAGTTGGGATTGTTAAAGATGTTGAAGTCTTGTGTGGGAAGGTTAAATACCCTGCCGATTTTCTTGTTCTTAGTTCCCCACAAGATGAATTTTGTCCCATTATATTTGGTAGACCCTTCTTGAGTACTGTTAATGCCAAGATAGATTGCGTGAAAGATATTGTTACTGTGGGATTAGGGGATATGTCTCATGATTTTAACTTTTCTAAATTCCATAGACAACCCCTTGAAAAAGAATCACCCAGTAAGGATGAAATTATTGGTCTTGCTTCTATTACTGTGCCACCTAATGATCCTTTAGAACAATACTTGCTAGACCATGAAAATGATATGCATATGAATGAGAGAAGGGAAATAGATGAAATATTCTTTAAACAGGGACCCGTATTGAAAAACAACCTGCCTGTTGAAATCCTAGGGGATCCTCCTCCACCCAAGGGTGATCCCGTGTTTGAACTTAAACCTTTACCTGATAATCTTAAGTATGTTTATCTTGATGAAAATAAGATATATCCTGTTATTATTAGTGCTAACCTTTCAGAGCAGGAAGAAGAAAAATTATTGAAAACTCTGAAGAAGCATCGTGCTGCTATTGGATATACTCTGGATGATCTTAAGGGCATTAGTCCCACTATATGCCAACACAAGATAAAGTTGGAAGAAAATGCTAAAACGGTTATCGATCATCAGTGACGGTTAAATCCTAAGATGAAAGAAGTGGTAAGGAAGGAAATACTAAAGCTTCTAGAGGCAGGTATTATCTATCCAGTTGCTGATAGCCAGTGGGTAAGTCCTGTCCATTGTGTCCCTAAGAAAGGAGGTATGACTATCGTTCCTAATGATAAAGATGAATTGATCCCGCAAAGAATAGTTACAGGTTATAGGATGGTAATTGATTTCCATAAGTTAAATAAAGCTACTAAAAAAGATCATTACCCCTTGCCATTTATTGATCAAATTCTAGAAAGGTTATCCAAACACACTCATTTCTGCTTTTTAGATGGTTATTCTGGTTTCTCTCAAATACCTGTGTCAAAAGGGGATCAAGAAAAGACCACTTTTACTTGTCCTTTCGGTACCTTTGCTTATAGACGTATGCCTTTTGTTTTATGTAATGCACCTGCTACATTTCAAAGATGCATGATGGCTATATTCTCTGATTTTTGTGAAAAGATTGTTGAGGTTTTCATGGATGATTTCTCCGTTTACGAAACTTCTTTTGATGACTGCTTAAGCAACCTTGATCGAGTTTTGTAGAGATGTGAAGACACTAATCTTGTCTTGAACTGGGAGAAGTGCCACTTTATGGTTAATGAAGGCATTGTCTTGGGACATAAAATTTCTGAAAGAGGTATTGAAGTTGACAAAGCTAAAGTTGATGCTATTGAAAAGATGCCATGCCCAAAGGACATCAAAGGTATATGAAGTTTCCTTGGTCATGCCAGGTTTTATAGGAGGCTCATTAAGGACTTCTCTAAAATCTCCAGGCCTCTGACTAATCTCTTACAAAAAGATAATTCTTTTGTCTTTCATGATGATTGCCTAGAAGCATTTGAAATACTTAAGAAAGCATTGATCTGTGCACCTATTGTGCAGCCTCCTGACTGGAATTTACCCTTTGAGATTATGTGCGATGCTAGTGATTATGCTGTAGGTGCTGTTCTAGGGAAAAGAGTTGATAAGAAATTGAATGTTATCCAGTATACTAGTAAAGCTCTAGACAGTGCCCAAGGAAATTATGCTACTATCGAGAAAGAATTTTTAGCAGTTGTATTTGCTTGTGATAAGTTTAGACCCTATATTGTTGATTCTAAAGTAACTATTCACACTGATCATGCTGCTATCAAATACCTTATGGAAAAGAAAGATGCTAAACCTAGACTTATTAGATGGGTTCTCTTGCTGCAAGAATTGACTTGCATATTATTGATAGAAAGGGAGCTGAGAACCCCGTTGCAGATAACTTGTGTAGGTTAGAGAACATACTTGATGCCCCACAACCTATTGATGATGGCTTTCCTGATGAACAACTAGCTGTTATAAATACTTCTCGTACTGCTCCATGGTATGCTGATTATGCTAATTATATTGTTGCTAAGTTTATACCTACTAGCTTCACATACCAGCAAAAGAAAAAGTTCTTCTATGATTTGAGACATTACTTCTGGGATGACCCACATCTTTATAAAGAAGGAGTAGATGGTATTATTAAACGTTGTGTACCTGAGCATGAACAGGAACATATCCTACGCAAGTGCCACTCCGAAGCTTATGGAGAACACCATGCTGGAGATAGAACTGCACACAAGGTATTGCAATCCGGTTTTTATTGGCCTACTCTCTTCAAGGATGCCCGTAAGTTTGTCTTATCTTGCGATGAATGTCAAAGAATTGGTAATATTAGTAACGTCAAGAAATTCCTATGAATTATTCACTTGTTATTGAACCATTTGATGTTTGGGGCTTTGATTATATGGAACCGTTTCCTGCCTCTAATGGATACACACATATTTCAGTTGCTTTTGATTACGTTACTAAGTGGGTAGAAGCTATTCCAACTAGTAGTGCTGATCATAACACCTCTATTAAGATGCTTAAAGAAGTTATTTTTCTGAGGTTTGGAGTCCCTAGATACTTAATGACTGATGGTGGTTCACACTTTATTCATGGTGCTTTCCGTAAGATGCTTGCAAAATATGATGTCAACCATAGAATTGCATCCCCATATCACCCACAGACTAGTGGTCAAGTAAAACTAAGTAATAGGGAGTTGAAATTAATTTTGCAAAAGACAGTTAATAGGTCTAGGAATAATTGGTCCAAGAAACTTGATGATGCATTATGGGCCTATAGAACTGCATACAAAAATCCTATGGGTATGTTTCCATATAAGAAAGCTTGTCACTTACCTCTTGAGCTAGAACATAAGGCATATTGGGCTATCAAAGAGCTCAATTATGATTTCAAACTTGCCGGTGAGAAGAGGCTATTTGACATTAGCTGTCTCGATGAATGGAGAACTCAGGCCTATGAGAATGCCAAACTGTTTAAAGAAAAAGTTAAAAGATGGCATGACAAAAGGATACAAAAGCATGAGTTTAACGTAGGTGATTATGTCTTGCTATTGAACTCTCGTTTAAGATTTTTTGCAGGAAAACTTCTCTCCAAGTGGGAAGGACCTTACGTTATTGAGGAGGTCTATCGTTCCGCTGCCATAAAAATCAACAATTTCGAAGGCACAAATCCGAAGGTGGTGAACGGTCAAAGAATCAAACATTATATCTCAGGTAATCCTATAAATGTTGAAACCAATGTTATTGAAACCGTAATCCCGGAGGAATGCACAAGGGACACTTTCCAGAACGATTCATCCTCCGAAAAGGAAGAGGTATGTGATACGGTAAGTAAACCGACTCCAAAACAGCTCTAAAGGCAATTTTTCTCCGTTTTGGAATATTTAGAAAAATAGAAAAATAAGAAGCAGTCCGGAAGAGACAGGAGGAGTCCACGAGGGTGGAGGGCGCACTCCCCTGCCTCGTGGGCACCCCGTGTGCCCCCCGGACTCCGTTTTCTTGTGGGTTACTCCTTTTGGTCGGTAAAAAATCATTATATATACTCCCGAAGGTTTTGACCTCTGTATCACGCAAAAATACTCTGTTCTTGTTTCAAGCTGTTTTCTGCTAGGGTTTGCGAAGCCAAGCATCATGTCGTCTCCCTCCTCCAACAACGGAGGCAACGATGCTTGGCTAATGAAGATAGACCTAAAGAGGGAAGGACCCGAGGAGATCCACAAGGAGAAGAAGATCAAGATGGAGGTGGAAGATTCGACTCCGGTATCGAGAGAAGAAGACACCCCTAAATCTCTTCCCAACCTCTTTACCTCAACTGAGATTGAAGCTTTCAGGATGATTGAGTTAGCTCAAATTCGAAACAATCATCTCACGAGTGAAAATATTTTGTTGAAGGATTAAATTGCTGCACTCAAAGGTATTATCCGCAAGCTGGAAGATCTCCTACGCTCGATATATGATGATCCGGCGTCACTACTTTCAACTCCATCATCACCACCCCCGAAGAAGGAGACATAATCATATGGGTATGGGCACTCCCCTTGGCAACTGCCAAGCTTGGGGGAGTGACCCCGGTATCGTATCATCATCACTCCTATCTTTACTGTTTTACTTAGTTCGATCCTTTTGGTAGTATCTTGATCTAGTAGAATAAAGTTAGCATGATCTAGTTGTGAGTTTTTGCTTTGTGATCTTTATCCTTTGTAATCGAGTCCGTGAGCTATATAATAAAGATTAGTGTTGAGTCAAGGTCTTGATTTCCTCACTTGGGTCATGTTAAAAAGAAAGAAAACATGAAAAGTACCAAAGAGATTATATCGATCTTATGGGAATTAATGACTTCACATATAAGGGTATGATAAATAAAAGTTGTTGGGAATTCACAAACATAGTTTTGGTCATCGTTGCAATTAATAGGAAGTAATAAAAGAAGAGAGGCTTCACATACAAATATACTATCTTGGACATCTTTTATGATTGTGAGCACTCATTAAAATATGACATGCTAAAGAGTTGATGTTGGACAAGGAAGACAACATAATGGGTTATGTCTTCTTATATCCGAAATAAAGTATATTGTCATGGATCATCCAACATGTTGAGCTTGCCTTTCCCCCTCATGCTCAAAACTCCTCGCACTAAGTAGAGATACTACTTGTGCTTCCATATATCCTTAAACCCAGTTTTGCCATGAGATTCCACCATACCTACCTATGGATTGAGAAAGATCCTTCCAAGTAAGTTGTCATGTTGCAAACTCGCTAAAATATGTATGATTTATTAGTGTGGGAGAAATTAGCTTTATACGATCTTGTGATATGGAAGTAATAAAAGAGACGGACTGCATAATAAAGGTCCTTATCACAAGTGGCAATATAAAATGAAGTTCTTCTATGCTAAGACTATGTGCATCCAACCATAAAAACACATGACAACCTCTGCTTCCCTCTGCGAAGGGCCTATCTATTATTCTTGCCTTATAATAGTCAAGGTGAATTTCACCTTTCCTTTTTACATTTTATCCTTTGGCAAGCACATTGTGTTGGAAAGATCCTGATATATTACCTACGTGGATGTAAGTTTTCATGGTCTATTATTGTTGACATTACCCTTGAGGTAAAAGGTTGGGAGGCAACACCATAAGCCCCTATCTTTCTCTATGTCCGATTAAAACTCCATAACCATAAGTATTGCGTGAGTGTGAGCAATTGTGAAAGACTATATGATAGTTGAGTATGTAGGCTTGCTGAAAAGCTCTTATATTGACTCTTTCCAATGTTACGATAAATTGCAATTGCTTTAATGACCGAGATCAAAGTTTATTTGTTTTCAATGAAGTTTATGATTCATACTTGATATTGTGGATGAATTGTTACTTTAGCATAAGAATCATATGACTATATTTATATAAGTTGCTGTTATGAGAATGATCATGATGCCCTCATGTCCGTATTTTGTTTTTATCGACACCTCTATCTCTAAACATGTGGACATATTTTTCGATATCGGCTTTCGCTTGAGGACAAGCGAGGTCTAAGCTTGGGGGAGTTGATACGTCCATTTTGCATCATGCTTATATGTTGATATTTATTGCATTATGGGCCGTTATTACCTGTTTTGTCATAATACTTATGCCTTTTCTCTCTTATTTTACAAGGTTTACAAGAAGAGGGAGAATGCCGACAGCTGGAATTCTGGGCTGGAAAAGGAGCAAACTCTGGAAACCTATTCTGCACAACTCCAAAAGCCCTGAAACTCAACAGAACACCATTTTAGAAAATATAAAAACATATCTGGCGAAAGAAGGTCACGAGGGGGGCCACCGGCTGTCCACGAGGGTGGGGGGCGCGCCCCCCTTCCCAGGGCGCGCCCCCTGTCTCGTGGGCCCCCCGAAGGCCCCTCGATGCCCATCCTCTCCTATATGAGGTGTTTTGACCTGGAAAAAATCAGGAGGAGGCTTTCGGGACCAGACGCTGCCGTCTCGAGGCGGAACTAAGGCGAAAACCAATCTAGGGCTCCGACAGAGCTGTTCTGCCGGGGATACTTCCCTCAGGGAGGGGGAAATCGTCATCGCCGTCATTACGAACAACTCTCCCATCTTGGGGAGAGCTATCTTCATCAACATCTTCACCTGCACCATCTCCTCTCAAACCCTAGTTCATCTCTTGTATCCAATCTTTGTACCCAAACCTCAGATTGGTACCTCTGGGTTGCTAGTAGTGTTGATTACTCCTTGTAGTTGATGCTAGTTGGTTTATTTGGTGGAAGATCATATGTTTAGATACATTATGCATATTAATACCCCTCTGATCATGAACCATATTATGTCTTGTGAGTAGTTACTTTTGTTCCTGAGGGCATGGGGGAAGTCTTGCTATTAGTAGTCATGTGAGTTTGGTCTTCGTTCAATATTTTGATGAGATGTATGTTGTCTCTCCTCTAGTGGTGTCATTTGAATGTCGACTACATGAGACTTCACCATTATTTGGGCCTAGAGGAAGACATTGGGAAGTAATAAGTAGATGATGGGTTGCTAGAGTGACAGAAGCTTAAACCCTAGTTTCTGCGTTGCTTCGTAAGGGGCTGATTTGGATCCATACATTTCAGGCTATGGTTAAGTTTACCTTAATACTTCTTTTGTAGTTGCGGATGCTTGCATTAGAGGTTAATCATAAGTGGGAGGCTTGTCCAAGTAATTACAACACCCAAGCACCGGTCCACCCACATACCAAATTATCGAAGTACCGAACGCGAATTAGATGATCGTGATGAAAACTAGCTTGACGATAATTCCCATGTGTCCTCGGGAGCGCTTTCCTTTATATAAGAGTTTGTCCAGGCTTGTCCTTTGCTACAAAAAGGATTGGGCCACCTTGCTGCACCTTATTTACTTCTACCTTTTTGTCACTTGCTACCAATTACTTTATCACAAAACTATCTGTTACCTATAATTTCAATACTTGCAGAAAGTACCTTACTGAAAACTGCCTATCATTTCCTTCTGCTCCTCGTTGGGTTCGACACTCTTACTTATCGAAAGGACTACGATAGATCCCCTACACTTGTGGGTTATCAGTGGTCTATGGATCTGGATGTAAGTTTATTATTTCTAGTATTCGATGTACTACTATCATGATTGATGATGAGTACAATTGAAGTTTTCTCGCAAGAAAAGACCAATAGGACCCAACGAGCTCCGGTTCTCACTTAGAAAAAAAGAGAAATACATAATTGTCGCTGATTTTTTGCAAGGAGCACTCTCAACCTAGAAACAATATTACAATTGTCCAAAAATAGTTTCAATGTATACAATCGCACCGTCGCTGGGGACAAATTGGGACAGTGAAATATTGACGGTGTCTCCTACAACAACAAAGCCCCCTTTAAGAAGCAACCATATACTCGAAATTGAAGTTGTATTATATTCTGTTTGGCACCTAGGCCGAAGAATATAGGAACCACACTTAGGCTAGAAAAACTGCCAATGAGGCTTCAAAGGTCAGTTGTCGAGCGCTATTGGATAGCAGGTGTCGTAGCTCCCCTGCAAGCATAGTTGGAGTTGATCTTCTTCTCAAGCGATATGATCTTGAGGTCCACTCTTCCCCAACTACCTTTCCACCACCATGGTGACCTGGGGAGCCAAGATTGAGCGAAGGAAATCCTCTAGTTTTGTGAGGAAGCCGAGATTATTGGGCGTGCTTCCTCTAGATCCATCACCAACCATCACCATTCACCGTTGATTTCCACCTCGGGTGAGATCTAGAAGCCCATGTACAGAGACCGGGTGCGGGATGAGGACGCACCAACATGGCATGACACCAGAAGCCATTAAGACAAAGCACCTAGACATGTAACTAATCCTAGTCTAACTATGAACATGGAACTCCCCCGCTCTACTCCCATCTCCAGACCGACCGACATCGTCATTAGATAAGAAGTGGGAGAGAGTCGGGCTTTGTTTTCCTGACTCCCAAAGGGATATGGGTGAGAGATTAAGGGAAAAGGTTAAATTGAGTCCTCATCTTAACCCATTATGCCACACAATACTTTCTAGAAGGCAAAAGTTCTACTGAAGTTATCTAGAACTAATATTACTCGATTTAATTTGACATTGATTATGGGAGTAGGCAGAGCATGGCTTGTTAATGGGAGTGGGCTTCTTTGAAATTTAAGCATGTTTGTCTTGGTTTATGGTAGGTCTCAAACTGACCCCAAATATAGTGTAGATGACAGATTGTTTTCAAGAAAAACATTAGGGAGGTTACAAAAATATCCATTAGACTCAATTTATTCATTTCTCATACCCTCCATATATCAACAACACAAATGCAAGATATAGATCCAATAACTTGTATGTTAGTAACATCAATACATCCACACATTTGTTTAATACAAACACAATTCTATACTTAATTGTTTGACTCACACACAACATACTTATTTGTTTATACATAGTTTGTCTATGGCATTTAGGGGCAATCTTATTTGGGCCCCACATGGTAGATGGTTGTGAAACATATCCATAGTACAAAATTTAAGTTCATACCTAACTTGTGAGGTTGCGTGTACATGCACGCATAAATTACACGCAAAAATTGTCGTGTATACCTATTAGAGCGGACATGATATACACATTAGTGCATGAACTCCATATAGAATTTTGCTACTAGAAGCGTGTGCCAAAACACACATGTCGCCGCTAACTTGATGAACTACAGGCTATGTTTGAGAAAATCTTGCATGCTCACTATAGTTAAACGCTGCTAGTAAGGTACACCCAGGAAGCTAGCCCGCGAGGCAGAAAATACTAGCAGCGTGCACCTAAATTGCATGCCGCTAGTGTCCTAAGTACTAGCAGCGTGCACTTAGTACTCGAGCGCCGTTAGTACGTTGTTTGGGACGCATGTACTCGCATGCTTGTGGGACCTACTTACTAGCAGGGCATGGCGACGCCGCTAGAACAAGTGTCCATTAGCGGCATTTTCTGTCATTAGACGCTACTAACAAGTTTTTAGATTAAGAAAAATACCGCTAGTAATGTAGATACGAGTGGCGCTCCTTCTATCCCGCATACTGCTAATAATTCTGCGCAATAATTGACCCATCCTTATTCTATCCTTCCATTTCACTTCTCTTCTTCCTACATCCCCTCACTTCTCTCCCTCTCCACTTCTTTCTCCCCACTAGCTAGTTATATCACTAGATTTCCCTTCCCTCTTTTTATTCACTACGTTTCCTCCCCCCTCTTCTACTCTTCTTTCATTTTTTTCTTCACTGAACACATGACACACTTTTGAAGTCCCCAAAAATACACTACCATTTCTATCTCAAACTGGACACACTCACCCCTTCAAAATTATATAAGAATTTCCCTTGGATATACATTCGATTTTTAAAGAACGTACATCAAAGCTTTTGTGTAACACTTACAAAATTTAACCATGGCTTCAAGTGGTCACTCGGGCCGATCTTGAGATTTTCGGGGCCTGGGGTGAAACTACATCTGGGCCCCTTTAATATAAAATCAATAATCACTATTAGCAATAAATTTTCAAATGCATTCAAAATCAATATTTATATCAGATAAATTATATGTATTACCTTAACAGTTTCTTTTGATTCTTGTTGTGAATTCTTTTATGATGGGTTGATGCCAATCTATACATTAATATCTTTCTGAAGTACCAACATTGCTCTTGAAAATTTTGTAAATAGGTTCTCTCTGATTCTATCAGAGTTTAGTGGCAGAGCTAGAAATAGAACATAACTAACTTATAGCATGCAAAAAGTTCCCTAGATTGCAACAAGAAATGTCATAGGAGAAATTATATATTTGGCACTAACATACATACTTATATAGTATACTAGAGAACCAAAAATAGCCAATGTTGAAGGTATAAAGGCAAATTCATAAATAAATAGCATATCCGGATCTCGCTAAGTTCTCTCAATGGTTTTATGTGACTTGAGTATGCAGTCATTGTAATCGTGAAAGCACCGCAAAATTGTGTTCTCTTCATTTTGAAAAGATGACTGTCTTATGCAGCTAGAGGAATCTTTGACATAATTGCCTACTGTACTAGATAATGATTGAACCGTTAAAACACTAGTCATCTTGGTACATATTCATTCTTTCTAGGGGATTAAAATTAAAAAAAAACAAACCTCTACGGGGAGATAGTGGCAGGATCGGTGGAAGCATGTGCATGTTGCAGAGGAGAGGAACAGTTGATTGTCGATCATAGTAGTGGAACATAGACCGAGGGGAGCCGGACGAGGGCGTGTACTCGTGCGATTGAAGCGGATTGATGACCTTCATTGTGTGGGGGCACCAAGAGAGACTATTATACCTCAGATTAGGGCTTTTGGAAAGAAGGGATTGAGTAGATTAGAGATGACATGCTTCTCCAATGCATTCCTTTACATTCCCTACGTACAACTACGAGGGCAGTACAAAGCGATACAGATACAATCTCGGCCATGCGCTCCTACATTTGCCTCTCAGCATGATTGATCGACCGACTATATATGTCTACTACGCAACCTTCTTCTTGTAGACTCATGTTGGGCCTCCAAGCGCAGATTTTTGTAGGACAATAGCAAATTTCCCTCGAGTGGATGACCTAAGGTTTATTAATCCATGGGAGGCGTAGGATGGATATGGTCTCTCTCAAACAACCCTGAAACCAAAAAATAAAGAGTCTCTTGTGTCCCCAACACACACAATACAATAGTCAATTGTATAGGTGCACTAGTTCGGCGAACAGATGGTGATACAAGTGTAATATGGATAGTAGATATAGGTTTATGTAATATGAAAATAAAAATAGCAAGGTAGGAAGTAACAAAAGTGAGCAAAAATGGTATCGCAATGCTTGAAAACAAGACCTAGGGTTCATACTTTCACTAGCGCAAAATCTCTCAACAATGATAACATAATTGGATGATATAACAATCCCTCAACATGCAACAAAGAATCACTCCAAAGTTCCTATCGCGGAGAACATAAGATGAAATTGCTTGTAGGGTATGAAACCACCTCAAAGTTATTCTTTCTGATCAATCTATTGGGATATTCCTATAAGTGTCACAAACATACCTAGAGTTCGTACTAAAATAACACCACATGACACACATCAATCACCCTAATGTCACCTAGATACTCCAATGTCACCACAAGTATCCGTGGGTCAATTATACGATATGCATCACACAATTTCAGATTCATAATATTCAATCCAACACAAAGAACTTCAAGAGTACCACAAGATTTCTATCAGAGAAAGGAATATGAAAATGTGTATCAAACCCTATGCATAGATTACCCCAATGTCACCATGGGAATCTGCAAATTGATAACCAAAACATACATCAAGTGGAGCAATAGAACATCCCATTGTCACCACAGATATCCCATCACAAGACATACATCAAGTACTCTCACATCCAAATACTCAATCCCACATAACAAAACCTCAAAGGAAAAGATTCAATTCATCACAAGATAGAGAGGGAAGAACACTATAAGACCCAACTATAATAACAAAGATCGCGATACATCAAGATCATGCCAAATCAAGAACATGAGAGAGAGAGAGAGAGATAAGACACATAGCTACTGGTACAAACCCTCAGCCCCGAGGATGGACTACTCCCTCCTCATCATGGTGGCCGCGAGGATGATGAAGATTGCCTCCGGTGAAGATCTCCCGTGCCGGAACGGGGCCCTGATTGGTTATTCGTGGCCGAGGCTTGCAGCGGCGGAACTTCCAATCTATGTTTGTTTCTAGGGTTTCAGGATTTATAGGAAGTTTAGTCGTCGGTCTCATGTCAGGGGGACGCTCGAGGGGCCCACAAGCCGTAGGGGTGCGCCCTGGGGGTAGGGCGCGCCCCTGGCTTGTGTACTCCTCGACCACTTCCTGGCCCAACTCCGATGCTCCTAGGGTCTCTTTTGGTCCATAAAAAATCACCATAAATTTTTAGCCCTTTCCGAATTTTTTTATTTTTGCACAAGAAATGACACTACTGTAGTTCTGCTAAAAATAACGTCAGTACGGGTTAGTTCTAATTAAATCATACCAAAGCCATGTAAAATTGTTGTAAACATGGTATGAATATTTCATAAATTATAGATACGTTGGAGATGTATCAGCATCCCCAACCTTAATTCCTGCTCGTCCTCGAGTAGGTAAATGATAAAAGAAATAATTTATGAAGTGTGAATGCTAGCATAATGCATAAGTTTGATCAATTATAATTTCAGTCACTTTTCCTAGCATCATAACAACAACTCTTTATCATAAAACTCACCTTGATAAAGTGGCAATCAATTCACATGTAAAGGTTCAAACAATGCATTTTATTGGTACTATCATGTAATCTTTCTTATAATGGAAAGAATGTTCAGATCCATATGATTCAAAACAAAAGTTTATTGACATAAAAACAATAATACTTCAAACATACTAGAAAGAAAAATCATGAAACTTCAAAAATAACATGGCTAAAGAATGTTATCCCTACAAAATCATATAGTCTTGTTATGCTCCATATCCTCAGCACAAAGTATAAATCATGCCCACCCCGGTGTCAGCCAAGCAATTGTATTCATAGTTTTACATTCTCAAATTTTTTCAACTCTTCATGCAATACATGAGTGTGAGCCATGGACATACCACTATGGGTGGAATAGAAGGTGGTAGTAGACAAAAGTAGGGAGAAAGTCTCACATCAACTAGGAAAATTAATGAACTATGGAGATGTTCATCAATTGATATCAATGTCAGTGAGTAGGGATTTCCATGTAACAGATGCACAAGAGCTAGAAGTGTATGAAAGCTCAAAACAGAACTAAGTGGGCGTGCATCCAACTTGCTTGCTCACGAAGACCTAGGAAAATTTGAGGAAGCCCATCGTTGGAATATACAAGTCAAGTTCTATAATGAAAAATTGCCACTAGTAATATATGAAAGTGACAACATAGGAGACTCTATATCATGAAGAACATGGTGCTACTTTGAAGCACAAGTGTGGAAAAGGATAGTACCATTGTCCCTTCTCTCTTTCTCCCATTCATTTTTTATTTATTTTGGGATCTTTGGCCTCTTTTTTGGGCTCTTTGGCCTCTTTTATTTATAACCTCACATGGGACAATGTTCTAATAATGATGATCATCACACTTTTATTTACTTACAACTTGATATTACAACTCCATTATGACTCTATATGAATGCCTCTGGTGGTGTACCAGGATGTGCAATGATCAAAGCATAGCATGTATGAATATGAAGAACGGTTGGTCGAGGTTAACCATCGCGCGCCCCCGACTTTCATGCAAAGATAGACAATCAAGGATAAATTGTTCTCCAACATCTTCACATAACTAGAAGACCATACGTGCATGCTACGGGAATCACAAGCCTTAACACAATTATTCCTTTTATCCCACAATTCACTACTAGCATGACTCTAATATCGCCATCTTCATATCCCAAAACAAATGCAAGGAATCAAACTTCTCGTATTTTGAATGCTCTTTATGGAAGTTTTTATTACATCCTTCTTGAATATCTATCATATTGGGACCAATTTCATAACATGTGCATGTTACCATTACTATTTATAAGACTCTCAAAAAGATATAAGTGAAGCACGGGAGTAAATGATAGACTACTCCAAAAGATACAAGTGAAGATCAATGAGTAATTGAATAATTATGTAGCTATTTGAAGAATATCTCTCATTTAAAAATTCCAGATCTTAATATTTTATTCAAATAGAAATCAAAGCAAAATAAAATGACATTTCAAGCAAAAACTTAGGCTCAATCGTTACTAACCGATAATTGTAGATGAAGAAAGGTGGGATGCCTACCGGGGCATCCCCAAGCTTAGATGTTTGAGAATTCTTGAAATATTATCTTGGGATGCCTTGGGCATCCCCAAGATTGAGCTCTTGTGTCTCCTCAATGTTGGGGGACATAGTATTTCAAAAATTTCCTACGATCACGCAAGATCTATGTACTAGAAGCATAGCAACGAGAGGGGAGAGTATGTCTACGTACTCTCGTAGACTGAAAGCGGAAGCGTCTAGTGACGCGGTTGATGTAGTCGAACGTCTTCGTGATCCAACCGATCCAAGCACCGAACGTACGACACCTCCGTGTTCAGCACACGTTCAGCTCGATGACGTCCCACTAGCTCTTGATCCAGTTGAGCATCACGGGAGAGTTTCGTCAGCACGACGGCGTGGTGACGGTGATGATGAAGCTACCGGCGTAGGGCTTCGCCTAAGCACTGCAATGATATGACCGAGGTGTGTATCTGTGGAGGGGGGCACCGCACACGACTAAAACCTGATGTTAACTTGTGTGTCTATGGGGTGCCCCCTGGCCATTTATATAAAGGATGGAGTGAGGACGAGGCCGGCCCTCATAGGGCGCGCCCAAAGTGTGGAGTCCTACTAGGACTCCCTAGTCCTAGTAGGATTCCACCTCCCACATGGAATAGGAAAAGGGGAAGTGAGAAGGAGAAGGAAGGAAGGGGGCACCCCCTTTCCCTAGTCCAATTCGGACCAGTCCATGGGGAAGGGACGCGGCCACCCTTGAGGCCTTTCTCTCCTTTCCCGTATGGCCCATTAAGGCCCAATACAAATTCTCGTAACTCTCCGGTACTTTGAAAAATACCCGAATCACTCGAAACTTTTCTGATGTCCGAATATAGCCTTCCAATATATCGATCTTTACATCTCGACCATTTTGAGACTGTTCATCATGTCCGTGATCTCATCCGGGACTCCGAAACAAACTTCGCTCATCAAATCACATAACTCATAATACAAATTGTCATTGAACGTTAAGCGTGCGGACCCTACGGGTTCGAGAACTATGTAGACATGACCGAGACACATCTCCGGTCAATAACCCATAGCGGAACCTGGATGCTCATATTGGCTCCTACATATTCTACGAAGATCTTTATCGGTCAAACCGCATAAGAACATATGTTGTTCCCTTTGTCATCGGTATGTTACTTGCCCGAGATTGGATCGTCGTTATCATCATACCTAGTTCAATCTCGTTACCGGCAAGTCTCTTTACTCATTCTGTAATGCATCATCCTGCAACTAACTCGTTAGTCACATTGCTTGCAAGGCTTATAGTGATGTGCATTACCGAGAGGGCCCAGAGATACCTCTCCGAAAATCGGAGTGACAAACCCTAATCACGATCTATGCCAACTCAACAAACACCATCGGAGACACCTGTAGAGCATCTTTATAATTACCCAGTTACGTTGTGACGTTTGATAGCACACAAGGTGTTCCTCTGGTATTCGGGAGTTGCATAATCTCATAGTCATAGGAACATGTATAAGTCATGAAGAAAGCAATAGTGGTAAAACTAAACGATCAATTTGCTTAGCTAACGGAATGGGTCAAGTCAATCACATCATTCTCTAATGATGTGATCCCATTCATCAAATGACAACTCATGTCTATGGCTAGGAAACTTAACCATCTTTGATTAACGAGCTAGTCAAGTAGAGGCATACTAGTGACACTCTGTTTGTCTATGTATTCACACATGTACTAAGTTTCCGGTTAATACAATTCTAGCATGAATAATAAACATTTATCATGATATAAGGAAATAAATAATAACTTTATTATTGCCTCTAGGGCATATTTCCTTCACTCAATTCTTCTCATATCATGGTTTCCCTAAATCTCAAAAACTTCATCCACACAAAACACAACAAGAACTCGTGAGATAAGTTAGTATAAATCAACTCGAAACCTTGTCGATCTCTACTGTAGCAAACCACTAAACTTATGATTTAACATTGCATACTAAATGCATCTGCATATTTAATACTCTCATCCTCAAATATAATCATTAAACACACAGACATATGCAAACAATGCAAACATAACAACAATATGTATAAACAGGATAGTTTGTAAAGAGTGCAATTTTACTCATACTTCCCTAGCTCAAAATATTCTAAAACATTACCACGTTATAGAGAACTCATTCATGCTCACAGTGTAAAAATTTCAAGATTTTATCACGTTCGTACTTTTCAGAATAATTCAGACAATGATAGAAAACTTTCTGTTTTCAAACATCAACATATAAACTTGCAAAATAAGCATGGTAAAGGCTATACTTGTCTTTTTTATTGAAATGAAAGATACAAAACCTTATTCTAAATAATAGAAAGAAAATCGAAAAAAATGACGCTCCAAGCAAAACACATATCATGTGACGAATAAAAATATAGCTCCAAGTGAGGTTACCGATAATGTTGAAGATGAAAGAAGGGATGCCTTCTGGGGCATCTCCAAGCTTATTTGCTTGGATCTTCCTTGAATATTACCTTGGGGTGCCTTGGGAATCCCCAATTTTAGTGTATTGCCACTCCTTATTCTCCTCATATCTATATCTCACCCAAAACTTGAAAACTTTGATAACACAAAACTTAAATGAACTTCGCGAGATGCATTAGTATAATAAAGCAAATCATTCACTTGGGTATTGTCAAAGACAAGATTCATAATTGTTCTCACACAATGCCTACTGTACCTTATCATTTCCACAATTTATATCATTTAATATAAGCTATCGAAACACGAAAACAAGCAAACTAAGCATTGAAAACAGAATGTATCAAAAACAGAACTGTCTGTAATGATCTGGACAACTACCATACTTCTGCAACTCTAAAAATTCCAAAAAATTAGGACAACATAGGAAATTTGTATATTAATCATGTTTAATTTTTTTAGCTAAATATCACGTTCCAGTGATTTATTGAATTTTCTGCACTGGACGCAAAACTTTCTGTTTTTGCACACAATCAAATCAACTATCATGCACACTATCCCAAAGGCTTTACTTGGCACTTTATTGACACAAAAGCTGTAAAAGATGATTACTATAGTATCTTAATCATGTAAACATACCAAAGCAGTCAGTATAAGTGTTGGGTTGTCTCCCAACAAGTGCTTTTCTTTAATGCCTTTTTAGCTAGGCATAAAGATTTCAATGATGCTCACGTAAAGATAGGAATTGAAACATAAAAGGGAGCATCATGAATCACATTGCAAACACATTTATGTCTAACCCACTTAATATGCAAAGGGATTTTGTGAGCTAACAATTTATGGGAACAAGAATCAACTAGTATAGGAAGGCAAAACAAGCATGACTTCAAAACTTTCAACACATAGAGAGGAAGTTTGATATTATTGCAATACCTACAAGCATATGTTCCTCTCTCATAATGTTTTTTCAGTAGCATCATGAATGAATTCAACAACGTAGCTATCACATAAAGCATTCTTTCCTGATCCACAAGCATAGAAATTTTGCTACTCTCCACATAAGCAAATTTATTCTCATTCATAATAATGGGAGTATCACATGAAACTCGAATACTATAAATTGTTTCCACATTAAAAGAGTAATGTTTAGAAAAAGGATATTTTTAATTATGACAAAGTTTATCAATATAATCATCACTACTTTTTATAACATAAGTATTGTCAGAATAATCCTCATAAGTAGCAAGTTTGTTCTCATCATAATCAATTGAAACCTCTTCCGAAATAGTGGAATCATTACTAAATAAAGTCATGACCTCTTCAAATCCACTTTTATCAATATAATCATCATAAATAGGAGGCATTCTTTCATCATAATAAATTTGATCATTCAAAGTAGGGGGGGGGGGATAAAAATATCATCTTCATTAAGCATAGCATCCCCAAGCTTGCACAAACATTAATTGCAGCAAATAAATTCTCAAACATGTCATTTTCATAAAACATAGCATCCCCAAGCTTGTGGCTTTGCATATCATAATCATAATCACTCTCTTCATTAATAGTATGAATAGCACCAATAGTATAGCAGTTCTGTCATCATAATTTTCCAAGTTGGTGACAAAAAGATTCTCAAGGTTGTAAGAAGTATCATTGTCTTCCAAATCATAATCATGACAACAAGTAGGAGGCATAAAATAATCATCAAGTGCAGCATCTTCCACAATTATATTTGATTCATTCTCATGAGGCACGACGACAATAGGAGGAACTTTATTTGGGGGAGATACCTTTTTACCTTTACTTTTTCTTCTATTCTTCTTCTTCACCACATCATGTATGGGTTCAATCAATTTTTCCGAGCTCTTTATTGAAGAGATTGATTGTGTAGGAAGCTCCTCCTCATCACATGTTTTATTATGAGAGACAATAGGAGGGAAAGTGGAAATCTTTATCCTTTCATTAGTATTCCTTTTATATTCCGTTGGTTTTCCCATCTTTCTATAGTTGGCAATATAAGCATTTTCATTGCAATTTACCACACAAAACACATATATTGCTTTCATATTTGTTTCAACTTGGTCCATGAGTATAAATGCTTCAAACCAACTATTCTTATGTGTTAATTCTTCACACCCCAAAAATAGACAAAGTTAATTATAAAGTTCAAGGGCGATCAAGTTATTGCAATATTTGGACACGATTTGATCATGAAAAAGCATGCATTGGAAATTAAGGTGACCAACTTTATTGCAAAGTTCACAAGTGATAGGACAAAGAAAACATAGTTTTATAGCAAATTCATCTATCACTTTGAGCAAAAAATTGTTTCTATCATGTTTATGCTTCTTACAAAATCTATCATCACTGTAAGGCATGTCTTCACAAACTTTATGCACTCCACAAAAATTGACATGCTTATAAGAAACATTTTTATCATGACTAGTGCAATCATCATTAGTATCATTAATATTCATAGAAATCACACTAACAACATTACAATCCTGCTCATCATTCAAAGATTTAATTCCAAACATTTTATTGATTTCTTCTTCTCTCAACTGAGCACAATTTTCTGAACCATCACTTTCACGAAAGACATTATAGAGTTGAATAATATGAGGCAACCTCCATTCCATTTTTATTAGTTTTGTTTTATAAGCCAAACTAGTGAATAAACAAGAAACAAAATGATTCAATTACAAGACCTAAATATATACCTTCAAGCACTCACCTCCTCGGCAACGGCGCCAGAAAAGAACTTGATGTCTACTACGCAACCTTCTTCTTGTAGACTCGTGTTGGGCCTCCAAGCGCAAAGTTTTGTAGGACAATAGCAAATTTCCCTCAAGTGGATGACCTAAGGTTTATCAATCCCTGGGAGACATAGGATGAATATGGTCTGATAACCCACAAGTGTAGGGGATCACAACAGTTTTCGAGGGTAAAGTATTAAACCCAAATTTGTTGATTCGACACAAGGGGAGCCAAAGAATACTCTTAAGTATTAGCAGCTGAGTTGTCAATTCAACCACACCTGGAAACTTAGTATCTGCAGCAAGATAGTTTAGTAGCAAAGTAATATGATAGTGGCGGTAGCAGCAATAAAAGTAACGATAGTGTTTTTGTAGTTTTTGTGATAATAGCAGCGGAAAGGTAAATAAGCAACTAGCAATATAGGCAAAGCTCGTAGGCACTGGATCGATGATGGGAAATTATGTCGGATGCAATTCACCATGTAGAAGTTATAACCTAGGGTGACACAGAACTAGCTCCAGTTCATCAATGCAATGTAGGCATGTATTCCGAATATAGTCATACATTCTTATGGAAAAGAACTTGCATGACATATTTTGTCCTACCCTCCCGTGGCAGCGGGGTCCTATTGGAAACTAAGGGATATTAAGGCCCCCTTTTAATAGAGTACCAGACCAAAGCATTAACACAGAGTGAATACATGAACTCCTCAAACTATGATCATCACCGGGAGTGGTCCCAATTATTGTCACTTCGGGGTTGCGGGATCATAACACATAGTAGGTGACTATAGACTTGCAAGATAGGATCAAGAACACACATATATTCATGAAAACATAATAGGTTCAGATCTGAAATCATGGCACTCGGGCCCTAGTGACAAGCATTAAGCATAGCAAAGTCATAGCAACATCAATCTGAGAACATAGTGGATACTAGGGATCAAACCCTAACAAAACTAACTCGATTACATGATAGAGCCCATCCAACCCATCACCGTCTAGCTAGCCTACGATGGAATTACTCACACACGGCGGTGAGCATCATGGAATTGGTGATGGAGGAAGGTTGATGATGACAATGACGACGATCTCCACTCTCCGGAGCCCCGAACAGACTCCAGATCAGCCCTCCCGAGAGAGATTAGGGCTTGGCGGAGGCTCCGTCTCGTTAAACACGATAATTTTTCTCCTTGATTTTTCTCTCCACAAAACGGAATATATAGGACCTGGGGATACGTCGGTGGAGTATTGGGGGGCCCTCGAGGCAGGGGGCGCGCCCCCACCCTCGAGGACAGGGTGTGGCCCCCCGGTGCAGATCTTCTTGCAGATATTTGTTATATTTTCTGAAATAATTCTCCATTGATTTTCAGGCGATTCCGAGAACTTTTTATTTCTGCACAAAAACAACACCATGGCAGTTCTGCTGAAAACAGTGTCAATCCGGGTTAGTTCCATTCAAATCATGCAAGTTAGAGTCCAAAACAAGGGCAAAAGTGTTTGGCAAAGTAGATACGTTGGAGACGTATCATGGTCTCTCTCAAACAACCCTGCAAACAAATAACAAAGAGTCTCTTGTGTCCCCAACACACCCAATCAATGGTAAATTATATAGCTGCACTAGTTCGGCGAAGAGATGGTGATACAAGTGTAATATGGATAGTAGATATAGGTTTTTGTAATCTGTAAATATAAAAACAGCAAGGTAGCAAGTAACAAAAGTGAGCAAAACGGCATTGCAATGCTTGAAAACAAGGCCTAGGGTTCATACTTTCACTAGCACAAAATCTCTCAACAATGATAACATAATTGGATCATATAACAATCCTTCAACATGCAACAAAGAATCACTCCAAAGTTCCTATAGTGGAGAACATAATATGAAATTGCATGTAGGGTACGAAACCACCTCAATGTTATTCTTTCTCATCGATCTATTGGCTATTCCTATAAGTGTCACAAACATCCCTAGAGTTCGTACTAAATGTTAGAGAACGTAGTATTTCAAAACTTTTGCTACGATCACGCAAGATCTATCTAGGAGAAGCATAGAAACGAGCGGGGAGAGTGTGTCTACGTACCCTCGTAGACCAAAAGCGGAAGCGTCTAGTCACACGGTTGATGTAGTCGAACATCTTCGCGATCCAACCGATCGAAGCACTGAACGTACGACACCTCCGTGTTCAGCACACGTTCAGATCGATGACATCCCACGAGCTCTTGATCCAGTTGAGCGTCACGGGAGAGTTTCGTCAGCACGACAGTGTGGTGATGGTGATGATGAAGCTACATGCGCAGGGCTTTGCCTAAGGACTGCAACGATATGACCGAGGTGTGTAACTGTGGGGAGGGGCACTGTACATGACTAAAATCAACTTGTGTGTCTATGGGGTGCCCCCTACCCACGTATATAAAGGAGGGAGGGAGGAGGAGGACGAGGCCGGCCGGTCCAAGGGGTGGTGCGCGCCCTAGGGGGGCAATCCTACTCCAAGTAGGATCCCCCCTTTCCTAGTCCTAGTAGGAGAGGGGGAAGGAAGGGGAGGAATAGAAGAAGGAAAGGGGGGAGGGTGCGGCCCCCTACTCCAATTCGGTTTGGGCTAGGGGGCCGTGCGCCCCTAGCTGGCCGTGCCTCCTCTTCCTCCACTTGGGCCCATGTGGCCCAATAACCCCCCGGGAGGTTCCGTTAACCTCCCGGTACTCCAGTATTTATCCGATAACCTCCGAAACTCATCCGATGTCCGAATATAACCTTCCAATATATAAATATTTATGTCTCATACATTCTGAGACTCATCATGTCTGTGATCATATCCGGGACTCCAAACTACCTTCGGTACATCAAAACACATAAACTTGTAATACCGATCGTCATCGAACGTTAAGCGTGCGGACCCTACGGGTTCGAGAACTATGTATACATGAATGAGACTCATCTCCGGTCAATAACCAATAGCGGAACCTAGATTCCCATATTGGTTCCTGCATATTCTACGAAGATCTTTTTCGGTCAGACCGCATAACAACATACGTTGTTCCCTTTGTCATCGGTATGTTACTTGCCCGAGATTCGATCGTCGGTATCATCATACCTAGTTCAATCTCGTTACCGGCAAGTCTCTTTACTCGTTCCGTAATACATAATCTCGTGACTAACTAATTGGTCATTTTCTTGCAAGGCTTATTGATGTGTATTACCGAGAGGGCCCAGAGATACCTCTCTGATACTCGGAGTGACAAATTCTATTCTCGATCTATGCCAACACCACAAAACACCTTCGGAGACATCTGTAGAACATCTTTATAATCACCCAGTTACGTTGTGACGTTTGATAGCACACAAGATGTTCCTCCGGTATTCGGGAGTTGCATAATCTCATAGTCATAGGAACTTGGATAAGTCGTAAAGAAAGCAATAGCAGTAAAACTAAACGATCTAGTTGCTGAGCTAACGGATGGGTATTGTCCATCACATCATTCTCCTAATGATGTGATCCCGTTGATCAAATGACAACTCATGTCTATGGTTAGGAAACATAACCATCTTTGATTAACGAGCTACTCTAGTAGAGGCATACTAGGGACACTCTGTTTTGTCTATGTATTCACACATGTACTAAGTATCCGGTTAATACAATTCTAGCATGAATAATAACCATTTATCATGATATAAGGTAATACAAATAACAACTTTATTATTGCCTCTAGGGCATATTTCCTTCAGTCTCCCAATTGAACTAGAGTCAATAATCTAGATTATACAGTAATGATTCTAACACCCATGGAGT
This sequence comes from Secale cereale, assembly GCA_902687465.1. NCBI lineage: Eukaryota > Viridiplantae > Streptophyta > Magnoliopsida > Poales > Poaceae > Secale > Secale cereale. Next base: position 54,347,215 of record LR738710.1, on the reverse strand, counting down.
CTTGGTGCTGATCATGTTTTGCTCATGGAAGAGGCTTAGTCAACGGGTCTGTGACATTCAGATCCGTATGTATCTTGCAAATTTCTATGTCTCCCTCCTTGACTTGATCGCCGATGGAATTGAAGTGTCTCTTGATGTGCTTGGTTTTCTTGTGAAACCTGGATTCCTTCGCCAAGGCTATTGCTCCAGTGTTGTCACAAAAGATTTTCATTGGACCCGATGCACTAGGTATTACACCTAGATCGGATATGAACTCCTTCATCCAGACTCCTTCATTTGTTGCTTCCGAAGCAGCTATGTACTCCGCTTCACACGTAGATCCCGCCACGACGCTCTGCTTGGAACTCCACCAACTGACAGCTCCACCGTTCAATAAAAATACATATCCGGTTTGTGACTTAGAGTCATCCGGATCAGTGTCAAAGCTTGAATCGACATAACCATTTACGACGAGCTCTTTGTCACCTCCATAAACGAGAAACATATCCTTTGTCCATTTCAGGTACTTCAGGATATTCTTGACCGCTGTCCAGTGATCCACTCCTGGATTACTTTGGTACCTCCCTGCTAAACTTATAGCAAGGCACACATCAGGTCTGGTACACAACATTGCATATATGATAGATCCTATGGCTGAGGCATAGGGAATGACTTTCATTTTCTCTCTATCGTCTGCAGTGGTCGGGCATTCAGTCTTACTAAACTTCACACGTTGTAGCACAGGCAAGAACCCTTTCTTTGACTGATCCATTTTGAACTTCTTCAAAACTTTATCAAGGTATGTGCTTTGTGAAAGTACAATTAAGCGTCTTGATCTATGTATAGATCTTGATGCCCAATATATAAGCAGCTTCACCGAGGTCTTTCATTGAAAAATTCTTATTTAAGTATCCTTTTATGCCATATAGAAATTCTATATCTTTTCCAATCAACAATATGCCATCCACATATAATATCAGAAATGCTACAGATCTCCCACTCACTTTCTTGTAAATACAGGCTTCTCCAAAAGTCTGTATGAAACCAAATGCTTTGATCACCTCATCAAAGCATATATTCCAACTCCGAGATGCTTGCACCAGTCCATAGATGGATTGCTGGAGCTTGCACACTTTGTTAGCACCTTTAGGATCGACAAAACCTTCTAGTTACATCATATATAACTCCTCTTCGAGGTATCCATTAAGGAATACAATTTGACATCCATTTGCCAAATTTGATAATCATGAAATGCGGCAATTGCTAACATGATTCAGACAGATTTAAGCATCGCTACGGGTGAGAAAGTCTCATCGTAGTCGACTCCTTGAATTTGTCGAAAACCTTTCGCAACAAGTCGAGCTTTGTAGTCAGTAACATTACCATCGGCGTCTGTCTTCCTCTTAGAGATCCATTTATTTTCAATGGCTTGTCGATCATCATGCAAGTCAACCAAAGTTCACACTTTGTTTGCATACATGGATCCCATCTCAGATTTCATGGCCTCAAGCCATTTTGCGGAATCAGGGCTCACCATCGCTTCCTCATAGTTCGTAGGTTCATCATGGTCTAGTAACATGATTTCCAGAACCAGGTTACCGTACTACTCTGGTGCGGAACATATTCTAGTTGACCTACGAGGTTCAGCAGTAACTTGATCCGAAGTTTCATGATCATCATCATTAGCTTCCTCGCTGATTGGTGTAGGAATCACTGGAACTAGTTTCTGTGATGTACTACTTTCCAATTCGGGAGAAGGTACAATTGATGGGCCTCGAACCCCTCGTTGGTTACCCCAAGTGGAAGGTGTAAGATGCAGTAAGTAGAAGTGTTTTCCCTTAGCAAAGATGCCAAGAATCGAATCCCCAGAGACTCCTAGGTTCAACAAGTAGGTGTCAACTGCTAACGGCGCAATTAGCAATCAACGTGGACCTGCACACAGATACAAATAACTTTGCTCCCAACGAGTACAGAGAGGTTGTCAATCCCTCCGGCCTTGTAGTTCACAAAGGGTTAAAAGCAATATGATAGTAGTGATAGATATTGTTTTGCAATAGTAAATAAAATAGCGAAAAGTAAATAGTGTATGTGATCAATGATGGTAATATGGACCGGAGTCTCATGATGTTCACTAGTGATGTCTCTCTCCCAAAAGACGATAAAACAGCTATGTGAGGTAAACAAATTACAGCTGGGCAATTGACAGGACCACGAACGCAAACCAATGCTGACTACATTGCAAGAAAGGTTGAGGTTCAAAGCATGGGCGGTACGCCAAAGTAAGTAGACCGAAATCCATCAATATCTACTACTAATCATCCACCTTGAGATATCTATCCAGAACATCTCGCTGGTATTAAGTTGCGAGTCCCACCCATAGTGTAAACTCAATGCAACAGACAACTGCATTAAAAGAACTTTGCGTAAAGTAAACAATCCTTGCACCCGCGGGCACAAGCACCGTTGTTTTCCCCCTTGTGGCAATAGCACATCCCCTAGACTCATGTTTCTGTCACTCAAGCTAGTCATCGAGGGGCATGAACCCACAATCGAGCATAACGTTCCCTCTTGGAGTCACTACCTATTACTCGGCCAAAGCAATAAATAACAACGGAGAACATGCAAGAATTACTTATGAACTAAAATATAAAAGAGGTGAATCAAATATATTACTCAAGATCAATCTAAACCTAATCTCATAATCCATCGGATCCCAGCAAACTCAACATAGCAACAGCATAAGGATTACATAGGTGCCTCGATCATGTAGGGCAGCTCACGAGGACTAATTAGTGAAGCACAAGAACGGGAGGAGAACATCACATAGCTACTGGTCATGGACTCATGGTCCAAGGGAGACTACTCACGAGTCATCCGGGAGGCGTCCATGGTGGTGGAGAAGCTCCCGGTGGTGATCCTCCCCTCCGACAGGGTGCCGGGAAGAGTTCTCCTGGTGCTCCCGATCTTGGAAGCGGCGGCGGCGGCGGAACAGAGATGGGATCGCGAAAAGAAGTCCTGTTCTGAGGGTTACGGGGAACCCTTTAAATATATGCCAAAGTAGGGCACCGGGGGAGCCTCGGGGGGCCCAGGCCCCCCCGGCGCGGCCTAGGGGGGGGGGGCGCTCACAGGGCGCCTGGAGCCCCTGTGGCCCCCCCAGGCTGCCCTTCAGACGCAGTGTTGTTTCCGGTTCGCTGATTTTTTATATAATTTTTCTGGATTTTTCTGGGCAGTTCTCGAAACGTGAAAACCTGAAATACAAAACAGCCGAAAACAGAAACTGGCACTGGGGTGCACTGGATTAGTAAGTTAGTCCAAATATGATCAAAAGTGTATGGAAGTGTATGAATATCATAGCAATATCACCCAAAAGTGGCATGGAGCAAGCAGAAATTATAGATACGTTTTGGACGTATCAACATCCCCAAGCTTAATTCCTGCTCGTCCTCGAGTAGGTAAATGATAACAAGAATAATTTCTGTGGTGACATGCTATTAACCATATAGGACTTTCTCATAGTCATATGACAAAAGCTTACTGAGACAATGATTCTAAAGTAATTAAGTTGCCTCAAGAGAAAATCACAAATGACTGAAAGTTTTACTACCTGAAACTGAAATATCAAAAAGATTTGCAATGAACATGATGTGCAAATATGATCAAGTGATATCTAGCTTGCCCCCTTTAGTGATGCAAAACATAAATGCAAGGGCACCTTCAAGGTTTAAGTGATGACTAGATACAATCATTTCAGAATAAACGATATCACAATCATGCAAAAGACAATGCTACTTTGGGACAATGCACATTACACTCAGAATGACAATCATGCTCTCAGTAGTTGGTGCTTGAAGTGCTAGAGCTTTTTATTTTGAAACATGGAAGAAATTGTGTCAACGGTAGTAGTACTTCATATGTGTCATGTATAAAACATCTTATAAGTTGCAAGCCTCATGCATCGAATACTAATAGTGCTCGCACCTTGTCCTAATTAGCTCGGATCCCCATGGGTTATCATTGCATTGCATATGTTTTAACCAAGTGTCACAAAGGGGTACCTCTATGCCACCTGTACAAAGGTCCAAGGAGATAGATCGCATTTGATTTCTCGTTTTTGATAGATCTCAACTTGAGGACATCCATACCGGGACAACATAGAAAATAGATGATGGACTCCTCTTTAATGCATAAGCATATTCTCATATGAGATTGAGGATTAAGGTCCAAGCTAAAACTTCCACCATGATGCATGGCTTTGGTTGGCGGCCCAATGTTCTTCTCTAACAATATGCATATTAATTCAACCCACGGTAAATCACCCTTACTTCAGACAAGACGAACATGCATAGCAACTCACATGATATTCAACAAAAGTGTGACAGTTGATGGCGTCCCCAGAAACATGGTTACCGCTCAGCAAGCAACTCATAAGAAATAAGATACATAGGCAACATATTATTTACCACAATAGTTTTTAGGCTACTTTCCCATGAGCTATGTATTGCATGGTTAATTTGCTTAGTGCAGGTGTAGGTTAGCAAAAGACTGGGAGCGACCAACTAAGAGAGCCATGACGGTCATAATCATGCAGAGCGACAAAGCAATATTGAACCAGGCATGGTAGTTATATCGCTACTCAGAAACAAAAGATCATCAAGGCTTGACAGACTTTCTTTACAGTCTTGAATATGCGTGAGCATACGCCAAGTCAATCAAAATAAATTCTCGAAGGAAGATATTACTAAACCATACCATATCATAGGCAAACAAACCAAGTTGGTACTCCAATAACACATTGGGAACCCCCCCAGCTATTCGAGATTAACCATAAGAAAACCTGAACTACTAGGCACCATCATGCAAGCAGCATCTTTATCATAGACACATTAACCAATGCAACGGAAGCAAACTCTCTTAATAAGGTGAGCATGGTAATTAAAGAGAGTTCAAGCAACCGACTAAATAAAAGCTCTTGAAAAGATAAGCATGAATACTAAGAGCAGAGTACGATAGTAGCTATTTAAAGACAAAGAACATACACAGCATAGATAGACATGAAAATTCTATGTAATGTTCTAAGTAGAGGTGGAGTATGTTTCTCTCCCACATAAAGGAATGCTGGGTTCCGACTCGTTATGAAAAACTAAAAAGAAAACTAAAAGCAAGACGCTCCAAGCATAGCACATAACACATGAAGTGATAAAAATATAGCGAAAAGAAAGACGAACTAATAATGTTGATGGAGAAGGGGATGCACGGGGGGCATCCCCAAGCTTAGACGCTTGAGTCTCCTTGAATATTTCTTGGGGTTGCACGGGGGCATCCCCAAGCTTGAGCGCTTGACATTCCTGAATCTTTTTATCATCTTCCCTCGCACACTTGAAAACTCCCTTCATACATAACTCATCATAATCTGATTAGCGAGGTTAGTACCCTTAATAAAATAATTATACCTTGCTGGAAATAAGGATATTCTTGAAGTTCTACTGTTTCTCAAGATTGCCAAAAGGTTTTTGCAAAGAAAAAGCAAGTTCTCAATTTGCAAAGTGAAGGTAAGGCAAAACAGGACAGAATCTGTGAAAAACAGAACAACAGGCAGTAATTGACCTGTTCGGGATACTTCTGCAACTCTAATAAAAAAACTCAGAACTGAAGCACGAAAGAAAATTATATAGAGAACGCTGTCGAAAAAATTCAGACCAAAAAGATGATCTGGTGATTTTATACGAATTTTTCTATCCAAGGACAAAATCTGTTTCCTGGACAGCACCTCACAACTTTTGAACTTTCTAGCAATCAGAGGCTATACTTGGCACAAATATGAAAAGCAAAGATACAATGATGATGCTACAGCAGTAAACAACATCAAGACACAACAAAAGCAAAAATTTATTCATGTGGGCTGCCTCCCAAAAGCGCTTTCTTTTATGCCTTTAAGCTAGGCATAAAACTTTAGTGATGCTCTTGTAGGAATAAGAATTGAAGAACAAAAGAGAGCATCAAGAAGCAAATACCAAACACATTTAAGCCTAACATGCTTCCTATGCATAGGAATATTGCAATAGAATAATTCATTGAAGCACAAAGCAATAAGCAGAGGAAGACAAAACAAGTACAGCTTCAAAACCTTCAACATAAAGAGAGGGAACTTAATATTATTGAAATATCTATAAGCATATGTTCCCTTCTCATAATAATTTTCAGTGGGATCACGAATAAACTCAACAATATAAGCATCACATAAAGCATTGTTACCATGATCCACATGCAAAAAGGTACTCTTGCTCTCCACATAAGCATCATGAAGAGGATAAAACTTAGTATAAAAGAGAGACATAAGCTCTTGCAAATCAAGCAAGTGTGAGTTATCGAGAAGTTTATACCAATCTGAAGCTTTATTTATAAGTGATACGACGAACAATTTCCTCATGACAAACTCCCTTGATACACCTACAAGCTTAAATAATGAACATAATTGTGACAGATATAGCAAGTGTTCACCGGGATGTCTGTCTCCTGCATAACGATTAGCCAAAACATAATTGATAATACCAACTGGTATTTTATAGGGCACAATTTCAGTAGGGGGAGGATCAACCACCACAGGTGTGGGGCGTCTTCCCACAAGCAATGATCCAATAACGGGGTTGTCCATAAGCATAACTAGTGAGAAACATAAAGAAAACTGAAAGGTAAACTAACAAGACTAAAAGCAAAGGTAAAAGATAGCATGCAACTCCCCTATCCTGAAGAGTGGAGTCCCCGGCAACGGCGCCAGAAAATACTCCTTGATGGGCCTCGAACCCCTCGTTGGTTACCCCAAGTGGAAGGTGTAAGATGCAGTAAGTAGAAGTGTTTTCCCTTAGCAAAGATGCCAATGATCGAATCCCCAGAGACTCCTAGGTTCAACAAGTAGGTGTCAACTGCTAACGGCGCAATTAGCAATCAACGTGGACCTCCACACAGATACGAATAACTTTGCTCCCAACGAGTACAGAGAGGTTGTCAATCCCTCCGGCCTTGTAGTTCACAAAGGGTTAAAAGCAATATGATAGTAGTGATAGATATTGTTTTGCAATAGTAAATAAAATAGCGAAAAGTAAATAGTGTATGTGATCAATGATGGTAATATGGACCGGAGTTTCATGATGTTCACTAGTGATGTCTCTTTCCCAAAAGATGATAAAACAGCTATGTGAGGTAAACAAATTACAGCTGGGCAATTGACAGGACCACGAACGCAAACCAATGCTGACTACATTGCAAGAAAGGTTGAGGTTCAAAGCATGGGCGGTACGCCAAAGTAAGTAGACCGAAATCCATCAATATCTACTACTAATAATCCACCTTGAGATATCTATCCAGAACATCTCGCTGGTATTAAGTTGCGAGTCCCACCCATAGTGTAAACTCAATGCAACAGACAACTGCATTAAAAGAACTTTGCGTAAAGTAAACAATCCTTGCACCCGCGGGCACAAGCACCGTTGTTCTCCCCCTTGTGGCAACAACACATCCCCTAGACTCATGTTTCTGTCACTCAAGCTAGTCATCGAGGGGCATGAACCCACAATCGAGCATAACGTTCCCTCTTGGAGTCACTACCTATTACTCGGCCAAAGCAATAAATAACAACGGAGAACATGCAAGAATTACTTATGAACTAAAATATAAAAGAGGTGAATCAAATATATTACTCAAGATCAATCTGAACATAATCTCATAATCCATCGGATCCCAGCAAACTCAACATAGCAACAGCATAAGGATTACATAGGTGCCTCGATCATGTAGGGCAGCTCACGAGGACTAATTAGTGAAGCACAAGAACGGGAGGAGAACATCACATAGCTACTGGTCATGGACTCATGGTCCAAGGGAGACTACTCACGAGTCATCCGGGAGGCGTCCATGGTGGTGGAGAAGCTCCCGGTGGTGATCCTCCCCTCCGGCAGGGTGCCGGGAAGAGTTCTCCTGGTGCTCCCGATCTTGGAAGCGGCGGCGGCGGAAGAACAGAGATGGGAACGCGAAAAGAAGTCCTGTTCTGAGGGTTACGAGGAACCCTTTAAATATATGCCAAAGTAGGGCACCGGGGGAGCCTCGGGGGGCCCAGGCGCCCCCCCGGCGCGGCCCAGGGGGGGGGGAGGCGCCCACAAGGTGCCTGGAGCCCCTGTGCCCCCCCAGGCTGCCCTTCGGACGCAGTGTTGTTTCCGGTTCGCTGATTTTTTATATAATTTTTCTAGATTTTTCTGGGCAGTTCTCGAAACGTGAAAACCTGAAATACAAAAACAGCCGAAAACAGAATCTGGCACTGGGGTGCACTGGATTAGTAAGTTAGTCCAAATATGATCAAAAGTGTATGGAAGTGTATGAATATCATAGCAATATCACCCAAAAGTGGCATGGAGCAAGCAGAAATTATAGATACGTTTTGGACGTATCAACAATTACCTCATCAAGTTCCACTTTCCTCCCACTCACTTCTTTCGAGAGAAACTCCTTCTCTAGAAAGGATCCATTCTTAGCAAAGAATATCTTGCTTTCGGATCTTCGATAGAAGGTGTACCCAAAAATTTCCTTTGGGTATCCTATGAAGACACATTTCTCCGACTTGGGTTCGAGCTTATCAGGTTGAAGCTTTTTCACATAAGCATCGCAGCCCCAAACTTTAAGAAACGACAACTTTGTTTTCTTGCCAAAACCACAGTTCATAAGGCGTCGTCTCAACGGATTTAGATGGTGCCCTATTTAATGTGAATGCAGCTGTCTCTAAAGCATAACCCCAAAACGATAGTGGTAAATCGGTAAGAGACATCATAGATCGCACCATATCCAATAAAGTACGGTTACAATGTTCGGACACACCATTACACTGTGGTGTTTTGGGTGGCGTGAGCTATGAAACTATTCCACATTGTTTTAAATGAAGACCAAACTCGTAACTCAAATATTCGCCTCCACGATCAGAACGTAAAAACTTTATTTTCTTGTTACGATGATTCTCTACTTCACTCAGAAATTCTTTGAACTTTTCAAATGTTTCAGACTTGTGCTTCATTAAGTAGATATACCCATATCTGCTCAAATCATCAGTGAAGGTCAGAAAATAACGATACCCGCCGCGAGCCTCAACACTCATTGGTCCACATACATCAATATGTATGATTTCCAACAAATCTGTTGCTCGCTCCATTGTTCCGGAGAACGGAGTTTTAGTCATTTTCCCATGAGGCATGGTTTGCAAGTACCAAGTGCTTCATAATCAAGTGATTCCAAAAGTCCATCAGCATGGAGTTTCTTCATGTGCTTTACACCAATATGACCTAAATGACAGTGCCACAAATAAGTTGCTCTATCATTATCAACCTTGCATCTTTTGGCTTCAATATTATGAATATGTGTATCACTATGATCAAGATCCAACAAGAATAGACCACTCTTTAAGGGTGCATGACCATAAAAGATATTACTCATAAAAATAGAACAACCATTATTCTCGGATTTAAATGAATAACCATCTCGCAACAAACAAGATGCAGATATAATGTTCATGCTCAACGCTGGCACCAAATAACAATTATTTAGGTCTAAAACTAATCCTGAAGGTAGATGTAGAGGTAGCGTGCCGACGGCGATCACATCAACTTTGGAACCATTTCCCACGCGCATCATCACCTCGTCCTTAGCTAATCTTCGTTTAATCCGTAGCCCCTGTTTCGAGTTACAAATATTAGCAACCGAACCAGTATCAAATACCCAGGTGCTACTACGAGCATTAGTAAGATACACATCAATAACATGTATATCAAATATACCTTTGTTCACTTTGCCATCCTTCTTATCCGCCAATTACTTGGGGCAGTTCCGCTTCCAGTGTCCAGTCCCTTTGCAGTAGAAGCACTCAGTTTCAGGCTTGGCTCCAGACTTGGGCTTCTTCGTGGGAGTAGCAACAGTCTTGCTATTCTTCTTGAAGTTCCCCTTCTTTCCCTTGCCCTTTTTTCTTGAAACTAGTGGTCTTGTTAACCATCAACACTTGATGCTCCTTTTTTATTTCTACCTCCGCAGCTTTGAGCATAGCGAAGAGCTCGGGAATTGTCTTCTGCATCCCTTGCATATTATAGTTCAACACAAAGCCTTTATAGCCTGGTGGCAGTGATTGAAGAACTCTATCAATGACACTATCTTCGTCAACTTTACAACCAAGTTGAGTCATATGATTGTAGTACCCAGACATTCTGAGCAAGTGTTCACTGATAGAACTGTTCTCCTCCATCTTGCAGCTATAGAACTTACTAGAGAATTCATATCTCTCAATTCGGGCATTTGATTGAAATATTAACTTCAACTCTTGGAACATCTCACATGCTCCATGACGTTCGAAACGTCGTTGAAGTCCCGATTCTAAGCCGTAAAGCATAGCACACTGAACTATCGAGTAGTCATCAGAACGAGCTTGCCAGACGTTCATAACGTCCGGAGTTGCTCCTGCAGCAGGCCTGTCACCTAGCGGTGCTTCCAGGACATAATTCTTCTGTGCAGCAATGAGGATAATCCTCAAGTTATGGACCCAGTCCGTGTAGTTGCTATCATCATCTTTTAACTTAGCTTTCTCTAGGAATGCATTAAAATTCAAGGGAACGGCAGCACGGTCCATTGATCTACAACAACATAGATATGCAAAAACTATCAGGACTAAGTTCATGATAAATTAAAGTTCAATTAATCATATTACCAAAGAACTCCCACTTAGATAGACATCCCTCTAGTCATCTAAATGATCACATCATCCAAATCAACTAAACCATGTCCGGTCATCATGTGAGATGGAGTAGTTTTCAAAGGTGAACATCTTATGTTGATCATATCTACTATATGATTCACCCTCGACCTTTCGGTCTCCAGTGTTTCGAGGCCATGTATGTACATGCTAGGCTCGTCAAGTTTAATCTGAGTATTCTGCATGTGCAAAACTATCTTACACCCGTTGTATTTGAACGTACAGCTAATCACACCCTATCATCACGTAGTGTCTCGGCACGACAAACTTTCACAACGGTGCATACTCAGGGAGAACACTTGTACCTTGAAATTTTGTAAGGGATCATCTTATAATGCTACCGTCGTACTAAGAAAAATAAGAAGCATAATAAGACAAACATCACATGCAATCAAAATATGTGACATGATCTGGCCATCATCATCTTGTGCTTTTGATCTCCATCTCCAAAGCATCGTCATGATCTCCATCGTCACCGGCTAGACACCATGATCTTCATCGTAGCATCGTGGTCGTCTCGCCAACTATTGCTACTACTACTATCGCTAACTCATAGTGATAAAGTAAAGCAATTACATGGCCTTCGCAATTCATACAATAAAGAGACAACCATAAGGCTCCTATCGGTTGTCGATAATTTACAAAACATGATCATTTCATACAATAACGTATAACTCATCATGTCTTGACCATATCACATCACAACATGCCCCGCAAAAACAAGTTAGACATCATCTACTTTGTTGTTGCAAGTTTTACGTGGCTGCTACGGGCTTAGCAAGAACCGTTCTTACCTATGCATACAAAAACCACAACGATTATTCGTCAAGTGCGCTATTTTAACCTTCACAAGGACCGGGCGTAGCCAAACTCAATTCAACTAAAGTGAGAGAGACAAACACCCGTCGGTCACCTTGAAGCAATGAGTGCTCGTAACGGTGAAACTAGTCTCGCGTAAGCGTACGCGTAATGTCGGTCCGGGCCGCTTCATCTCACAATACCACCAAATCAAAGTATGATATACTGGTAAGCAGTATGACTATTATCGCCCACAACTCATTGTGTTCTAATCGTGCATATCATCTACGCATAGACCTGGCTCATGATGCCACTGTTGGGGAACGTAGTATTTCAAAAAAATTCCTACGATCACGCAAGATCTATCTAGGAGAAGCATAGCAACGAGCGGGGAGAGTGTGTCTACGTGCCCTTGTAGGCCAAAAGCGGAAGCGTCTAGTGACGCGGTTGATGTAGTCGAACGTTTTCGCGATCCAGCCGATCCAAGCACCGAACATACGGCACCTCCGTGTTCAGCACACATTTAGCTCGATGATGTCCCACAAGCTCTTGATCCAGTTGAGCGTCATGGGAGAATTTTGTCAGCACGACGACGTGGTGATGGTGATGATGAACCTACCGGTGCAGGGCTTCTCCTAAGCACTGCAACGATATGACCGAGGTGTGTAACTGTGCGGGGGGGGGGGGGGGGGGG
>LR738710.1:54282496-54334959 GCA_902687465.1 Secale cereale | reverse complement strand
GTGCCCCCTCCCCACGTATATAAAGGAGGAAGGGAGGGAGGAGGAGGAGGCCAGCCGCCCCAAGGGGTGGCGTGCGCCCTAGGGGGGGGGCAATCCTACTCCAAGTAGGATTCCCCCTTTCCTAGTCCTAGTAGGAGAGGGGGAAGGAAGGGGAGGAGAAGAAGAAGGAAAGGGGGGGGGGGCTAGTCCAATTCAGTTTGGGCTAGCGGGACCACGTGCCCCTAGCTGGCCGCGCCTCCTCTTCCTCCACTTTGGCGTATGTGGCCCAATAACCCCCCGGGAGGTTCCGTTAACCTCTCGGTACTCCGGTATTTATCAGATAACCCCCGGAACTCATCCGGTGTACGAATATAACCTTCCAATATATAAATCTTTATGTATCTGACATTCCGAGACTCCTCGTCATGTCAGTGATCATATCCGGGACTCCGAACTACCTTCGGTACATCAAAACACATAAACTCATAATACCGATCGTCATCGACCATTAAGCGTGCGGACCCTACGGGTTCGAGAATTATGTAGACATGACTCAGACTCATCTCCGGTCAATAACCAATAGCGGAACCTGGATGCTCATATTGATTCCTACATATTCTACGAAGATCTTTATTGGTCAAATCGTATAACAATATACGTTGTTCCTTTTGTCATCGATATGTTACGCTCCCAAGATTCGATCGTCGGTATCATCATACCTAGTTCAATCTCGTTACTGGAAAGTCTCTTTACTCGTTCCGTAATACATCATCTCGTGACTAACTCATTAATCATTTGTTTGCATGGCTTATTATGATGTGTATTACCGAGAGGGCCCAGAGATACCTCTCAGACACTCGTAGTGACGAATCCTATTCTCGGTCTATGCCAACACCACAAAACACCTTCGGAGGCATCTGTAGAGCATCTTTATAATCATCCAGTTACGTTGTGACATTTGATAGCACACAAGGTGTTCCTCCAGTATTCAGGAGTTGCATAATCGCATAGTCATAGGAACATGTATAAGTCATGAAGAAAGCAATAGCAGTAAAACTAAACGGTCAAGTTGCTAAGCTAACAGATGGGTCTTTCCATCACATCATTCTCCTAATGATGTGATCCCGTTGATCAAATGACAACTCATGTCTATGGTTAGGAAACATAACCATCTTTGATCAATCAGCTAGTCTAGTAGAGGCATACTAGGGACACTCTGTTTCGTCTATGTATTCACACATGTACTAAGTTTCCGGTTAATACATTCTAGCATGAATAATAAACATTTATCATGATATAAGGAAATTGAAATAACAACGTTATTGTTGCCTCTAGGGCATATTTCCTTCAGTAAAATAACACCACATGACACACATCAATCAACCCTAATCTCACCTAGATACTCCAATGTCACCACAAGTATCGTGGGTCAATTATACGATATGGATCACACAATTTCAGATTCATAATATTCAATCCAACACAAAGAACTTCAAGAGTACCCCAAGATTTCTATCGGAGAAAGGAATATGAAAACGCGTATCAACCCCTATGCATAGATTACCCAATGTTACCACGGGAATCCGTGAGTTGATAACCAAACCATACATCATGTGGATCAATAGAACATCCCATTGTCACCACGGATATCCCATTGCAAGAGATACATCAAGTGCTCTCATATCCAAAGATTCAATCCGACATAACAAAACCTCAAAGGAAAAGATTCAATTCATCACAAGATAGAGAGGGAAGAACACCATAAGATCCAACTATACTAACAAAGCTCGTGGTACATCAAGATTGTGCCAAATCAAGAACATGGGAGAGAGAGAGAGAGAGAGAGAGAGAGAGAGAGAGAGAGAGAGAGAGAGAGAGAGAGAGAGAGATAAGACACATAGCTACTGGTACAAACCCTCAGCCTCATGGGTGGACTAGTCCCTCCTCATCATGGTGGCCGCAGGGATGATGAAGATGGCCTCTAGTGATGATTTCCCCCTCCGACAGGGTGCCGGAACGGGGTCTCTATTGGTTTTTCGTGGCTATAGAGGCTTGCGGCGGCAGGACTTCCAATGTAGGTTTCTTTCTGGGGGTTTCGGGATTTATTGGAATTTTTGGCGCCGGTCTCACGTCAGGGGGACGCTTGAGGGGCCCATAAGCCATAGGGGTGCGCCCTGGGGGGTTGGGTGCGCCCCCTGGCTTGTGGTCTTCTCGACCACTTCCTGGCCCAGCTCCGATGCTCCGGGGGTCTCTTTTGTTGCATAAAAAGTCACCGTAAATTTTCAGCCCATTCCAAGAACTTTTATTTTTACACAAAAAACGACACCACTATAGTTGTGCTGAAAACAACGTCAGTCCAGGTTAGTTCTAATTATATCATACCAAAATCATATAAAATTGCTGTAAACATGGCATGCATACTTCATAAATTATAGATACATTGGAGACGTATCAGCTATGCCCTCGCATGTACGATCCTAGCACTAGGCTCATGAAGTTCATTGACTGGTCTTCGTACCTGATGGGGAGCCCCCCTGGATGTTGGTGACCCGAGGTGGCCGCCCCTGGTGGTCACATAATAGCACCATGTCAAGTAATTTTTTGAACCGCGTTTAAATTTTTTTAAAAAATATTTGTAGAAGTTTGCTCCATTTGAATGATCTCGGACAATGTTTGTATTTTTTAATATTTTAACAAAAACATCCATCTAAATAAAATCCATCCCTAGTTTCCTTTTAGAGCATATTTTCATTTGCTATAATTTCAGTATGATGTAAGAATAATACCACACTAGCAATGTTTCCTACGTACTCCGCGCGCCACTAGTGATCCTACTAGCATCGTTCTGCGCGGGTTGCACACTACTTGTGCACTCATACATTGGCAACATGAACTCCTGCCCACACGCTGCTAGTAGTGCCAATATACAAACCAGCAACCGCATAGGCTTGGGGAAAAAACTCCTCAAACCCACATGTTCTTCCACCTTGGCCGCACTGCTCTCTCTCTCTGCCTCTCCCTCCACGACCCTCTCACTCCTGGCTACCGTCGTCGTTGTCCTTGTTGTCCCTACAACCCGATACCGTCCTTGGCCGCCGTACTTGCTGCATGCACGATGCCCGTCGTCGCTATCCTCACCACAAGCTCCCATTTGATCCACCGCTAGTGAGGTTCCTTAGCTGATCTGATACATTACATATTTGTGTTAGTTAAATTTTAGTGTAGGTTAGTGTTGGTTCAATTAGTGTACATAGCTTAGCGTTGGCTTAGTTTGTAGTGTAGATTTAATTTCTAGTGTATAGGTTTAATTTGTATTGCAGGTTAATGATTATAGTTTAGGCTAGTGTAGCTTAATTCTTGCAGTGTGGTGAAAAGAGAGAAAGAGAGAAGAGAGAAAAGACAGAAAGAGGGAACAAAGAAGCGAGAACAAAGAAAAGGGAAAAATAGAAGAGAGAAGAGATGATCATGTGTGCCTATATCCATACATATGTTCACGTATATTTCCATGATGATTTTGTGTGTACCCCATGTGGTATACCGTCCATTAGTGTTAATGTTTGTTTTCATAGAAATGCATGAGTGCCAATGTGTTGGCAAAACTTTGATTCTTTAACGTTTCGTCAATTTTTTGGCACTCAATTTGTTCCACTTTTAGCAAAGTTCATGTCGATTTTTATAGATTGTTTGAGTTAAAGGTCTTTTTACCATCTATTTAACATTAAAAGATTCTACTGATTGTAAATGCAACAACGGACCTAGCGTGCCCCAGGTGTAGCGATAGTCGGGTTCGAAGGTGCGAGAGGGTGGTTGAATGTGGGCAAAGGTGGATGAACATCAATTGGTTCTCCCTTCTTCTTGGAGGGGACTTTGGGGTAAGTTTGTAATATCGAATGATGTCATAAACCCTTACATATATGTACCCAACAAACCATGTGACGAGGTTACAGACCTAGGGTAGGGTCACAGGCCCGACCAAGGTACCCGACCCAAGGTCACTACCCTAGAAGATCAAAAGACAAAACTTATGGTGATAGAGACAGTCGACTGAGACAGCCCAAGAGGACACTCCACTCGACTGAACCTCACCCACAAGACGACTCAACCCCACTCGACCAACCCAAGGCACTCGACCCCCGAAGGTCAAGTGTCACTTAGGGCAGCAACGGTCTGGTATTTACTCGTCGTAGTAAACACCTTAATTACTCTTTACTGCGGGTGTTATTAGTAACGCCTGCCTTAATGTACATTGAACCCTTGATAACGTGGGGCATGGCTGGGGTCCTGGCGTACTATATAAGCCACCCCCTCCTCCAGTTCAAGGGTTCGCACCTCTGTAACTCACATATACACATACCAGTCGACCAGCCCCCGGGCACCGAGACGTAAGGCTGTTACTTCCTCCGAGAAGGGCCTGAACTCGTAAAACACCTTGTGTAAAACTCCACCATAGCTAGGGCCTTGCCTCTCCATTCGTACCCCCTACTCGTACTGTCAGACTTAGAACCACGACAGTTGGCGCCCACCGTGGGGCAAGGCATCTTAGCGACATCTGGTGAGGTTGCAACTCCTCTTCCGACCTCCTTCATCATGGGGTCAGGCGGTGGTTTGTCATTGGGCCACGAGATCCGGCTCGGCGCGCTCGTTTTCATCGTTGACGACTCCGCGTGGCTCCAGGAGGCCCCTCTCGACGTCGAAGCTCTGCCCACCCGAGGGGCAGCGCACTTCCACCCCAGCACTTGCGGCGTCCTCCTTCGGTAGCCGTCGACTCAATATTCATCGTCCCCCATCCCCGCCGGCCGCCGCCGCAAGCGATCCGGTCACTCGCGGCTCCAGCAGTGGGTAAAACACGCGGCGGCCCGTCAGACGGCCACCCCTCAAGTCGCGGCCATCGAGCCCGACGGTTACCTCTACGGGCCGGCTGATCAGTCGACCGAGCTCGTAGATTACGTTTCTGAGTGCGGGAGCAGCGATCTCGCGGCGGAAATCCTCATGGTCGATACGCGCCACAGCCCGCCGGGGTTTCCTCGCGGTGGAGACGGCGGCAGCGGCGACAGCCGATCGCACGACAACGACGGCTACATTCCTCAGCCCCTCACCTCCGAGCAAAGGGCTGAGCTTTGTCGTCGCAACGAAAATGCACTCTTCACTCCCATCGTGGGAGATTCTTCGGAGGCTCTGGCCCTCGAAGCCACGCGCTTGGCTACCGTGTCCGAACGCGCATGCTTGGAAAACATCAAACGCGCACTTGACGAACAGGCCCGCCGACTGGTCCCCGAGTCCAGTCGACGATCGCGGCAATCGCGCCAACGCGAGACTCAGGTGTTCCGCACGCCAGTCCAGAACCTTGAAGCCGCGACTCGCATCGTGGAGTCGATTCAACCTTCTCAGTCGGAGGCTGGGAGGGACCTTCAGCAGATCCGAGCTTTGCTCCGAACGGCTGAAGTACAAAACGCGGCTGTTTCCAAGTCACGCAACAGGATTCACAGCAGATCGGTGGCTGCAGACACCGTACGGTTGGCCCACAGTCCAAGATTGCCCCCGAGGCGCGAGGAACATGGCCCGCGGCAAGGCCGGTATCTAGGTCGAAATGACGAGCCACTCGACCGTCTACACGGACGCCATGACCGCCGTCGAGTGCCTACGCCTCCTCCGGGATTCGGATCGCACTCGCCCCAGCGGCACGAGGGCAGACGCCTGCGCGACGATGAGCGGAGGATTCCCCCAGATCCCCGGAGGCCAGGTTTCATGCAAGGTCTATCCTTGTGCAGGGACGGGTCGACCGAAACCGGGCATCCAGAGAAGAGCGAGGCAGAGATCAACCGAGTGGCAGCCGAGCACCTACCTCTGGGCCCGAATGTTTCTGTAGTGCTATCAGAGCCGCAGAGATCCCCCCGAACTTCTGGTTAGCGGCGGGGTAAGCAAGTTCACCGGTGAGTCGAAGCCGGACACCTGGCTAGAAGACTACCGAGTGGCCGTATATATCGGAGGCGGCAACGATGACGTAGCCATGAAGCACCTCCCTCTGATGCTGGGCGGTTCTACTCAGGCGTGGCTCAATCAGTTGGCCCCCAGGAGTATTTATAGTTGGGAAGAGCTCGCTCGAGTTTTCATTCGGACCTTCGAAGGCACCTGCAAGCGACCTGCTGGACTCGCAGAACTTCAGCACTGCACGCAGAAGTCGAATGAAACTTTGAGGGATTACATCCAGCGATGGACCACCTTGCATCACACGGTGGAGAACATGTTTGAGCACCAGGCAGTTTGCACTTTCAAGGAAGGCGTACGTAACCGAGAGTTGAATCTGAAGTTTGGTCGAACAGGCGACATGTTGATGACCCTCAACTGTAAGGGATCTGTTGCAGCGTTTTCGATAAGTAAGAGTGTCGAACCCAACGAGGAGCAGAAGGTATTGATAAGCGATTCTGAGCAAGAAATTACTGCAAGCACTGAAAGATAACTTTTAGGAGTTTTCTCGATATAAGCAACAAGAATGTAATGGCAAGCAATGTAAAAGGTACTGAAAGTAACAAATGGCCCAATCCTTTCTTAGCAAAGGATAGGCCTAGCAACTGAACTTATAAAGACTAAAGCGTTCTTGAGGACACACGAGAGAGGCAGTCATGTGCTTTCGTCATATTCTGTATCGATACTATGTTATGTGTTGATAAGTGTTGGTGGGTGGATCTATGCTAGTGCACTCTCTAGACCAAGATGAATGCACTCTTATGATTAAACACCTCGCAAGCATCCGCAAATACAAGATAGAATTTAAGGCAAAAGCCTAACCATAGCAATACGATCAAGGATCCATTATTCCCTTATGCAAAAGCGTGCGAACTGGGGTTCAGGTTTCTGTCACTCTGGAAACCCACCATAAGCATTCTTTATACACAATGCATTCCCCTAGGTCCTTAATAAGGCGAAGTGTTGGGTGTTCGACTCACACAACACCACTAGTAGAATGACAACACAACTTAAGTATCAAACAACACATATTACTTCAACAGCATATGACTACTAACAACAAGACTTTCCCCATGTCCTCAAGAACTAAAGTAACTACTCACAAGACATAAAAGAGATCATGATCAGAGGGGATAAATATGTGATAAACAATCTGGACATAATAATATTTCTCCAACAAAACTCAATAGCATTCACCACAAAGTAGTAATCAACACCGATGGAGTAGAGAGGATAGATAGTACAAGTTACAACACGAGTTGCGATGGAAAGATGAGATTTGGATGAAGATGGAGATGGTGCTGGTGTTGGGGATGATGTTGATGATGATCTCGATGATTCCCGTGATGATGGTGATGACGATGGCGACGATCTCCCCTTCCGGGAGGTGATATCCCCGGCGGAATCTGCCCACCGGAGATGCCCTTTTCTTCTCTGTAGGTTTCCGCCTCGAAGCGGCGGCGGAACTCCGAAAAAAGTCCCGTGCCTAGGGTTTTCGGGAGACGGAGAGCATATATGCAAAAGGGGGCGGCCAGAGGTGGGCCAGGGGCTCCAGGCGCCCCCCCGGCGCGGCCAGGGGGGGGGGCGCCCCCAGGCCGCCTGGGCACCCTGTGGCCCCCCTCTGACTCCCCTTTTGCGTGTCTTCGTTATTCTTCTGAAAAACACGTCCCGTCAATTTTCAGGTAATTTGGAGGTGTTCTCCTTCAGCAACTCAGTATCCACTTTTTCCTGCTGAATCCTGCGTCTGCTGTTTCGGCATCGGAAAGTTGCAAACTGTGTGAAATAGACCAAAACAACATAAGAACATCATCATAACGTGAAATATATCAATGAATAAGGATAAATTATAATACAAAATAGTGATGCATTTTGGACGTATCACATGTCCCTATCACGGATGATGGAGATTGCCAGTCGGTATGCCAACGGTGAGGAGGCCGATCGGCTCCACAGCGGCAAGAAACCAGTCGGGCAGGACGATCAGAATCCAAGTCGGAAGAACAAGCGCAAGGCCGAGCCAGCTGCTCAGGGAGAGGCTGCCGTGGTCAATCAAGGAAAGGGCAAAGGGAAGCCGAAAGGTTCCTGGGCCCCCAAGAAGGGAAAGGGTCAAGCTGGGGATGATATGCTCGACCAGCCGTGCCCCATACACACGAAGAAGGATGAAGAGGGAAACTTGGTTTATCCCAAGCACACCACTTGACAGTGTCGGCTCCTGATCCAGATCTTCCAGAAGGATCAGTCGACTGAGAAAGAGAAAGAATCAGAAGAGTCTGAAGATAAGGAAGGGGACGAAGGATACCCCTGGATCAACTCCACTTTGGTGATCTTCGCACACGTCGAGAGCAAAAGTCGACTGAAAATCATCAACAGAGAAGTAAATATGGTTGCCCCGACGACCCCCACGTTTTTGAAATGGTCCAAGACCCCCATCACATTCGACCAGTCCGATCACCCAGCACACATTGCCACCCCCGGGTGGCAGGCACTGGTGGTCGACCCAGTGATCGAAGGCACACGCCTGACCAGAGTCTTGATGGATGGGGGCAGTAGTTTGAACATCTTGTATGCAGCGACCCTTCGGATATGGGCATTCCGATGTCCAAGCTGAGAGAAAGTAACATGAGGTTCCACGGAGTAATCCCCGGGAAGAAAGCCGACTCACTTGGCCAGATCACACTCGACGTGGTCTTTGGTGAATCGAAGAATTATCGCAAAGAGAAGCTAACGTTCGAGGTGGTGGACTTCAACAACGCTTATCACGCCATCCTGGGTAGGCCAGCCTACGCTAGGTTCATGGCTCGACCATGTTACGTTTACCTCAAGATGAAGATGCCGGGACCCAACGGCGTTATAACCGTCACTAGGAACCGTCAGAAAGCGGAAGAGTGCTTCCAAAAAGGCTCGAAGATCGCCGACAAGCAGATGGCAGCAGTAGAGATGGAGGAGTACCAAAAGAGCGTGGATCCGAGTGATCTGCTGAGGGCGAAGAAGCCGGCTTCCGAGTCAGCCTTCCAGTCGGTCGGGGACACCAAACCCGTGCACATCCACCCACCAACCCCAAAGCAGCACCGACCCACATCTCCACTACACTTGACGGCAAATAGGAAGAAGCGCTCGTCCAGTTCCTCCGCGAGAACTGGGACATCTTCGCATGGAAACCATCGGACATGCCGGGTGTACCCAGAGGACTGGCCGAGCACCATT
The DNA here is from genome assembly GCA_902687465.1 of Secale cereale. Lineage (NCBI taxonomy): Eukaryota > Viridiplantae > Streptophyta > Magnoliopsida > Poales > Poaceae > Secale > Secale cereale. Next base: position 54,325,812 of record LR738710.1, on the reverse strand, counting down.
TGCGCGTCGACCCGAAGGTAAAACCTGTGAAGGAACATCTCCGTCGATCTGCTGCGGAGAAGCGAAAGGCAATTGGCGAGGAAGTGGCTCGGCTCCTGGTGGCTGAGTTTATCCGCGAGATCTACCACTCCGAGTGGCTCGCCAATGTCATCATGGTCCCCAAGAAGGACAAGTCTCTCCGCATGTGCATTGATTTCAAGCACATAAAACGGGCCTGCCCGATGGATCATTTTTCTATTCCCCGCATCGATCAGATAGTCGACTCGACTGCGGGATGTGAACGTTTGTCCTTTCTGGACGCATATTCCGGGTACCATCAGATCCGTCTGTTCGTGCCCGACGAAATCAAGACAGATTTCATCACCCCCTTTGGGTGTTTCTGTTATGTCACCATGCATTTCGGCCTAAAAAATGCCGACGCTACCTTCATGCGCATGATCCAGAAGTGCTTGATAAAGCAAATCAGTCGGAACGTCGAGGCATACATGGACGACATTGTGGTCAAGTCATGGAAAGGTTCCGACCTACTGACTGACCTCGCCGAGACATTCGCAAACCTAAGAAGCTATGATATCAAGCTCAATCCATCAAAGTGTACATTTGGAGTTCCCGACAGCAAGTTACTCGGTTTTCTCGTTTCCGAACGGGGAATCGACGCTAACCCAGAGAAGATCGGCACCATCCTCCGAATGAAACGCCCCGAGCGTATACACGATGTCCAGAAGCTTAATGGTTGCTTGGCCGCATTGAGTCGATTCATTTCTCGTCTCAGTGAGAAGGCACTACCCCTCTACCGACTCATGAAGAAATCCAACAAGTTCGAGTGGAATCCCGAAGCCGAAGCAGCGTTTGAAGAGCTCAAAGCCCTGCTGTCCACCCAGCCGGTGCTCGCTGCCCCAGTCAGCGGAGAGCCTCTTCTGCTGTACATTGCTGCCACTAGACAAGTTGTCAGTACTGTACTCACGGTTGAGTGGGAAGAAGAGGGCAAGGCATATAAGGTCCAACGCCCGGTCTATTATATATCCGAAGTTTTGACTCCCTCCAAGCAAAGGTATCCGCATTACCAAAAGCTTGTGTACGGATTTACTTGACCGCAAAAAGGTTGCCCATTACTTTTCAGACCATACAATCTCAGTCGTCAGCGACGCTCCGCTGTCAGAGATCCTGAACAACCGAGATGCAACCGGTCGACTGGCAAAATGGGCGATTGAACTTCTTCCATTAGATATCAAGTTTGAAGCGAAGAAATGTTGGGGAACGTAGTATTTTCAAAATTTTCCTACGATCATGCAAGATCTATCTACTAGATGCATAGCAACGAGGGGGAGAGTGTGTCTACGTACCCTCGTAGACCGGGAGCGGAAGCGTCTAGTGACGCGGTTGATGTAGTCAAACTTCTTCGCGATCCAACCGATCAAGTACCGAACGTACGGCACCTCCGCGTTCAGCACACGTTCAGCTTGATGACGTCCCACGAGATCTTGATCTAGTTGAGCTTCATGGGAGAGTTTCGTCAGCACGACGGCGTGGTGACGGATATGATGTATCTACCAGCGCAGGGCTTCGCCTAAGCACTTCAACGGTATAATCGAGGTGTGTTTCGGTGGAGGGGAGCACCGCACACGGTTGGGAGAGATCAACTGATCAACTTGTGTGTTCTAGGGTTCCCCCTGCCCCCGTATATAAAGGAGCAAGGGGAGGGGCCGGCCAGCCCTTCTATGGCGCGCCAGGGAGGCAATCCTACTAGGAATAGGATTGCAATCCTATTCCTAGTAGGAGTCCACCAAGAAGGAAGAGGGGGAAAGGAAGGAGAGGGAGAGGTGGCGCCCCCCAATCCTAGTCCAGCTAGGATTCCCTGGTGGGGTGCCGGCCAGCCTCTATGGGCTGCCTCTCTTCTTTCCTCAAGGCCCACTATGGACCATCCCCCATCGTGGAGGGTTCCGGTAACCCCCTCCGACAATCTGGTTAAATCCGAAACTTTTCCGGAACACTTCCGGTGTCCGAATATAGTCATCCAATATATCAATCTTTATGTGTCGGACATTCCGAGACTCCTCATCATGTCCGTGATCTCATCCGGGACTCTGAACTTCCTTCGGTACATCAAAACTCAAAAACTCATAATATGGATTATCATCAAATGTTAAGCGTGCGGACCCTACGGGTTTGAGAACTATGTAGACATGACCGAGACTCATCTCCGGTCAATAACCAATAGCGGAACCTGGATGCTCATATTGGTTCCTACATATTCTACAAAGATCTTTATCGGTGAAACCGCATAACAACATACGTTGTTCCTTTTGTCATCGGTATGTTACTTGCCCGAGATTCGATCGTCGGTATCTCTATACCTAGTTCAATCTCGTTACCGGCAAGTCTCTTTACTCGTTTTGTAATACATCATCTCGTGACTAACTCATTAGTCATTTGCTTACAAGGCTTATTATGATGTGCATTACCGAGAGGGCCCAGAGATACCTCTCCGACACTTGAAGTGACAAATCCTAGTCTTGATCTATGCCAACACCACGAATACTTTCGGAGACACCTGTAGAGCATCTTTATGATCACCCAGTTACGTTGTGACGTTTGATAGCACACAAGGTGTTCCTACGGTATTCGGGAGTTGCATAATCTCATAGTCATAGGAACATGTATAAGTCATGAAGAAAGCAATAGCAGTAAAACTAAACGATCATAGTGCTAAGCTAACGGATGGGTCTAGTCCATCACATCATTCTCCTAATGATGTGATCCCGCTGATCAAATGACAACTCATGTTTATGGCTAGGAAACATAACCATCTTTGACCAATGAGCTAGTCTAGTAGAGGCATACTAGGGACATACTGTTTTTGTCTATGTATTCACACATGTATCAAGTTTCCGGTTAATACAATTCTAGCATGAATAAAAGACATTTATCATGATATAAGGAAATACAAATAACATCTTTATTATTGCCTCTAGGGCATATTTCCTTCAGTCTCCCACTTGAACTAGAGTCAATAATCTAGATTACAAAGTAATGATCCTCACACCCATGGAGTCCTGGTGCTGATCATGTTTTGCCCGTGGAAGAGGCTTAGTCAACGGGTCTGCAACATTCAGATCCGTATGTATCTTGCAAATCTCTATGTCTCCCTCCTTGACTAGATCGCGGATGGAATTGATGTGCTTTGTTCTCTTGTGAAACCTGGATTCCTTTGTCAAGGCTATTGCTCCAGTGTTGTAACAAAAGATTTTCATTGGACCCGATGCACTAGGTATTACACCTAGATCGGATATGAACTCCTTCATCCAGACTCCTTCATTTGCTGCTTCCGAAGCAGCTATGTATTCCGCTTCACACGTAGATCCCGCCACGACGCTTTGCTTGGAACTGCACCAACTGATAGCTCCACCGTTCAATAAAAATACTTATTCGGTTTGTGACTTAGAGTCATCCGGATCAGTGTCAAAGCTGGAATCGACGTAACCGTTTACGACGAGCTCTTTGTCACCTCCATACACAAGAAACATATCCTTTGTCCTTTTCAGGTACTTCAGGATGTTCTTGACCGCTGTCCAGTGATCCACTCCTGGATTACTTTGGTACCTCCCTGCTAGACTTATAGCAAGGCACACATCAGGTCTGGTACACAACATTGCATACATGATAGATCCTATGGCTGAGGCATAGGGAATGACTTTCATTTTCTCTCTATCTTCTGCAGTGGTCGGGCATTGAGTCTTACTCAACTTCATACCTTGTAACACAGGCAAGAACCCTTTCTTCGACTGATCCATTTTGAACTTCTTCAAAATTTTATCAAGGTATATGCTTTGTGAAAGTCCAATTAAGCGTCTTGATCTATCTCTATAGATCTTAATGCCTAATATATAAGCAGCTTCACCGAGGTCTTTCATTGAAAAACTCTTATTCAAGTATCCTTTTATGCTATCCAGAAATTCTATCATTTCCAATCAATAATATGTCATCCACATATAATATCAGAAATGCTATAGAGCTCCCACTCACTTTCTTGTAAATACAGGCTTCTCCAAAAGTTTGTATAAAACCATATGCTTTGATCACCTCATCAAAGCGTATATTCCAACTCCGAGATGCTTGCACCAGTCCATAGATGGATCGCTGGAGCTTGCATACTTTGTTAGCATCTTTTGGATCGACAAAACCTTCTGGTTGCATCATATACAACTCTTCTTTGAGATATCCATTCAGGAATGCAGTTTTGACATCCATTTGCCAGATTTCATAATCATAAAATGCGGCAATTGCTAACATGATTCGGACAGACTTAACCATCGCTACAGGTGAGAAAGTCTCATCGTAGTCAACTCCTTGAACTTGTCGAAACCCTTTCGCTACAAGTCGAGCTTTGTAAACAGTAACATTACCGTGTGCGTCGGTCTTCCTCTTGAAGATCCATTTATTCTCGATGGCTTGCCGGTCATCGGGCAAGTGAAGCAAAGTCCATACTTTGTTTTCATACATGTAGCCCATCTCAGATTTCATGGCCTCAAGCCATTTTGTGGAATCTGGGCTCATCATCGCTTCCTCATAGTTCGTAGGTTCATCATAGTCCAGAACTGGGTTGCCGTACCACTCTGGTGTGGAACATACTCTGGTTGATCTACGACGTTCAGCAGAAACTTGATCTGAAGTTTCATGATCATCATCATTAGCTTCCTCACTAATTGGTGTAGGAATCACTGGAACAATTTTCTGTGATGTACTACTTTCCAATTCAGGAGAAGGTACAATTACCTCATCAAGTTCTACTTTCCTCCCTCTCACTTCTTTCGAGAGAAACTCCTTCTCTAGAAAGGATCCATTCTTAGCAACGAATATCTTGCCTTCGGATATGTGATAGAAGGTGTACCCAACAGTCTCTTTTGGGTATCCTATGAAGACACATTTCTCCGACTTGGGTTCGAGCTTATCAGGTTGAAGATTTTTCACATAAGCATCGCAGCCCCAAACTTTAAGAAACAACAACTTTGGTTTCTTGCCAAACCATAGTTCATAAGGTGTCGTCTCAATGGATTTAGATGGTGCCCTATTTAACGTGAATGCAGCTGTCTCTAAAGCATAACCCCAAAACGATAGTGGTAAATCGGTAAGAGACATCATAGATCGCACCATATCCAATAAAGTATGGTTACGACGTTCGGACACACCATTGCGCTGTGGTGTTCCGGGTGGCGTGAGTTGTGAAACTATTCCACATTGTTTCAAATGAAGACCAAACTCGTAACTCAAATATTCTCCTCCACGATCAGATCGTAGAAACTTTATTTTCTTGTTACGATGATTCTCTACTTCACTCTGAAATTCTTTGAACTTTTCAAATGTTTCAGACTTGTGCTTCATTAAGTAGATATACACATATCTGCTTAAATCATCAGTGAAGGTCAGAAAATAACGATACCCGCCGCGAGCTTCAACACTCATTGGCCCACATACATCAGTATGTATGATTTCCAACAAATCTGTTGCTCGCTCCATAGTTCCGGAGAACGGAGTTTTAGTCATCTTGCCCATGAGGCATGGTTCGCAAGCACCAAGTGATTCATAATCAAGTGATTCCAAAAGTCCATTACTATGGAGTTTCTTCATGCGCTTTACACCAATATGACCTAAACGGCAGTGCTACAAATAAGTTGCACTATCATTATTAAACTTGCATCTTTTGGTTTCAATATTATGAATATGTGTATTACTACAATCGAGATCGATTAAGAATAGACCACTCTTTAAGGGTGCATGACCATAAAAGATATTATTCATAAAAATAGAACAACCATTATTCTCTGATTTAAATGAATAACCGTCTCGCAACAAACAAGATCCAGATATAATGTTCATGCTCAACGCTGGCACCAAATAACAATTATTTAGGTCTAAAACTAATCCCGAAGGTAGATGTAGAGGTAGCGTGCCGACGGCGATCACATCGACTTTGGAACCATTTCCCACGTGCATCGTCACCTCGTCCTTAGCTAATCTTCGTTTAATCCGTAGTCCCTGTTTTGAGTTACAAATAATAGCAACCGAACTGGTATCAAACACCCAGGTACTACTACAAGCATTAGTAAGATACACATCAATAACATGTATATCACATATACCTTTGTTCACCTTGCCATCCTTCTTATCCGCCAAATACTTGGGGCAGTTCCGCTTCCAGTGTCCAGTCCCTTTACAGTAGAAGTACTCAGTTTCAGGCTTGGCTCCAGACTTGGGTTTCTTCGTGGGAGTAGCAACTGTCTTGCTATTCTTCTTGAAGTTCCCCTTCTTTCCCTTGGCCTTTTTCTTGAAACTAGTGGTCTTGTGAACCATCAACACTTGATGCTCCTTTTTGATTTCTACCTCCGCAGCTTTGAGCATAGAGAAGAGCACGGGAATCGTCTTCTGCATCCCTTGCATATTATAGTTCATCTCGAAGCCTTTATAGCTTGGTGGCAGTGATTGAAGAACTCTATCAATGACACTATCCTCGTCAACTTTGCAACCAAGTTGAGTCATATGATTGTAGTACCCAGACATTCTGAGTAAGTGTTCACCGATAGAACTATTCTCCTCCATCTTGCAGGTGTAGAACTTATTGGAAATCTCATATTTCTCAATCCGGGCATTTGCTTGAAATATTAACTTCAACTCCTGGAACATCTCATATGGTCCATGACGTTCAAAACGTCGTTGAAGTCCCGGTTCTAAGCCGTAAAGCATGGCACACTGAACTATCGTGTAGTCATCAGACCGTGTCTGCCAGACGTTCAAAGCGTCTACATTAGCGGGAGGGGGCTTGTCACCTAGCGGTGCTTCAAGGACATAATTCTTCTGTGCAGCAATGAGGATAATCCTCAAGTTACGGACCCAGTCCGTGTAATTGCTACCATCATCTTTCAACTTAGCTTTCTCTAGGAATGCATTAAAATTCAAAGGAACGGTAGCATGGGCCATTGATCTACAACAACATAGATATGCAAAAACTATCAGGACTAAGTTCATGATAAATTAAAGTTCAATTTAATCATATTACTTAAAGAACTCCCACTTAGATAGACATCCCTACGGTCATCTAAATGATCACGTGATCCAAATCAACTAAACCATGTCCGATCATCACGTGAGATGGAGTAGTTTCAATGGTGAACATATTATGTTGATCATATCTACTATATGATTCACGCTCGTCCTTTCGGTCTCCAGTGTTCCGAGGCCATATCTGCATATGCTAGGCTCGTCAAGTTTAACCCGAGTATTCCGCGTGTGCAAAACTGGCTTACACCTGTTGTATTTGAACGTAGAGCTTATCACACCCGATCATCACGTGGTGTCTCAGCACAACGAACTTTCGCAATGGTGCATACTCAGGGAGAACACATATACCTTGAAATTTTATAAGGGATCATCTTATAATGCTACTGTCGTTCTAAGAAAAATAAGAAGCATAACAAGATAAACATCACATGCAATCAAAATATGTGACATGATATGGCCATCATCATCTTGTGCTTTTGATCTCCATCTCCAAAGCACCGTCATGATCACCTTCGTCACCGGCGTGACACCTTGATCTCCATCGTAGCATCGTTGTCGTCTCACCAACTATTGCTTCTATGACTATCGCTACCTCTTATCGATAAAGTAAAGCAATTACATGGCGATTGCATTTCATACAATAAAGCGACAACCATATGGCTCCTGCTAGTTGCCAATAACTTTACAAAACATGATCATCTCATACAAAACCGTATATCTCATCATGTCTTGACCATATCACATCACAACATGCCCTGAAAAAACAAGTTATACGTCCTCTACTTTGTTGTTGCAAGTTTTACGTGGCTGCTACGGGCTTAGCAAGAACCGTTCTTACCTACGCATACAAAAACCACAACGATGTTTCGTCAAGTATGTGCTATTTTAACCTTCACAAGGGCCGGGCGTAGCCACACTTGATTCTAGCTAAAGTGAGAGAGACAGACACCCGCTAGTCACCTTCAAGCAACGAGTGCTCATAACGGTGAAACCAGTCTCGCGTAAGCGTAAACGTAATGTCGGTCCGGGCCGCTTCATATCACAATACCGGCGAAGCAAAGTATGACATGCTGGTAAGCAGTATGACTAGTATCGCCCACAACTCATTGTGTTCTACTCGTGCATATCATCTACGCATAGACCTGGCTCATGATGCGACTGTTGGGGAACGTAGTATTTTCAAAATTTCCCTACGATCACGCAAGATCTATCTACTAGATGCATAGCAACGAGGGGGAGAGTATGTCTACGTACCCTCGTAGACCGGGAGCGGAAGCGTCTAGTGACGCGGTTGATGTAGTCGAACTTCTTCACGATCCAACCGATCAAGTACCGAACATACGACACCTCCGCGTTCAGCACACGTTCAGCTTGATGACGTGCCACGAGCTCTTGATCCAGTTGAGCTTCACGGGAGAGTTTCGTCAGCACGACGGCGTGGTGACGGATATGATGTATCTACCGGCGCAGGGCTTCGCCTAAGCACTGCAACGGTATAATCGAGGTGTGTTTCTGTGGAGGGGAGCACCGCACACGGTTGGGAGAGATCAACTGATCAACGTATGTGTTCTAGGGTGCCCCCTGCCCCCGTATATAAAGGAGCAAGGTTAGGGGCCGGCCAGCCCTTCTATGGCGTGCCAGGGAGGCAATCCTACTAGGAATAGGATTGCAATCCTATTCCTAGTAGGAGTCCACCAAGAAGGAAGAGGAGGAAAGGAAGGAGAGGGAGAGGTGGCGCCCCCCCAATCCTTGTCCAACTAGGATTCCCTGGTGGGGAGCCGGCCAGCCTCTATGGGCTGCCTCTCTTCTTTCCTCAAGGCCCACTATGGACCACCCCCCCTCGTGGGGGGTTCCGGTAACCCACTTCGGCAATCCGGTTAAATCCGAAACTTTTCCGGAACACTTCCGGTGTCCGAATATAGTCGTCCAATATATCAATCTTTATGTCTCGGACATTCCGAGACTCCTCGTCATGTCCGTGATCTCATCCGGGACTCCGAACTTCCTTCGGTACATCAAAACTCATAAACTCATAATACCGGTCGTCATCAAACGTTAAGCGTGCGGACCCTACGGGTTCGAGAACTATGTAGACATGACCGAGACTCATCTCTGGTCAATAACCAATAGCGGAACCTGGATGCTCATATTGGTTCCTACATATTCTACGAAGATCTTTATCGGTCAAACCGCATAACAACATACGTTGTTCCTTTTGTCATCGGTATGTTACTTGCCCGAGATTCGATCGTCGGTATCTCTATACCTAGTTCAATCTCGTTACCGGCAAGTCTCTTTACTCATTCCGTAATACATCATCTCGTGACTAACTCATTAGTCATTTGCTTGCAAGGCTTATTATGATGTGCATTACCGAGAGGGCCCGGAGATACCTCTCCGACACTCGGAGTGACAAATCCTAGTCTTGATCTATGCCAACACCACAAATACTTTTGGAGACACCTGTAGAGCATCTTTATGATCACCCAGTTACGTTGTGACGTTTGATAGCACACAAGGTGTTCCTACGGTATTCGGGGGTTGCATAATCTCATAGTCATAGGAACATGTATAAGTCATGAAGAAAGCAATAGCAGTAAAACTAAACGATCATAGTGGTAAGCTAACGAATGGGTCTAGTCCATCACATCATTCTCCAAATGATGTGATCCCATTGATCAAATGAAAACTCATGTCTATGGCTAGGAAACATAACCATCTTTGACCAATGAGCTAGTCTAGTAGAGGCATACTAGGGACGTACTGTTTTTGTCTATGTATTCACACATGTATCAAGTTTCCGGTTAATACAATTCTAGCATGAATAAAAGACATTTATCATGATATAAGGAAATACAAATAACATCTTTATTATTGCCTCTAGGGTATATTTCCTTCAAGAAAGCCATCAAGTCTCAGGCTATAGCAGATTTTGTGGCCGAGTGGTTAGAACAAGAGCTGCCGACTCAAGTTCAGTCGGACCATTGGACTATGTTCTTCGATGGATCCAAGATGCTGAACGGATCCAGCGCATGCGTGGTCCTGGTCTCTCCCAGGGGCGACAAGCTCAGCTACGTCCTTAAGATCCACTTTGACTCATCGAACAACGAAGTCGAATACGAAGCGCTTTTGTACGGGTTGCGTATGGCCATCTCACTCGGCGTCCGTCGTTTGATGATCTACGGTGACTCCGACCTAGTGGTGAACCAAGTGATGAAAGAGTGGGACGTCAGGAGCCCGGCAATGACCAGTTATTTCAGTACAGTGCGGAAGCTTGAAAAGAAGTTTGAAGGCTTAGAGCTCCATCATGTGCCCAGAGCCAAGAATCAACTAGCCGATGACCTCGCTAAAATTGGGTCGACTCGGAAGACTATACCCAAGAATGTGTTTCTATAGCATCTGCACACCCCTTCTGTCAAAGAAGACCCCTTCACGGAAGAGCCCCCGCAGCCAGTCAGCGCGTCAGATCCGACTGAAGTCGAAGTACCGGCTGTGGTCGACTTGATCATGGAGGTCCTAGTGATTACGCCAGACTGGACTGTACCATATATATCATATCTGCTCAGGCAAGAACTCCCAGAAGATGAGGAGGAAGCACGCCAGATCATCCGTCGATCCAAGGCGTTCACTGTCATCCAGGGTCAACTCTACAGAGAAAGCGTCACTGGAGTCGCTCAGCGCTGCATCACTCCAGAGGAAGGTCGGTTGATCTTGGATGAAATCCACTCGGGAACTTGCGGCCACCACGCCTCCTCTCGGACTATAGTGGCCAAAGCATACCGAGCCGGGTTCTACTGGCCCCGCGCCAACGAGATGGCCAAGGATATTGTGGACAAATGCGCAGGTTGCCAGTTCTACTCCAACATGTCCCACAAGCCAGCGTCCGCCTTGAAGACCATTCCGCTAGTTTGGCCCTTTGCTGTTTGGGGCCTGGACATGGTCGGCCCTTTCAGGACAGGTAGAAGCGGATTCACCCACCTGCTCGTGGCAGTCGACAAGTTCACCAAATGGATTGAGGCCAAGCCCATCAAAAACCTCGAGTCAAGCACCGCCATCAGCTTCATCAGGGAATTGATATTCAGATATGGAGTTCCCCACAGCATCATCACAGACAACGGCTCCAACTTTGACTCGGATGAATTCAGAGCTTTCTGTGCTTCCCAAGGAACACGAGTCGACTACGCCTCCGTGGCACATCCGCAGTCGAATGGGCAGGCAGAAAGAGCAAATGGTTTGATTCTCCAAGGCCTAAAGCCACGGCTCATGCGTGATCTTAAGCATGCCGCTGGGGCTTGGGTAACAGAACTACCATCTGTCTTATGGGGTCTGAGAACAACTCCAAACCGGTCGACCAACCGCACCCCTTTCTTCATGGTCTATGGAGCTGAAGCGGTGTTGCCGAGCGACTTGTTGCACAACGCCCCCAGAGTGGAACTCTTCTCCGAAGCCGAGGCAGAGCAGGCTCGTCAATATGCAGTTGACCTTTTGGAAGAGGAAAGAGAGATGGCCTTAATCCGGTCGACCATCTATCAGCAGGACCTGCGTCGATTCCATGCTCGCAACGTCCGAAGCCGAGCATTCCAGGAAGGAGACCTGGTCCTTCGAGTTCATCAGAAACGTCCACACAAGCTCGCCCCGCCTGGGAAGGTCCATTCATCATCACCAAGGTACTACACAATGGAGCATACCACCTCTACAATGTAGCCAAGAAGAAAGACGAACCTCATTCGTGGAACGCGGACCTGCTCCGCCGCTTCTACAGTTGAGACACTCGAAGGTCGAGTTGTAATAAAGATTTCCCAATTTGTTTCAAAGACAAGTTAGCTATATTCCTCTAATGATTGATGTTCTCTAAAAACATTGGTCTTCAAAAATCCCCAGTGGGTGCTTAGCCGTGGTCCTCCGAGCTACGTCATAAGTATAATATGGCTCTGTTTTCCGAGCTCCGCCACAAGTACAACGTAGCTTGGAATCGTCTAAGTTTCAAATGCTTACTCCGAGTGAAGAGCAACCCTCTCACTCGGGGGCTTAGCCGCGGTCCTCCGAGCTGCGTCACAAGTATAATGTGGCTCTGTCTTCCGAGCTCCGCCACAAATACAACGTAGCCTGGAATCGCCTAAGTTACAAACCTCCACTCCGAGTGAAGAGCAACCCTCTCACTCGGGGGCTTAGTTGCGACCCCGTGACTCGCCTAAGTTTCAAACGCTTACTCCGAGTGAAGAGCAACCCTCTCACTCGGGGGCTTAGCCGCGGTCCTCCGAGCTGCGTCACAAGTATAATGTGGCTCTGTCTTCCGAGCTCCGCCACAAATACAACGTAGCTTGGAATCGCCTAAGTTACAAACACCCACTCCGAGTGAAGAGCAACCCTCTCAATCGGGGGCTTAGCAGCGACCCCGTGACTCGCCTAAGTTTCAAACGCTTACTCCGAGTGAAGAGCAACCCTCTCACTCGGGGGCTTATCCGCGGACGTCGACTCAAAGATTCAAGCAATCAAAGAAGAGCCACAAACCGAAAGATCAAAATCAGATAAAAGTCCCGCAAGATTCGGGCAAGAGTACTTGGGCCACAGACCCACCAGAGTTTAACGATTACAAGACCACTCGGCATTCCGAGGCAAATGGGATTAAAGTATCAAAGTCATTCCTCAGGAGGAGGCGGGCTCGTGGGTGCGACAAACTCGTCCAGGTCGATCCCGTCGGCGATGCGGGTGGCAGCTTCCACGAAAGTCTCTGTAAACGACTGGAATTGGAGCTCCTTTGTATTGGCCACCTTGAGCGCCGCAAGCCTTCTCTCCTTCACCTCCTTGCAGTGCACGCGGACCAAAGACAGCGCCACGTCGGCTCCACTCCGGGCGGATGACTTCTTCCACTCCTGCACTCGGTTGGGGATCTCATTGAGTCGAGTCATCAGGGACTCGAGGTCGTTCTCCTTCACAACCCCCCTCCAGAGCGCGGTGTCGATTCGGGCCATCACCGCTTTCAGCCATCCCAGATAATCCGTGGCCGCAGTAAGGCGGGACTCCAGCCTCAAGATGTTCATGGCGACCTCATCCTTCACGATGGAATTGGTTGGGTCCAAGCCGGGCTCGACCCGCCCAATCTCTTCTTCGAAGTTAAGACAGAACTCTGCACCAAAAAGAGCAAGTCGAGTCAGCAAGCAAGATATGGGTCGACCGATCCAGCCTAACCCGAGCCGAAAGGGACATACCTTCGAGCACAAGGTACCATTTCTTGGTGAGGTCGCCCAGATAGGCATCAAGATCAACCCTCTTCCGGAAAAGGGCATCGTACTTGTCGTTCATGATAGCCTTGGAGTTCTTCAGCCGAGTCACCTCTTGATTAGCTGTGTCGAGTGAGCCTCTCAGCCTGACGATCTCCGCCTCAAGCGCGCCTACAGAAGCCAGCTTCTGCGCCGCCAGTTCCACCTTCTCTTGAGCCACCTGCTATGCTGCCGCCAGGTCGAGATCTTTCTGCTCCAAGGCCACTTTCAGTTGACCTACCAGAGATGCCACTGGACAGATGAACATGAGGGAACACAAGGCATATTTATTAATAGTCAGTCGACAAAAGGTCGGCGTCAGTTACCAGCCACATCATCCTGCATCTTCTTCTGATGGTCCAGAGCCAACTTCAAGTCGAGATTGAGCTGGATTTGCTTCTTCTCAAGGTCTGCAAATTTGGCCCCAAACTCACATGATTTCTACATCAACACAACACAACAAGATTCTAAGACTACAGTCGAGTCAAAACACTCAACCGCAGTCTCGGGGACTACACCCAGTGGGTGCACTGAGCGTGCCCCCACTGGTCTCACTCGGCCAGGATCATTCCGGCTCGAGCTAAAAAAACAGCAATGAAGAAAAAGTTCTATCGTCAGACCATGGCCGACCGCCAGCAGTCGACCATGGTCTCGTGGGCTACACCCAGTGGGTGCACTGAGCGTGCCCCCACTGGTTTCACTCGGCCAAGACCATTCTGGCTCGAGCTCAAGGGAAATCGAAAGCAAACACATCAAGAACTCACCCAATGGGTGTGACATCATCTTACGAACAAAGCGGCAGATTCTCTCCAAGCCAAAGACTATTCCAGTGAAAAAACGAACCTGGACGTTGGCCCGAAGAGCAGAACTAGCGTCATAAGCGGCCATGCTGGCCTCGTACACCGTCTTCATCCTCTCCATTGTCAGCCCCGCCTGGCGAACGGCTTCTTGAGCCGCTCCCACAGGATCCTCCAGGAGGCGGTAGGAGGAGAAGAGAACGGACGAAGGGGCAGGCGTTGGGTCGACGGCAGGCGCGGGCGCTGGGTCGACGACTGGAGCGGACGATGGGTCGACGACTGGAGCAGGCGCTGGGTCGACGGCTGGGGCAAGCACTGGGCCGACGGCCCCTCCGGTTGACGAAGAGAGGCGTATGGTCGACACAGGGTCGGCAAAGGAGACCGTGGCTCGGGCCGCATCTTCCTGTTGCTGGGCCTCCGAGCCAGAAAGCGCCTTCCGGCCCTTCTTCCCTGTGCGTCGCCAGTCTCCTCCCTAGCGCTCCTCATCAACATCATCATCGTCGTCCGGGAGCTCTATGACGTGGCGCGGCACTTCAAGACAAACAACAAGCGAAGTTCAGTCGACCGTCACCCATGGCCGACGAAAGAAAAAAACGAGACACAATCTATAACTCGCACCTGCGCGGGATGTCGCGGCATCTGCGGTCTCCTCGTCGTCCCGACCCTTGTCAATGTCCATTGAGGTCGTGGAAGCAGCGGCGCTGAAGGGATCCCTCGAAGATGAGTTGACAGAAGATATGGTCGACCTCCAAAAACAGAAAGAAACAAAACCGAGCGATACTTACGTGGAGGCAATGGGAACATCCACCTTGATCCTGGGCAGGGCCTTCCAGGGCTTGGTGGTGGTAACCTTGGGTTGCTTGGGAAACTTCTCAAAGGGGTCCGGGGTGGCCGTGCGAGCGCGCTTAGGCATTCGAGAGCCTGAGGGACCTGTCCGAGGGCACGCGGCCCCTGGGTCATGCTTCTCCTTGGACCGCCGCTCATCACGGGGAGGTGACTCGACCTCCTCCTCGCTGCTGTAGTCGTCACTCTCCTCCTCGGTCTCCTCCTCCGACTTCCACTCGGCGGCGTCGCCCACACCCTCCTCGCCCTCCTGGACCAAGTCCCCGTTGGGCAGCGAGTACATCTCAGTGTAAATCTGCAAAGGGGGAAGATCGACCAAGTATCAGTCGGATCCGTCAATACAAATTGCAAGCCAACGGCAGAAACATCACTCGGGAGCAAAAGACTAACCTTGTTAGGTAGATGGTCAACGTCGAATGGGATGACCCTCCTAGACCCCCTGGGGTTGTCTTTGTTCCCCGTGATACACTTCAGGCACTGCGCCACGTACTTCACGTCGGCCGCCTCCGGGTGGACTCGCGACGAGTCGTCGGTGCCGGAGTACAACCACATCGGGTGATACCGAGCCTGGAGCGGCTGGATCCTCTGCATGAGATACACCTCAAACAGATCCATCCCTGTTACACCCTCGCAGACCAACTGGATGGGCCGCTCCACCAACATGTTCACTTCGACCCTCTCGGCCTTACCCACTATCATTGAAGGAGCCTGGCTGGCTCGACCCAGAGAGAAAGGAGGAAGACCAGTCGACTGACCCGGGGTCGGACTGTCCTTATAGTAAAGCCAAGTCGACTGCCAGCCCCGAATCGACTCCGGAAAGATCATGGGGGGAAAGGCGCTCCTATTCCTAAGTTGGATTCCGAGCCCGCCGCATGCCTGGAGGACGTGCGTCTTATCGTCGCTCGGATTCGCCCTCTTGACAGTTTGCGAGCGGCAGGTAAAAATGTGTTTGAACAAGCACTACTAGAAAAAGGGCTATAGATGGGATTGACACTAATGGCGCACCAGACAAGCGGTGCGCCATTAGTATATACTAATGGCGCACCACCTTCTGGTACGCCATTAGAGTTGAATACACTAAAGGCGCACCTGGCTCAATGTGCGCCATTAGTATCAATTTTTTTTCCTTTTCCAAACATACTAATGCCGCATCCAGACACAGTGCGCCATTACTAGTTGTAACTAGTAATGGCGCACCAGTCAGAGAGTGCGCCACTACTGTTGTTTTTTAATTATATTTTTTATTCTTTTTTTTGCAAAACTACTAATGGCGCACTGTTCCACAGTGCGCCATTACTAGTTTAAACTAGTAATGGCGCACTTTGGGATAGTGCGCCATTAGTATGTTTTTTTTTGCAAAACTACTAATGGCGCATCACCAGAAGGTGCGCCATTAGTAACCTGGGTTACTAATGGCGCATTTTGAGGTGGTGCGCCGTTAGTAAGTGGGCACCAACAAGATATTTTGGACAGCCACTCCTACCCACACTCACTTTCTCCCCACTTCATTCTCTCCACCTCTCCTTGTCTCGGGTGCCTCCTCTTTTTCACCTCATTTCCACCATAGATTCATTCAAATTAAGTGGTTAAATTACCTTGTTTTGATAGGTAAGTAAGGGGGGAAGCTATATTTATGTTGTTCTCCCTACAACAATGTGCACATGCACTTTTTATGGCCTAGCTAGATCTATGTATGTTCGTGGTGTTGCATATGTTTGTGGTGTTGCATATGTGTTTGTGTTTGGAGGTGTACCGGTATTTGAAATGCGATAGTTGCCAATATTTTGCCGGAATGTTGATTCATTTCCATTGGCGAGAATTTTGGCATTAAGCATTCTTTTTGGTCCTATTTTTAGGGAAAGTCATGCCAAATTTTTTCTTGGTTCTAAAATATCGTTTTGCTCTACCCCGCAGGCGACCATGGTCCGCACGATGACCGAAGGCATCACGAATAGGGTTTTGAGCTCCGCGAAGGCCGAGATGCTTCAAAAGAACGAGACGGAGATAAGATGTCCGTGTCGAAGATGCAAGCTAAAGAGCCTTATTGCGGACCCGGATTCCGGGCAGGTCCGGGACCACCTGCTCTTGCGTGGTTTCATGGATGGCTATCGGTGGCAAGGTGATGAAGATGACTACGAAGTCGTCCATGGGGGCCGGGCAAGAAATGAGGAAGGGCAGCAAGACAACCACCGTGGCTCGGGCGGGCGAGAAGACGAAGAATCCCCAGGAGATGATCACGACGGTGATGCTGTACACAGTCATCATGTAGAAGATGCAGGACATGATGATGAGGAAGATGCCGGAGGAGACGATGGGCATGATCATGAAGATGATGATGCTGGTAGAGCAGACGACGCTGGACCATCGATGGGCTGGGTGTAGGACCCTCATATTCAAGAGGTGCTTCTCAAGCAGACGGATAACGCAAGAGCTGCCGCCCGAGAGAAAGCCAAGATGGATCAACTTGAGTTAGACGCGGTTACTCCATTGTATGAAGGATGCAGGACTGAGGATACCCGCCTGATAGTAATGCTCATGGCTCTGGAGATGAAGGTAAAACACAAAATGACCGACGCATGCTTCGAAGAGAACATGTCATTCTGGCACGAACGTCTTCCCAAGGGGAACAAGTGCCCGACCAGTTTCGAGGAGGCGAAGAAAATCGTGTGTCCTCTGGATTTACCGCACGTGAAATACCATGTGTGCATGAACAATTGCATCATTTATCGGGATGAGCACGCGGAGTCTACCATATGTCCGGTGTGCGGCGTCACTCGATACAAGAAGAGGAAGAAAGCTCCTCGAAAAGTGATGTGGTACTTTCCGATCACTCCTCGTTTGTAGTGGTATTTCGCGAACCCTAAGGTAGCAAAGCTCCTACGTTGGCACGCGGATAGGGAGGAGAAGAAGCGAGAAGATGACGCAAATGATCTGGAGATAGATAAAAAAGACAAGATGCTGAGTCACCCTAAGGATGCGAGCCAGTGGCAAGCGTTGAACTTCGAAGACCTAGAATTTGGGAACGATCCAAGGAACATCGTGCTGGGTGCGAGCACCGATGGAGTCAATCCGTTTGGCAGCCAGAGAAGCAAACATAGCACCTGGCCTGTGTTTGTGTGGATGTACAACCTTCCCCCCTGGTTGTGCATGAAGAGGAAGTACATTGACATGAGTATGCTAATTGAAGGACCGAAAAAACCAGGGAACGACATCAATCTGTATTTGGGGCTGCTGAAAGAGGAGCTTGACACGCTGTGGGAAATGCCAGCCAATACGTGGGACGCCGCAAAGAAAGAATATTTCCCTATGAGAGCCGCACTGCTCACGAGGGTGCACGACTATCTCGGTTACGGATATGTCGCGGGGCAGGTGGTCCACGGATTTTCTGGATGCGTCAGGTGCATGGATGACACAACTTATCGCCAGCTAGATAGAGATCCCGGGTCTTCGAAAACCGTGTTCATGGGACATCGAAGGTGGCTTCGCGACGATGACCTATGGAGAAAACGCAAGGATCTGTTCGATGGTGAAACCGAACCCCGAGGATGCCCGCGTACGAGGAGCGGCGAGGAAATAGACGAGCTGTTGAAAAATTGGAAAGATTGCCCACTGCCGGGAAAAATGCAAAAGGCGCCGGAGCCGGGAAAGA
Organism: Secale cereale; assembly: GCA_902687465.1. Classification (NCBI taxonomy): domain Eukaryota; kingdom Viridiplantae; phylum Streptophyta; class Magnoliopsida; order Poales; family Poaceae; genus Secale; species Secale cereale. The sequence continues at coordinate 54,307,210 of LR738710.1, read as the reverse complement.
AGCGAAAGGCGCCAGAGCCGCTGCTGAAGGTATGGAAAACGAGGTCTGTTTTCTGGGACTTGCCGTACTGGAAGATCCACCGTGTGCCTCACAGCCTTGATGTCATGCATATCACGAAGAACGTGTGCGAGAGTCTTCTTGGTACCCTGCTCAACATGCCAGAGAGGACCAATGATGGGCCGAAAGCAAGGGCAGACTTGAAATCAATGGGCATCAGGCAGGAGCTTCACGCTATATATGATGATGATGATGATGATGATGATGATGATGAGGCGAAGCAGGACACGGAAAGTCGTCGCAAAGGCAAAAAGGCCAAGAAGACCGGAAATGACTACCCTCCCGCGTGCTTCACTCTAAGTCAGGAGGAGATTGAGCAGTTTTTCACCTGCCTCGTAGGAGTAAAACTTCCTTACGGTTACACGGGGAAGATAAGCAGATACCTAGACCCAGCGAAGCTGAAGTTCAGTGGGATGAAGTCTCACGACTGTCACGTGCTGATGACGCAGATACTTCCAGTTGCAATCCATGGGATCATGGACGCGCACGTCCGTGAAACGCTATTTGGCCTATGCAACTTTTTCGACGTCATCTCTCTGAAGTCGGTTGGCGTGAGGCAACTCAGAAGGCTACAGGAAGAGATCGTGGTGATACTATGCGAGCTTGAGATGTACTTCCTGCCCGCATTATTTGACGTTATGGTGCATCTGCTGGTCCATATCATGGACGATATCATCCAACTCGGGCCGACGTTCCTGCACAGCATGATGCCGTTCGAAAGGATGAATGGTGTCATCAAAGGATACGTTCGCAACATGTCACGTCCAGAGGGAAGCATAGCCAGGGGCTTTCTGACCGAAGAGTGCATCTCCTACTGCACAAATTATCTACGCATCGAGAACCCCGTTGGTCTGCCCGTCAACAGGCACCTCGGCAGGCTCGATGGATGGGGTCACCGTGAGGGTCGCCGCGAAATGCATGTCGACTTCGAGGGTCGACTCGCCGACTTTGAAAGAGCAAACCTAGTCGCGCTACAACACATAGACGTGGTCGATCCTTGGGTGGTAGAGCACAAAACCTTTATTGAGAAGACGTACAATGACCAAGGCCAACACATAGTAGGTAGTTTTGCTAAAACTGAGAAAAACCATGGTTTAAAGAAACTGTAGTATTCACTGTGTACACATCTGAATACTGTGGTTTTCAATTACCATGGTTCTCTAAAAACTTTATTGCCAAACTAGGCTCAATGATGTGCTATACTAAGTGCACAATTATGAATTTTTTTACAACCAATGAGTCCCCTGCATATATTTGAGAAGTGGGTATGATAATCTTAGTTCAACTTGTCTACTGTTCTGCCGTATGTTACTCCCTCCGTAAAGAAATATAAGGGCGTTTAGATAACTAAAGTAGTGATCCAAACGCTCTTATATTTGTTTACATAGGGAGTACCTTCGATTTCTTCTTCTTTTTCATCAAAAACCTCTTATTCCTTGTAGAACTGAAACAAAAGAAGCTTTCAACTACATGTGTTCTTTCAGAACTAAAATTTGACAGTCATGCTTTTAGCTTAACATTGAAATGTTTCTGGCCATGATCATCAATAATTACTATAACAACTACATACTGAACAGTTAGATCTCACTACGATGGTTGAAAGGTGGTCTAACAGCAATTCTGAAACACTGAGAGCAGAAACACTTACTACATACATATCCTCAATAAACACTTACTAACCAGAAAAGGTTTTGACTTGAAATGTTAATAGCACAGAGAGCACCACAAGTTAAACACCTCAATATGTTAGTATTTGTCTGCATTTTCTCACATTCTTCTTGTATCTGATCCAGTATTGCTTGTAGTGGTTTGTCCAAAATGTTGAATGATACTGCTTGGAGATGCATATATTGTTTCACCTCTTCACATGCCAATGTATTTTCCATGTTGTGATGGAGGCCTTTTTTTTAACACTGGGCTTTGCCACCTGTTGTTTGTCTTGTAAATAGCATTGGACAGAGATTTAAGAAAGTAGCACATTGCCTTGTCCACGTGGGATAATGATTTTGCCTTGTCCACCCGAGAGGCCCTTCAGTTTGCTGGAATGTCGATTAACTTCCATTCCGGCAAATTCGGGTACTCCATATGTCCTATTTTCAGCAAAGGTCATGCTCAAAATTTTCCATGAATTTTAGCATGACTTTGCTAAAAATAGGACATATGGGGTACTTGTGACTAATGCATGGGCCGGGGTATCTTAGTAGTTAATTAAGTAGGATCAACTGCCCCTTTATTCTAGCTGCATTAAACCATAGGGGGCAATAGAGCCAAGTGATTAGGCCCAACTTAGAATTTCCTTCCCAGCTTAGCTTTTAGGATGCCTTGGTGTCGACAAACCATAAATTATAAAACCTTGGCTTTTAGGGTGCCTCGGTGTCGATAAAAACCGAAATGATGAAAGCTTAGGCTTTTAGGGTGCCTCGGCATCGAAAAACCCTCAATGATAAAAAGCTTAGCTTTTAGGATGCCTCGGTGTCGACAAACCCTAAATGATGAGACCATGATCTTGTTCCTTGACAATAACCAACTTTTTGACCAAACTTTTTTCCTATTTAGAGAGAAACATGGCCAACAACGATGAGGCCGGGGGTTTGGGCGGCAAGGCATTCTGGGAGCTGTCCCAGGAGATGGAGGAACAACCTCACTTGTATGAGGACGCCGCCTTCCCCACTGATCCTGAGACCACTGATGGTACCGCCGAGGATGACCCCACTGATGGTGCCGCCGAGGATGCCACCACTGATGGTGCCGCCGAGGATGCCACCCCTGATGATGGCGACGCATGCACAGATGGCAGCCAACCGAAGAGGCAACGGAAGGACCGGTGCCCGACCGTGCTCCGCACCCTCAAGGAGGAATTTACTGAAGTGGACTCCGACGGGAATCCAACGGCGCCCGAACGAATAGTCAAGGGGTACTCGGTTCAGCTCGGGTGCATTCTCCGGAGCACCGTCTCGATCAACACCGAGAACCTGAGGCATCCTGACCGAGGGAATTTGCGCAACCTCTTCTTCAGGAAGCTGCACGAACGATACAAGTTCCCCGCTGAATTTGAAAACACAAGCCTCAAAGGGAATAAAGTGAACAATACCGCCCTCACGAAGATGAGCACGGCCCTGTCTACTTGGAAAAGCAATGTGAAGAGAATGATCGAGAAAGGTGAGAGTTATGAGAAGATCAAGGAGAAAAATTCTTCGATCACCGAAGATGACTACAACGACTTCAAGATCAAGTGCTCGAGCACCGCAACCTCCGAATCTAGTCAGTGGGGGAAAGAAATGCGGGAGCTGAACTTAGGGGAACACACACTTGGTCCCGGCGGTTACAGAGTGGCGGAGCCTATATGGGACAAGGAGGAGGCGGACCGTGCCGAGCAAGGCCTACTGCCCCTCTTCGATAAATACGGTGACAAGTAGACCATGAACTTTGTCAGGGCCCGGTACAAGAAGGACCCGAAAACAAAGGATCTTACCACGGATCCGAAGACCAGGGCGCTTGAGCTTGTTCTGGTAAGGAATACACCCCCGCGTAATTAGCTCCATATGGTTGCATTCTAATTAATGAAGCCAAATTTCTAAATGGTTCACATTCCTTCCGCAGGCGACTGAAAGCAGTAGCGCGGGGTCGACTAAGAGCAACCCTTGGGACACCACTCTAAATAGGGCGTTGAATGTAATGAAGAAAAAGGATGAGCTTAGTAAGCCGATGTCAGCTGGTCGTATGGCCGACAAAGGCTTTTCCACAAAATGGTCATCATAGTATAACGCTGGTGGGCGAAAGGAGAAAAAGACCAACTCGGAAAGCCAGGCGCGCGAGGTTCAAGATCTCAAGGCACAGGTGGCGCGGATTCCGGAGATTGTCCAAGAGCAAGTGCAACAACAACTCGGAGCGATGATCACCGCCATTGTGCCTACCTTGATCGAGGGGTTGCACGCGTGGATTGCGGGCGACCAACAGGGGCCGCCCCCGATTCCCAGCTTCATGGCTAGCAACTCGCAGAACGCGATGGCGGGGCCATTGGTGTCTCCGGTGGAGGTGGCATTGGTGTCTCCGACGCCGACACGGGAGCTTAATGCACCCGGGTGTACGTCAGCGGCACCTCTGCAGTAAGCGGCCCCTCCGTCAACTGCACGCCCGCCGTTGGCGGTGCCTCGACCTTAGCCGAGCTCGACGCCATCATCACGGTAACTAATTAAGCCTCTCTCGGCCGAGGACTTCATCTCCTTGCCTTTGACTGGGCATCCCTGACGCCCTACATGTTTTTGCAGGGCGCCGCCGACGTTCCGTGCATCTCCTGCACTTCGTAAACAACGAGTTGGTCGATGTCGCCAAGGGAAAAATCATTCAACCGGGCAACCCCGTGTTCCACGGTACTAGGATGCCACCCAACTTGTTTAGGGTTCAACTGGTTCGGGTGCTGCCAGGCTGCGATGAGTTGTTACCTCCGATTCGACCCATCGGGGCCGACGATGATGACGTGATGACCCTCAGCGCTTGCTTGAGCTGGCCCCTGCTTTGGCCGAAGAGCCAGATTCGTTTGGGGGCGGGGGACACCACCCCAAAGACAACACCGCCAGTCGTGCCGGCGCTAAGTCGGCCCCATGGCAAGACCGCCGCAACGGTGCCGGACATCCCTATGCCACTGGATCCAAACATGCATATGGCACAGGATCCGAACGACGACGACGACAACGACGACGATACATTTGCCAACGTCGATCAATACTTTGCCGACCATGGGTACGGTGGCGACTTCATGGGGCCTCCTTCTCAAGAACCCAACCCTACAAAAGACGTGCGTGATCTAGCTGGTACCGCGGAGAAACCAAGTTGCAACAGGCGTCGTCTGTCGTTCAGTTCTCAGGAGACGCCTCCAGCTGTCGACTTCACCGAGCCTCAGATAGGCGAGGTGCGAAATGTTATCAGCCCCAACACACTCAAGAAGGCGGTCTGTGAGAAGAACTCAGTCCCATTACAGGAGAAGAAGAAGGCACGCAAAAGAAAGACTAACAAGCGTGCGAGCCAGCCGGCACCGAGTACGATCCGTGCTCAGGACGGGCCACCTTCACCTGAGGATGTAATGAGGAGGGTGCATGTGGTGGGTAGGCCGATGCTACCGAGAAATATGCTCGATGCTGCAACCGGTGCTATGCGGAGTCTACATGACAGTGTTCTTTCTTTGGAGAAGCGGCGTCTCAGAGAGAAGGATGCGGCATACCCGGTTTTCGCGGCCAATGTGCCAGAGGGCAAGGGCTTTGTGAATAACTCCATCGGGGGTACGATCGTCCTGCGGTTTGATGACATCTATGCTATGTTGAACCTTCATCCATTGCACTACACCTTTGTTCGGCTATTTTCGCTGAGTATGGAGATGCGGATCATTCACGACAAGACCCCGGACATCGTGATAGTCGACCCCTTCTACATGTGTGACAAGATCTTGGGCAGCGCTGGGGACCGGCAAGTCGCGAGTTCTTACCTCGAAGGCGTCATTCTGGCAAACCGAGATAAGGATAACTTCCTCGTGCCTTACTTTCCTGAGTAATTCCTCCCCTCAACCGCCCCGTAACATATGAATTCTTAGATTTCGATCGTTTTTCTTTTAACATTCCGTGTTTTCTGCAGTGACACACATTGCACGCTCATCCTCCTAAGCCCCAAATATTCCATGGCCACGTATTTCGACTCGAACCGTCAGTCGAACGTAGACTACACAAATGTCAAGAAGGTTCTTGATGATGTTCTCCCCGGCTACGCCAAATCTGGAGGCACCTTCACCAAGCCTATTCGTAAGACCGGCAAGCACGTGTTCTCCCACAATACGACGTTTTGCTGCGTCAAGCAGCCGCCTGGCGGTCAGAAGGGTGCCTACTACGCCATCCATCACATGCGGGCGATCGTACGGGACCATCATCAACTTCTGCTACCGAGTAAACTCAAAGATTGGGCCGCGAGCGTGTCAGCAATCCAGGACGCGGACATCAGACAAGAATTCTTTCGCATCGAGTCGGAGTTTGCAGAAATCATCCATCAAAATGTCCTTCGTACCTCGGGGCACTTCTACCTCAGAAATCAACCGTCCAACAGTGACATCGACACAATGCTACAAATGCAGGCTGACAACGCCCGCGATTTCATGACTCCCACGATAGACGGCAGCTTCATCCATGCTTCGGTCCCTTGAGTCGAGTCGAAAGTAGTGATGCTGTGTCTAGTTCTGAAACATCGATTGGCTCATGTTGTAATTAAACTTTAACGAACTTGTAGTATGTCTCTTTGGTTTCGACTGTCGTTCAACATAGATGTAATCGATGCTATTAATGTCTTGCTTTTCTCTTCCGATCGTTCTGTTGCATACTTATATATTGCTTATGTATTGTCTGTGAATTGGTACTAACGTTTCTTTTGGCTAGTGCATAGTGATGCCGTCGTATGTCGTGTACAAGGGTAAGGTTCCCGGAGTCTACGACGACTGGGAGGAGTGTCGAAGACAGGTTTACTGATTCAGCGGTAACAGTTACAAAGGGTACACCACTAGGGCCGAGGCGGAATCTGGATACGCCCGCTATCTAGCGGGAGAGGGGAGGGAGCGTTGGAGGAACCGGATGAAGACGAGTTTCATCGTGATGATGCTCATCGTGATGACCGCAGCTCTCTTCTATGTGCTGGTAGTTTAGATGATCGATATCGACTTGTAATGTGAAGACAAACCCGCTACTCGCGGTCTCGAGAATTGTAATATAATGTTCTATCTTTGTTCGGTCTTTTCAATTCGGAGAATAATATGATGAATTGTATTCGGAGACTAATATGATGAATTGTATTCAGAGACTAATCTTCTATTGTATTCGATGAATCTATTGTTGATGTGTGCTGTCTATATTCTGTCCAATAATACATTTTGTAACCTGTGCAAAAAACAGAAAATAAAAAAAATGAATAAAAAACCTAATATTCATACTAATGGCGCATCACATCACAGTGCGCCATTAGTATGCCAAAGGATACTAATGGCGCATCATTAAACAGTGCGCCATTAGTATGCCAAAGTTACTAATGGCGCATCATTAAGTAGTGCGCCATTAGTATGTCAAAGCACCTGGGTATATATGGCCCCCTGAGAGGCATACTAATGGCGCACCGTGGTATATACTAATGGCGCATCTGTGGTGCGCCATTAGTATACCAGATACTAATGGCGCACCAGAGGTGCGCCATTAGTAAAATATACTAATGGCGTGGCACTAATGGCGCACCACTAATGCGCCATTAATGGCCAAAATAGGTGCGCCTTTAGTAGGCCTTTTCCTAGTAGTGAAGCCCCAGTGCGGCCGTCAATCGAGGAAGTTCTCGCACATGGAAACGAACGCGGAAAGGAAAGCGATGGAATTGGGCGTGAAGTAATGCAACTGGGCACCGAAGAAAATCAAGAAAGCATGAAAGAAGGGATGCAGAGGCATGGAAAAACCTCGGTCGACGTGGGTCGCAAGGAGGACGCACTCGCCCTCCCGCGGCCGGGGCTCGAGTTCACCCTCTGGCACCCGCCAGGAGCCGCAGGCGATCAGTCCTTCCTCCTCCAGCTCCTCCAGATCCTCCGCCACGACGGTGGACCGGATCCAGTCCCCCTGGATCCAACCAGCAGGGAGTCCAGACCTCGACGACGATCCGCTCCGGCCGTACCGCCTCCCCTTCCCCGTCGCCGCCTTCTTCGAACGCTCCATCGCCGCGGTCTTTTCCTTGCCCATGGCACGCGCCGACGGTCGCTGTGGAGAGACGCGAAAAGGAGCAGAGGCACAGCAAAAGAGCGGAGGCGAAGGAAGTGAGATTAGGCGCACAGTGCCCCGCTTCGGGCTCGGCGCGCTCTTATAGCGCCCCAGTCGAGTGGTTGACCGGTGGCCCCGAGCAATCTTATCAAATCCTGTAATAGGCACAGGCTCGATACGTGGCGAAAAAGGTGGCGCGAGGATCGAGTCTTCTCAAGCGTATCCCTCCAATTGCTGCGGCACGTTCTGCCCCACGCGCTTCCCCAAATTTCGAAACCCCGCAGAATCCGGCGACCAAAGAGCAACCAACCCCGCCGAAAACTGCACGCGCTAACGGCACCCGACACCTAGCGCAAAGTTCAGTCGACGAAAGAAGCGACTAACACACTCGACGACTCCAGAATCGATCAAGGCGACCAAGACAAGACTGAGGAAGACTGCCTAGTCCGCAAGCTCAGAAGCAGACTACCCCAGGGACGTCGAGCGAGAACTGGAGCTTTCCTCAGCACTCTCTTGCTCGAGCCTCAACCCATTCGGTTGCTACTGATGAGGTTACAGACCTAGGGTAGGGTCACAGGCCCGCCCAAGGTACCCCACCCAAGGTCACTACCCTAGAAGATCAAAAGACAAAACTTATGGTGATAGAGACAGTCGACTGAGACAGCCCAAGAGGACACTCCACTCGACTGAACCTCACCCACAAGACGACTCAACCCCACTCGACCAACCCAAGGCACTCGACCCCCGAAGGTCAAGTGTCACTTAGGGCAGCAACGGTCTGGTATTTACTCGCCATAGTAAATACCTTAATTACTCTTTACCGCGGGCGTTATCAGTAATGCCTGCCTTAATGTACATTGAACCCTTGGTAACGTGGGGCATGGCTGGGGTCCTGGCGTACTATATAAGCCACCCCCTCCTCCAGTTCAAGGGTTCACACCTCTGTAACTCGCATATACACATACCAGTCGACCAGCCTCCGGGCACCGAGACGTAAGGCTGTTACTTCCTCCGAGAAGGGCCTGAACTCGTAAAACACCTGGTGTACAACTCCACCATAGCTAGGGCCTTGCCTCTCCATTCGTACCCCCTACTCGTACTGTTAGACTTAGAACCACGACACTATGGTCTGCTTTTATTTCCCCTTTACATTTGTTCATCGCATCCCTTGCTTGGAAAGGCTAGAAGTCCTGAAGATGTTCAAGATTCCAATCCATCAACATATGATGGTTGACGCCCATCTCGAAACAAAAGATGGATTCAACTTCATTGTTATGATTAAAAAATCAAGTACATCATACATTTTTAGGTTGCCCTGGTCGGAGAGGATTGGCCCGAGCATACATGCTTGGGGTAGAGATGAAGATCGAGATATACATTCTCGGTCAACTCAAACTAAACATCATGGTGTGCCTGCCGAATGCTCCAGTGCTTCCCCCGTGTATGTTTTCATGAGCATAAATAGATTGGATGGGTAACCACTATTTAACCTATTGTAACTAGTCTTGATTGCATAAAGTTTGGACAACTAACTTCATGGGGTCCTCCGAAACTCGTAGGACTATGGACATGAGGCATATCACTATAGGCACGACTCTTTCTTGGAAAGAGTTGGACATGGTTGTACGCTATGTGGAAAGCATTGAGACAACAGTTGATGATTCCAATATTGACCCATACGATTGATCATTCGTGCCATTCATGCATACCTTGAACAAGAGCAATGTCAAGAAGCCAGTCCAAGTAAACATGCACCTTCAACATTGTCAGAAGATGGGTGCCTTATTGTCGACGGATGTAAGGAGATTTTAGACACCTACGTTATTGAGGCTGGAGACAAGATAATTGTCGTGCCCCACCTAGGACATGCAAGCCCGGTCCTCTCCTGCATACCATGTTAAGGGCACAGGTGACGAGTAGGTGTCTTGAGAGAGTCAGAACATATCTGTCTAGATTATGATTTTACTTCTACAGTACTATATATTGTTGTAGTTATTAAGTCCCTTATTTTCCGAATTGCTGTACTGTATGTACTATGGTAGTTAACTGTGTTGAACATGTATGTTTAGATTATGATCGAATGCTAGTAACTGGTAGATTTGATTTTTGTAGCCCAAAATGGTGTCATGGAAGCATAATATGAGCTCTTTTGGTTCAAAAATGTTGTCATGGCACTAGGGCTGGAAAAAAAAGCTCGAAGCTCGCGAGCTAAACGAGTAACTCGTGACTCGGCTCGAATTGACTCGAACTCGAAGAATAATGAGTCGAGCCGAGCTTTAGTTTAAGATCGTTTACAAAGCGAGTTAAACGAGCCAATCTCACGAGTACTCGTTTTCGGGGCACTTCTGCAACTCAAATCAAAAAACTCAGAACAGACGCCCGAAAGCCAATTGTATAGAGCACGCTGTCAAAAAAATTCAGACCAAAAAGATGATCTGGTGATTTTATACGAATTTTTCTGTCCAAGGACAGAATCTGTTTCCTGGACAGCACGTCACAACTTTTGAACTTTCTTGCAATCAGAGGCTAAACTTGGCACAAATCTGAAAAGTAAAGATACAATGATGATGATACTGTAGTAACAACATCAAGACACAACAAAAGCAAATTCATTGTGGGCTGCCTCCCAAAAGCGCTTTCTTTTATGCCTTTAAGCTAGGCATAATGCAAAGAGATCAAGTTGTATCAATTGAACCATCATCAAGATCATCAAAAAGCTCTTCAATAGTACAACAAGTCTTAAGAGGACTTTCAAATAAAGGCCTAATAGAGATACTTCTAGGGAGAAGACCAAAAGGAAAAAATTCAAGGGAAGATTCATTTATAAATTTATCAAAGAGAGGTGTTTCTTCCAAAGTCTTCACAGTTTCAACCCCTTTGGCAATAGATGGATTACTTTTAGAGCGGGGAGCCTTTGGAACGTAAACGAACTTAGGATCCTTCTTTGCCGGAGTTTCTACCTTTTTGGTTTTGATTGAGGAGAAAGTAGATCCTAGAGTATCAAAGATTTCCTCAATCTTGTCTATCCTAGAAGAATCCAAGTCATGGGATTTGATGGTCTCCAAAGTTTTGAGAATTTTATGCATGGAGCTATCAAGCCTATTCAAATTCCCTTGGATCTTACGATCCAACTCATTTATCTTATTAATATTTGGCATCTCTAGCTCTATCCTTTCAAGTTTTTTCATAATGTGAGCTAGGGTGATGTCCTCTTGAATGCTAACAACAGGGGGATTTCCAACAAGATTTTCAATAATACTAAGAGATTCCCAAACTGGGGCCTCTAGTAAATTCCCATTGAAAGCAGAATCTAGAATAAACCTATTTCAAGAAGTAATTCCAACATAAAAATTTCTAAGCAGGATAGTAGTAGATTGTTTCTTGGTGGCTCTTTTTTTAGAATCATTAATTCTATACCAAGCATCTTTTAGACTTTCCCCACCTCTTTGTTTAAAGGTGAGAACTTCTGCCTCACCAAAGACAAAAGGACCAGACATAACGTCAACTAAAGAATGAGATAATTATTTTTGTGATTTTTGATAAAAGACACTAAATCAAAAACTGAAAGGTGAACTAACAAGACTAAAAAGCAAAGGTAAAAGATAGCGTGCAACTCCCCTATCTTGAAGAGTGGAGTCCCTGGCAACGGCGCCAGAAAACTTTGCTTGATGGCTTCTCGCCCCTCGTTGGTTACCCCAAGTGGAAGGTTTGAGATGCAGTGTAGCGGTAGTTTTCCCTTGGCAAAGATACCAAAGATCGAATCCCCTGAGACTCCAAGGTTCAACAAGAAGGTGTCAACTGCTAGCGGCGCAACTAGCGATTGACCGGACCTGCACACAGATACAAATAACTTTGCTCCCAACGAGTACAGAGAGGTTGTCAATCCCTTCGGCCTTGTCGTTTACAAAGGATCAAATGCAAGAGATAATAGTGATAGGTATTACTGCAACTAGTAAGTAAGAACTGAAAGTAAATAACAGATGTGATCAATGATGGTAATATGGACCGGGGTCCCATGATGTTCACTAGTGATGTCTCTCTCCCAAAAGACGATAAAATAGCTAAGCGAGGTAAACAAATTACAGCTGGGCAATTGACAGGATTATGTGCGCAAACCAATGCTAACTATGCTGCAAAGAAAGGTAGAGGCTCAAAAGCATGGGCGGTACGCCAAGGCAAGTAGACCGAAATCCATCTGCATCTACTACTAATCATCCACCTTGAGATATCTATCCAGAACATCTCGCTGGTATTACGTTGCGAGTCCCACCCATAGTGTAAACTCAAAGCAACAGACAACTGCATTAAAAGAACTTTGCGTAAAGTAAACAATCCTTGCACCCGCGAGTACAAGCACCGTTGTTTTCCCCCTTGTGGCAACAGCACATCCCCTAGACTCATGTTTCTGTCACTCAAGCTAGTCATCGAGGGGCATGAACCCACAATCAAGCATAACGTTCCCTCTTGGAGTTACTACCTACTACTTGGCCAAAGCAATAAACAGCAACGGAGAACATGCAAGAATTACTCAAGAACATAAATATAAAAGAGGTGAATCAAATATATTACTCACACACAATCTGAACATAATCTCATAATCCATCGGATCCCAGCAAACTCATCATAGCAACAGCATAAGGATTACATATGTGCCTCGATCATGTAGTGCAACTCACGAGGTCTAATCGGTGAAGGACAAAGAGGGGAGGAGAACATCACATAGCTACTGGTCATGGACCCATGGTCCAAGGGAGACTACTCACAACTCATCCGGGAGGCGTCCATGGTGGTGGAGAAGCTCCCGGTGGTGATCCTCCCCTCCGGCAGGGTGCCGGGAAGAGTTCTCCTGGTGCTCCCGATCTTGGAAGCGCTGCGGCGGCGGAACAGAGATGAGATCGCGAAAAAGGGTTCCATCCTCGAGGGTTTCGGGACGCGGTGTAAATATATGCCAAAGGGGGGCGTCAGAGGAGGCCAAGGGGGCCCAGGCGCCCTAGCGGCGCGGCCAGGAGGGGGGGCACGCCCTCTGGCCGCCTGGAGCCCTGGTGCCCCCCCTCCGGCCCTACTTTGGCCGCATGGAAGCTTCCGGAACGCTGATTTTTTATATATTTTTCCCGGAATTTTTCTGGCAGTTTACGTAATGGGAAAACCTGAAATACAAAAACAGCAGAAAACAGAAACTGGCACTGGGGTGCACTGAGTTAATAGGTTATTCCAAATATGATCAAAAGTGTATGGAAGTGCATAAATAACATAGAAATATCACACAAAAGAGGCATGGAGCAAGCAGAAATTATAGATACGTTTTGGACGTATCAACATCCCCAAGCTTAATTCCTGCTCGTCCTCGAGTAGGTAAATGATAACAAGCATAATTTCTGTGGTGACATGCTATTAACCATATAAGAACTTTTCACAGTCACATGATAAGTGCTTACTGAGACAATGAGTCTGTAGTAATTAAGTTGCCTCATGAGAATATCACAAAGAACTGAAAGTTTTACAATATGATACTGAAACACTCAATAGATTTGTAGTGAGCATGGTGTGCAAACATGACAAAGTGATATCTCGCTTGCCCCCTTTAGTGAAGCAAAACATAAATGCAGGGGCACCTCCAAAGTTTAAGTGACGAATAGATACAATGATTTCAGAATAAATGATATCATAATCATGCAGAAGACAATGGTACTTTGGGACAATGCACATTACACTCAGAATGACAATCATGCTCTCAATAGTTGGTGCTTTAAAGAAAGAAGGTGGAGACTCTCGAACCGTGGCTTTTGATGGCAAGGTTGAAAACCCGTGGTCGGAAACAAAAACTAAACATGTACCAGAGCTCTTGGTTTTTTAAAAATAGAGGTAAAATTATTTTTTTAGAATATGCATATTTCGTCAACGAATGCTAGCAGATAACTCAATTACTTCTCGAGCTGGACAAGTTTCGAGGAACGGCTCCCGCATGAGGACGATCACATCCTCTTAATCTCCTTTGTTTATCACTGCCAAAGTTTTCTGATTTCTCATGAACAAAGCGTGAAGGAGGGTTTGTTTGTTGTATATTTTTTTAATGAGCCGGGCGCACTCTTTGCCAGTTCCTTCTCGTATTAGGGGTTTGCACATTAGACATGCAATCCCGGGGTGAAGCTTGTCCAACTTAAAAAGATCATGAATTAACTACTACTTCCTCATGAGCTAAAACAGAGGCACAAAAGAGAAATGCTTTTTTTTGAATAATTTCGAGATGGTACATGAAAGTCTTCGTTAGGAATGGCAGGTAAATACCATGTATAGGAAGGTATAGTGGACTCATATGGCATAACTGGTTCAAAGGATTTTGGATGCACAAGTAGTCAGTCCGCTTAGTACAGGCGAAGGTTAGCAAAAGACTGGGAGCGACCAACTAAAAGAGCAATGACGGTCATAATCATGCAGAGCGACAAAGCAACATTGAATCGGGCATGGAAGTTATATCGCTACTCAGAAATTAAAGATCATCAAGGCTTGATAGACTTTCTTTACAGTCTTAAATATGCGTGAGCATATGCCAAGTCAATCAAAATAAATTCTTGGAGGAAGATATCACTAAACCATACCACATCATAGGCAAACAAATCATGTTGGTACTTCAATAACACATTAAGAACCCCCCAGCTATTTGAGACTAACCATAAGAAAACATGAACTACTAAGCACCATTATGCACATAGCATTTTTATCATAGACATATCAACCAGTGCAACAGAAGCCAACTCTCTTAACAAGATAAGCATGATAACTAAAGAGAGTTCCAGCGACCAACTAAACAAAAGCTCTTCAAAAAGTAAAGCATGAAAACTAAGAGCTGAACTTGATAGTAGCTATTGAAAGACAAAGAACACACACAGCAAAGATAGACATGAAAATTCTATGTTATGTTCTAGGTTGAAGTGGAGCGTATTTCTCTCCCACACAAAGAAAGATGGGTTCCAACTCGTTATGAACAGCAAGCAAAGCTAAAAAAAACTAAAAAGGAAACTAAAAGCAAGACGCTCCAAGCATAGCACATAACACATGAAGTGATAAAAATATAGTGGAACGAAAGACGAACTGATAATTGTTGATGGAGAAGGGGATGCACGGGGGCATCCCCAAGCTTAGACGCTTGAGTCTTCTTGAATATTTCTTGGGGGAGCACGGGGGCATCCCCAAGCTTGAGCGTTTGACACTCCTGAATCTTTTTATCATCTTCCCTCGCACACTTGAAAACTCCCTTCATACATAACTCATCATAATCTGATTAGCGAGGTTAGTACCCTTAATAAAATAATTTTTCCTTGCTGGAAATCAGGATATTCTTGAAGGTCTACTGTTTCTCAAGATTGCCAAAAGGTTTTTGCAAAGAAAAAGCAAGCTCAAGGTTTGCAAAACGAAGGAAAGGCAAAACAGGACAGAATCTGTGAAAAACAGACCAGCAGGTAGTAAATAATTTTTTCGGGGCACTTCTGCAACTCAAATCAAAAAACTCAGAACAGACGCCCGAAAGCCAATTGTATAGAGCACGCTGTCGAAACAATTCAGACAAAACAGATGATCTGGTGATTTTATATGAATTTTTCTGTCCAAGGACAGAATCTGTTTCCTGGACAGCACGTCACAACTTTTGGACTTTTTTGCAATCAGAAGCTAAACTTGGCACAAAGCTGAAAAGTAAAGATACAATGATGATGATACTGTAGTGACAACATCAAGACACAACAAAAGCAAAATAAAATTTTATTCATTGTGGGCTGCCTCCCAAAAGCGCTTTCTTTTATGCCTTTAAGCTAGGCATAATGCAAAGAGATCAAGTTGTATCAATTGAACCATCATCAAGATCATCAAAAAGCTCTTCAATAGTACAACTAGTCTTAAGAGGACTTTCAAATAAAGGCCTAATAGAGATACTTCTAGGGAGAAGACCAAAAGGAAAAAAGTCAAGGGAAGATTCATTTATAAATTTATCAAAGAGAGGTGTTTCTTCCAAAGTCTTCACAGTTTCAACCCCTTTGGCAATAGATGGATTACTTTTAGAGCGGGGAGCCTTTGGAACGTAAACGAACTTAGGCTCCTTCTTTGCCGGAGTTTCTACCTTTTTGGTTTTGATTGAGGAGAAAGTAGTTCCTAGAGTATCAAAGATTTCCTCAATCTTGTCTATCCTAGAAGAATCCAAGTCATGGGATTTGATGGTCTCGAAAGTTTTGAGAATTTTATGCATGGAGCTATCAAGCCTATTAAAATTCCCTTGGAACTTACGATCCAACTCATTTATCTTATTAATGTTTGGCATCTCTAGCTCTATCCTTTCAAGTTTTTTTATAATGTGAGCTAGGGTGATGTCCTCTTGAATGCTAACAATAGGGGGAGTTCCAACAAGATTTTCAATAATACTAAGAGATTCCCAAACTGGGGCCTCTAGGAAATACCCATTGATAGCAGAATCTAGAATAAACCTATTCCAAGAAGTAATTCCAACATAAAAATTTCTAAGCAGGATAGTAGTAGATTGTTTCTTGGTGGCTCTTTTTTGAGAATCATTAATTCTATACCAAGCATCTTTTAGACTTTCCCCACCTCTTTGTTTAAAGGTGAGAACTTCTGCCTCACCAAAGACAAAAGGACCAGACATAACGTCAACTAAAGAATGAGATAATTATTTTTGTGATTTTTGATAAAAGACACTAAAGCAAAAACTGAAAGGTAAACTAACAAGACAAAAAAACAAAGGTAAAAGATAGCGTGCAACTCCCCTATCTTGAAGAGTGGAGTCCCCGGCAACGGCGCCAGAAAACTTTGCTTGATGGCTTCTCGCCCCTCGTTGGTTACCCCAAGTGGAAGGTTTGAGATGCAGTGTAGCGGTAGTTTTCCCTTGGCAAAGATACCAAGGATCGAATCCCCTGAGACTCCAAGGTTCAACAAGAAGGTGTCAACTGCTAGCGGCGCAACTAGCGATTGACAGGACCTGCACACAGATACAAATAACTTTGCTCCCAACGAGTACAGAGAGGTTGTCAATCCCTCCGGCCTTGTCGTTTACAAAGGATCAAACGCAAGAGATAATAGTGATAGGTATTACTGCAACTAGTAAGTAAGAACTGAAAGTAAATAACGGATGTGATCAATGATGGTAATATGGACCGGGGTCCCATGATGTTCACTAGTGATGTCTCTCTCCCGAAAGATGATAAAATAGCTAAGCGAGGTAAACAAATTACAACTGGGCAATTGACAGGATTATGTGCGCAAACCAATGCTAACTATGCTGCAAAGAAAGGTAGAGGCTCAAAAGCATGGGAGGTACGCCAAGGCATGTAGACCGAAATCCATCTGCATCTACTACTAATCATCCACCTTGAGATATCTATCCAGAACATCTCGCTGGTATTAAGTTGCGAGTCCCACCCATAGTGTGAACTCAAAGCAACAGACAACTGCATTAAAAGAACTTTGCGTAAAGTAAACAATCCTTGCACCCCGCGAGTACAAGCACCGTTGTTTTCCCCCTTCTGGCAACAGCACATCCCCTAGACTCATGTTTCTGTCACTCAAGCTAGTCATCGAGGGGCATGAACCCACAATCAAGCATAACGTTCCCTCTTGGAGTTACTACCTACTACTTGGCCAAAGCAATAAACAGCAACGGAGAACATGCAAGAATTACTCAAGAACATAAATATAAAAGAGGTGAATCAAATATATTACTCACACACAATCTGAACATAATCTCATAATCCATCGGATCCCAGCAAACTCATCATAGCAACAGCATAAGGATTACATATGTGCCTCGATCATGTAGGGCAGCTCACGAGGTCTAATCGGTGAAGGACAAAGAGGGGAGGAGAACATCACATAGCTACTGGTCATGGACCCATGGTCCAAGGGAGACTACTCACAACTCATCCGGGAGGCGTCCATGGTGGTGGAGAAGCTCCAGGTGGTGATCCTCCCCTCCAGCAGGGTGCCGGGAAGAGTTCTCCTGGTGCTCCCGATCTTGGAAGCGCGGCGGCGGCGGAACAGAGATGAGATCGCGAAAAAGGGTTCCGTCCTCGAGGGTTTCGGGACGCGGTGTAAATATATGCCAAAGGGGGGCGTCAGAGGAGGCCAGGGGGACCCAGGCGCCCTGGCGGCGGGGCCAGGAGGGTGGGCGCGCCCTCTGGCCGCCTGGAGCCCTGGTGGCCCCCCTCCGGCCCTACTTTGGCCGCATGGAAGCTTCCGGAACGCATATTTTTTATATATTTTTCCCGGAATTTTTCTGGCAGTTTACGTAATGGGAAAACCTGAAATACAAAAGCAGCAGAAAACAGAAACTGGCACTGGGGTGCACTGAGTTAATAGGTTAGTCCAAATATGATCAAAAGTGTATGGAAGTGCATAAATAACATAGCAATATCACACAAAAGAGGCATGGAGCAAGCAGAAATTATAGATACGTTTTGGACGTATCACCACTCAGCACCCTGCATCCCAAGCGCACAACACATGGCCCAACCATTGAAGGCCCAGCCGCACAAAAGACTCACGCGTTACAATAAAATTACAATTTTTTGGTAATTTATATGTCTAATATATACATAATCATTTTTTATCATATTTGAGGTTTTATGTTCATATCTTTAACAAGCTAAACGAGCTAGCTGGCGAGTTAAATGAGTCGAGCCAATCTTGGGTTTGGGCTCGTTATAGTTATGAGTCGAGTCGAGTCGAGCTAGCTCGTTAACGTAACGAGCTCTAGCGAGTCGAGCCGAGTTGGCTCGACTCGGCTCGAATTCCAGCCCTACATGCCACCATCTTGGGAACGGAAAGTCGCATGGCAGCATTTTGATCCTATTTTGTTGCCATGGCGGCATAAGTAGGCCTTTGGCTCATAGATGATGCCATGGTAGCAAATTTGGGTACAAAATCTTTCCGAACATAATAAGTGTTTTTTTCGGGCAACTGTTACCAACAACATGCGCCATGGGGCGAACGCATTGCTCCATTATTAGCAGCGTTTACATGGGGGTATACACGCCATAGGTTAGGCACTTATTAGCAGCGTGTGGTTCACACATTGCTGGCAGTTCAGTCACTAGTGGTGTGCGGTTGGCACACTCTTAGTTGTGAACTACTAGTCCCATCTGGCTGGAACCCCGCTAGTGGGCACTTACTCATGCTGCTAGTAGGGGGTTCATGTACTAGTGCCCTCGATACCCGAATCCACATATCAAATTATAGTTCTTAACAAGCATTGTATTTGACACTACTAAGAAGCACCCTGTTTATCTATCACCAATGTCGGGCAAGGGAAACCAACCGGTAGTACTGCTCACAACTAATAAGAGGTTTCTGATTCGATTGACCTTTCAATAAGCTCGTGGGATGCAAATTTAGTCCAGAAGGCCATCCTACCCGAGGATGCAAATGTAACCCTACAAATACCCATCCATGAAGATATAAACAACTTCATAGCTTGGCACTATGACAAAACATGTATTTCTCTCTAAAATCAGCATATAATGTGGCGGTGGATACTCGAGATCAAGAATCCCTTTTAGGCATGACATCTTCTTGTAGTGTAGATAATAAGTTAAATTGGAAGAAACTATGGACACTACCGCTGCCACGCAAGGTGCTACATTTCTTATGGCGGATCACCACTTATAGTTTGCCTTTACTTACAAAGCTTCAGCGCAAAGGTATGAATATTGACACCAGTTGTTCTCTGTGTTTTAGATACGACGAAGATGGCGGTCATTATTTCTTAAAATGAAAAAGGTAAAATGCATATGGAGACATGCTCTATTAGAAGACATTAGGCTTTGGCTACTTGAATGCCCCAATTCCATTAAATTCATGGAAGTAATTTTTGAACTTAATGAAGAAGAAAAAATAAAAATTGCATTCTCCTCTCGATGTGGTGGTATCAGAGAAAGGAAGCTAATGTGGGAGATAGAGTCAAGTCAAATGATGAAATATGTTTCTTAATTAACCACTATATTGCTAAGGCTCTGAACAATGTGCATCCAAGCAAACACACAAGACAAGTGTGAGGGCCTGGCTTAATAGGAATAATAAACTACTCATATCAACAAGATATTTCTTCTTTTTCGGGAGCTCGTTCAAAAAGAACTCATCGTGCTTAGCTTGGAGCGATTCTATGATGGGTGACTGACCGGGAAGTTGGCCCCAGGTGCGCACGAGTGAGGAGAAAGTGCATAGGAAAGACTAGTGGTGGCCTATGGGGTCAGTCCAGATCCCGCCATGTATAATGGCCGCGAAGCGGTGGCTGTGGCCAGGGTGTTACAATTGGTATCAGAGCCGACCCTCGCGGTTACATGGGCATGTGTGGGTTAGGTGTGCGGGCATGTAGCGCATGGCTGTTGGAAATATGCCCTAGAGGCAATAATAAAAGAGTTATTATTCTATTTCCTTGTTCATGATAATCGTTTATTATCCATGCTATAACTGTATTGATTGGAAACTCAAATACGTGTGTGGATGAATAGACAAACTTTGTGTCCCTAGTGAGCCTCTACAGGACTAGCTCGTTGATCAAAGATGACCGCGGTTTCCAGGTCATAGACATGAGTTGTCATTTGATAACGGGATCACATCATTAGGAGAATGATGTGATGGACGAGACCCAAACGTTAAACATAGCTTTTGATCGTATCAGTTATCGCTATAGTTTTCTGCATGTCAAGTATAAGTTCCTATGACCATGAGATCATGTAACTCACTCACACCGTAGGAGTGCTTTGTGTGTGCCAAACGTCGCAACGTAACTGGGTGACTATAAAGGTACTCTACAGGTATCTCCGAAGGTGTCTGTTGAGTTGACATGGATCGAGACTGGGATTTGTCACTCCGTGTGACGGAGAGGTATCTCCGGGCCCACTCGGTAATGCATCATCACAATGAGCTCAAAGTGACTAAGTGGTTAGTCACGGGATTATGTATTACGGTAACGAGTAAAGAGACTTGCCGGTAACGAGATTGAACTAGGTATAGAGATACCGACGATCGAATCTCGGGCAAGTAACATACCGACGAGACAAAGGGAACTGTATACGGGATTGCCTGAATCCTTGACATCGTGGTTCATCCGATGAGATCATCGAGAAACGTGTAGGAACCAATATGGGTATCCAGATCCCGCTATTGGTTATTGACCTGGGAGTGTCTCGGTCATGTCTACATGGTTTCCGAACCCGCAGGGTCTACACACTTAAGGTTCGGTGACGCTAGGGTTGTTAGTGAGAACAGTGCATGGTTACCGAAGGTTGTTCGGAGTCCCGGATGAGATCCCGGACGTGACGAGGGTCTCCGGAATGGTCCGGAGACGAGGATTGATATATAGGATGAAAGGTTTCGGAGTCCGGAAGTGTTCCGGGGAGCATCGGGAAATCGGCGGATGACCGAAAGGGGTTTCGGGGTCCCGGAAGGGGTTTCGGGCCTAATGGGCCACAAAGGGGGGACACAACAGCCCTCATAGGGCTGTGCGCCCCCCCTGGGCCCTCTCCTAGTGCGCATGGGGGGCTGGCCCCTCCTAGGGCTGCCGCACCCCCTGGCTTGGGGGGCAAGGCACCTAGGGGGGGAAACCCTAGGGCCTGGCGCAGCCCTTGGCCGCCGCCCCCCCTCTGCCCTGGCCGCCGGCCCCCCTAGGGGAAACCCTAGGGCGCCCCCTCCCCTCTATTCCCCCTATATATAGAGAGGTAGAGGGAGGGCAGCCAACACACGTTCGTGCCTCGGTGCTGCCCTCCCTCTCCCACTACAATCTTCGTTTCCCGCGGTGCTTGGCGAAGCCCTGCTGGAATCCTCCTCCATCATCACCACCACGCCGTCGTGCTGCCGGTGTCTCCATCAACCTCTCCTTCCCCCTTGCTGGATCAAGAAGGAGGAGACGTCCCCGAGCTGTACGTGTGAAGAACGCGGAGGCACCGTTGCTTCGGTGCTAGGATCTTCGGCGATCTGAATCGCGACGAGTACGACTCCATCAACCGCGTTCTTGAACGCTTCCGCTTAGCGATCTACAAGGGTATGTGGATCCAACTCTCCCCTCGTAGATGTATCTCCTAGATTGATCTTGGTGAACGTAGGAAAATTTTTTGTTTCCCATGCAACGTTCCCCAACAATGGCGCGTGTGGCCCGTTGTGGCACATGTTCCGGACTGGATGCACATACAAGTGCCAAGAGGGAACACTCCCGATGGGCCGATGAGAACATCGGATCCTTTGAATGCGGGTGTATGTGAGAGCCTGCCTTAATAGGAATAATAGACTACTCTTATCAACAAGGAATTCATTCTTTTCTGGGAGCCCAGTCGAAAAGAACTCTGAAGTTAAGCGTGCTTGGCTTGGAGCAATTCTAGGATGGGTGATCGACTAGGAAGTTGGTCCCAGATGCGCACGAGTGAGAACAAATTACGCAGGAATGACCAGTGTTGATCTATGGGTCCAGTCTAGATCCCGCCAGGCATAACAACCGAGAACCGGTGGTTGTGGCCGGTGCATTACAACAGAACATGACCCAAATATGGACTCCTCCCGCAGTGAGAATTATGAAGATTAACATTGATGACGCCTTTCAAGAGGAGACTCATTCGGGAGGTTGGGGCTTCACTCTAAGAAATGATAGAGGTGCACTAGTAGCGGTTGGAGCATGAAATACGGAACACATATCAGATGCCATTCATTCCGAAGCATTGGCGATGCTTCATGTTGTTAACATGGCAATGAGGATATGATGTGATCGGCTAATTATAGAAACCGACTCTCTTTTGTTGAAGCATGCTGTAACATCAAATACTTATGATCTATCACATTTAGGTGCTATTTTTAGAGATATCAAATGTCAACTTAGAGTTGGTTTATCTCGTGTATCTGTCAAACATTGTAACCGGGAGTGTAACCATGTTGCACACACTTTTGCTGCACATGGAACAATTATGAGTAGGAGTACATGGGAAATTTGGCTTGACCAATTTCCACCCTTTGTATCTGACTGGGTTGGAGATTTTTCTAGCACTACTATATGATGGAATGGAGAGTGTTAATGTCAAAAGAAGAAGAAGAAGCAGTTGATGGCCGTTTAGTGTTGAATCTAATAGATGGTCACTCTCAGTGAAGAACACCACCGCCCAAAGGCCAGAAATGGGGATGTCCATGATGACATCATTGCTACTGGTGATGTTGATCCGGCTGCAACGCCAGGTCCGAGAGGAGGAACACACCGACGCAAGCTACTCTACTACCCGGGGAACCTCATGGTCGATTGCTTTCTCGCCCACCGTTCCAACTTCGATAGCGGTGCTTCAGACGTCAGCTTCCCAATGTTGAGGGCGACATCAACCATTTGATTGTTGTCTGCCCAACTATGAACTCAATGCCCACGAGGAAGCTACAATTGTAGATTAGAGGATTCGTCACAATGACGACAACAAACACTGATGACAAGGGAGTACTGCAAGCATGACATTGATATATGTGCCGGAGGCTCAGAGCAACATGAACAATCAACAGTGTCCGACGTGAGATTAGTTTTTCTTTTTGATTCTAGGGTTGTCGATGATTAATGCATCACTGATCTTACAATACATGTGGAGTCATGGAACAAAGTAGAAAAATGGGTGGTGCCATGTTGTTTTACCCAGGTTCAGGTCCATAGATGGGTATAGCCCTAAGTCCTTCCTACCTATCTTTTATTAGTCAGTGGAACAATTACAATGGTGTTTCATTTCTCTAATGAGACAAACACTACTAGAAAAACGGCTATAGCTAATATGGACATTAATGACGCACCATGTAGCAGTGGCGCATCAGATACAGGTACGCCATTATTGGCCACATTACTAATGGCGCACCTGGTGTGTGGTGCGCCATTACTAGTTTTGAAAAAAATGGATAAAATAAATGTTATTAGTGGCGCACCATGGGTTAGTGCGTCATTACTAGTTTTAACTAGTAATTAATGACGCACTATCCACTGGTGCGCCACTACTAACATGTTTTTTTAATTTTTTTTCAAAATTAGTAATGGCGCACCACACACTAGGTGCGCCATTAGTAATCGTGGTTACTAATGGTGCATTCTTAGGTGGTGGCCATTACTAACTTTCTGAGTTTTACAAAAAAATCACCAAATGCACCCCCCTCGTGGACCGCCTTTTCAGTTTCAAAATAAAATAAAAGAAAATGATAGAAATGTCAAAAATAATAATAAAAGAAAATAAGATCCCATGTGATATGTGGTCTAGTTGTTAGCAAAATTTACAAACATGAATTTTCGACTTTTTTGCAAAATCTCTCGAGAATTTGTAAAATGGGCATAATTTTTGCATACGAACTCCGATGAAAAAGTTTTTTATATGAAAAATCATCTACTCGAAAACTTATATCCGAATTCAATCGGGGGAACCCCGTTGAAGATTTTTATACTCCTCAAAAACCTAACTGAAAAAGTTACGGGGCTTTCAAGATCTGGAGAGGCAAAAAAATTAAAAAAAAAATCAAAATCAGTAATGGCGCACCTGCCCATGATGCGGCATTACTATCTTCCCGCCTTCAAAATTCAAACTATATCAAAAAAATAATAGTAATGTCGCACCTGCCCAAGGTGCGCCATTACTATCTTTCCGCCTTCAAAATTCAAAATAAATAGAAAAAATTAAAAAAAAAGTAATGGCGCACCTGCCCACGGTGCGCCATTACTATGCCGTATATATGGTTGGCGGGGTCCTCTCCACCTTACCTCTTCATTTTTCTCCTCCACTCCATCTCCTCCTCTCATCCACTCCATCTCCCCTCCTCTCCTCCACCATACTCCCCTCCTCCTCTCCGGCGACCTCCTCCTCCTCCTCTCCGGCGACCTCCTCCTCCTCTTCGGCGACCTCCT
>LR738710.1:54243321-54282351 GCA_902687465.1 Secale cereale | reverse complement strand
CGGTGAGCTCGTCCTCCCTCCTCTCCGGTGATCTCCTCCTCCCTCCTCTCCGGTGACCTCCCCCTCCTCCTCTCCGACGATGTAGGCGAGCTCCTCTCCAGTAACCCCCCTCTTCCTCTCTCCTCTCCTCCTCACGGTCTCTCCTCGGCCCTCCTCTCCGGCGAACTCCTCTCCGGCAAAAGAACGTACAAGATCCAAAAACGAGAACAAAATTTGAAAAAAATATCGTGCAAAAAAACGAGAAAAAAAACGAGCAAAAAATAGGGCAAAAAAATCGCGATCCAGATCCAAATTCAAAATTCAAAAATAGCAATGGCGCACGGTGGGGGTTAGACGGTGCGCCACTACTATTTTCCCGCCTTCAAAATTCAGAAAAAAATCATTTTTTTTACCAGTGGCGCACCTGTAGCAGTAGTAATGGCGCACTACTAGGTGTGCCACTGTTACCTGCAATACTAATGGCGCACCAAAGGTGCGCCATTAGTACTTGTTACTAGTGGCGTGGTGATAGTGGCGCATCTATAGTGCGCCATTAATAGCAAAAATAGGTGCGCCACTAACAGGTCTTTTCCTAGTAGTGAAATATATATTCACTCTTGTGATCCTTTTAGCAACCCCCTTACCAATCCAATCATGAGTATGCAACCTTACTCCTTTTACTTTTGAGAATGCATGTAACTTTATTGAAACTTGACAAAAAAATATGCAATGATTTAGGTCTTAGATCCAAGAACTTACAGTGTAACCTGTATAACTAAGAACAACAATGAAATTTCTCAGAAACATTTACTTTGTGGTATCCTTTTTTTGCAGCACAAAATACTTTCAAGGCTTCCGTAAAAAGAATGCAGTCAAACCAAAGTAGCGACACCGCCACTCGTACACAATCACAAGCTTGACTACCTTCATAGGTTTCAGAAACCCTCTTGTGTTGCTCATCCAGAAAGATGGAGGTCGTGATCGTTCAACGTACATGGGCCGAGGATGATCCCCTAGAGGTACAGATTGTCGAACCACATTATCTTCACAAGGACACCCAAGAAGGACTTCAAAATCACAATAAATTACACTAACAAAAATCACCAAAAAAACACTAAAACAGACTCCTCAGAGCCATATGAATGAATCTGTGAGGACATGAACCTACAATCCATATGGCCAAACACACCAAACCTCGAGAGACACAAACTCTCTGCCCCATAACGCTTTTCGATAACGGTTTTGCTAGAACTCATCTAGCTGAGTTTTAGTTACGTCTCATTCACTTTTATAGCCATTGGATATGACTATAAGATGCGTGTGTGCTGACGTGGCCTGTTGTACTACTTTATATCTGTTTTTGTATTTCAGGTGAATGAGACCAAATTATTTCTCGTCTAGATGAGCCCTAGGCACCCCCTTTCGATAATACTACCCCACAACAAAAGAAGAACAAGAATACCTTTATTCTCAATGGCATCACACCCCCACAAGGACGTTGCCGATGAAGATAATAAGAATCACTCTACAAACACTATTTAATAAACTAAGAAAGGTCCAAGGTCCCCCTCACCTCGCAACATGACGGTCAGAGGCGAGGGGAATCGGCAAGGGAAAATATCTAGTGCTACCAATCTTTAGGTGCTACTGTGATACAAGATTCTGGGCCGTCAGATTCTCAGATCAAACGGTTCTCAACAACTCTGCAACGTTTGCAAAAAAGCCTACGAGGAGTCCAAAAATCATGCATAGGTCCAGCTGATCCAACATCTCCCGGATGCCGTCGATTTAAGAATCCGACGGCCCAGATGCCCGTATCACGGTAGCATCTAAGTCTTGGTAGCACCAGATACTCTCCCGAACTGGCAAAGTCCATGGCGGCTGCCTCCTGGAACCCTAGCTTCTCACGTCTAGGCAAAACAAAATCGCAGCCTTGCCCATTATTCTTGTATGTTATCTAAGTGTCGACCTTACATACTGTTTTCTGACCCAACTGCATGGACAAATGAAGTATCACTACAAACACTTCATTATTTATCAAAAAGACATGGTATAAACTTAGGAGGGAGTTATAAAGTGTAAGTATTATCTAAAGTTCTTGACTGACTGGAGGAATGGTCAAGCCGTCAAGAGAACGTGTTTTGTTTACTCACTCGTTCTAGTGGCACAGTGGATTGGTATATATCCGTCGTGCATGCTCCGAGAATCCTGCAAGTTTTATCTCTCAACTTTTCCCCGAAAAGGAAGGATAAACCTCCTGCTCTCTGCACCCTGCAATGCACACTCGGCTGCACGCACAGGCTTGTCTCTGAACTTGTGTTGCCACATTTTCTCTTTCAGCTAGTGAAAACTTCGAGGCTGACATATATATGATGCACCTGGTCACGTTCAATTCCAACGGGGGGCAGAAGTCAATTGTTTTCATTTCATTTTGATTTTCATGTGGCTGCTGAAGGAGGGCAGTGATACGGAATGGTCAAGAGATCGATCGATGCAGCCACTACGTACCTAGCTAGGAGTAGTAGCTAGATATAGATATAGTCGTCACGTTCAAACGCCTTTCTTCATGCAATTGAACTCCCTGCTGACCGTGCATCCATGCGTGCGTGCGTGCATCTCGGTCATCCACATCGTCGTCCCCTTTAATTTATTCTCGTCCATCTCACCGGCGACCAATTATTTGTGTGGCGGCGGCACACCCACACTACATGCTAGCTGCAGCATGGGCTTGTACCAAAATAGGCTGAAAAGTTGCAGTTATTTTCGTTATCTTCTTCCCACCATCCCCATAAAAAAAATCTCATATACATATACCGATTGTCACCTCATATTCTTTGTTATCTGGATATACATATATTGATATATATGCACATAATACATGTAGACTATTAGTCAGTGTAGTTCCCCGCCGAAGAAATTTGTGCAGGCAGCAGCTAGGTAGCGGGCTTATCATCATTTGAGCTGACCTGCACGCGCCAGGTTTGTCACGGTGCTCCACGTCAATTCTGGCAAGTGGAGTGCTCGGGAGGAGTTCCTACAGCTCTAGCGCTGGCTGCGCGCGTCCGTCGTCGTCGCCGTCGTCATCGTCACGGCTCACGAGGACGGATGACTACCACCATCTCTCTCAGCAGTTTCAGGATCGGGCGGGCGGGCCGGCTGGCTGACGGCGCGCGCACGTCGACACGTGCGACGACGGCGACAAGACGGGCGACGGCAAAGCTAGCCCAGGTCCATCGGCCGAGTTCACGTCAACCGCGACGTGCGCGCGCTCGATCGTACGCTACGCTAGATGTGCTACATGTCGTTGTTCTTCCAATTCCAATGTTTTGGCAAGTGGTACCCCAAAGGTACCCTATAGCTAAGCTACGGCCTACAGTACGTGCCTGGAAACAAAAAAAGTCGTGTGTTCGTGCATGTGATGTGTGCGCACATATTGACCCGTGTGTCATTAAGACGAATCTTAGCGTTGATGGGTTTGGTAGACTATAGTTCGTTCGAGATATGGGTTTGTCACCTGTCATTTGTTACGCACGTTTGGTTGGTGTTCTCTCCAGTAGTGCACCTACGTGCCTGCTTACTTGAGTAACTTGACTCTAGCTTTCTTCAGAAATAACTGGCTGAGCTTCATAGCATACAGCTTAATTAATGATAGCTAGTGTCAGAAAACACTGGCCGAGCTTCAGAAAACACTGGCTGAGCTTCATAGCATAAGTAGTGTAGTGGCTGCGGACCGAACTTCATACATGTAAGATGCACATGTGGGATTGACCAGCAAGTCATGTTTTTTTTACGGGATTTGTGAACTTAAATGACATCCTTCCCCCCAAATAAAAACCCTTAAATAGCATCCGACACTCACAAGAACACGATTGATTGATTAACTAACCAACCAATTTATACTCTAGGATAGCTTTTATTTGTGAGTACCTGCGTGGAATACTGGAAATAAATCATGTATTTATCCGGGAATAAATATGGCACGTCCACTTCACAATTCAGACTTCCTGAGTGTGGTCTTTCAGTTGATAAGGACGAGCCATGCGAGGCCAATGAATTCATCAAGCAGTTTTGCAAAGCACATCTAAGTTGTGCACTAGTATTGTACATCAAAGTCACGTCGAATTAGTTCCAATGAGGGCAGAAGTCAATTGTTTTCATGTGGCTGCTGAACGAGAGCAGTGATACGGAATGGTCAAGAGATCGATCGATGCAGGGACTACGTACCTAGCTAGTAGCTAGATATAGATATGGTCGTCACGTTCAAACGGCATTCTTCATGCAATTGAACTCCCTGCTGCCCGTGCAACCATGCGTGCGTGCATCTCGGTCATCTTCATTGTCGTCCCCTTTAGTTTATTCTCATCCATCTCACCGGCAACTACACATATTGACATATACACATTTCTATCCGCCAATTATTTGCGTGGCGGCGGCACACACACTACTACTAGCTGCAGCATGGGGCTCTACCAAAATAGGCTGAAAAGTTGCGTTATTTTCGTTATCTTCTTCCCACCACCCCATTCAAAATCTGATATACTGATTGTCACCTCATATTCTCTGTTATCTTGATATATATACACATAATACATGCACGAGGCGATTTGTCCCCTGACAAATTTATAGCGTGGGGGGAGGCTTATCATCTGCTCTGACCTGCACGCTCTACGTTTGTCACGGAGCTCCATGTCAGTTCATGCAACTGGAGTGCTCGGGAGGAGTTCCTACAGTCCATCTCTGGCTGAGCGCGTCGCTCGCCATACGTCGTCGTCATCATCGTCATCGTCGTCGAGGACGGATGACCACCACCATCTCTCTCAGCAGTTTGAAGATCGGGTGGGGCGGCCGCCCGGCCGACGGCGGCACACGTCGACACATGGGACGACGGCGACAAGACAGGCGCACAGGTCCATCGATCAAGTTCGCGTCAACGGCGACGTGTGCGCGCGCTCCGATCCACCGCTAGACATGTCGTTGTTCGTCCTCGCTTGCCTGGTTCCATTTGTTTTGGCAGCCAAGTACCCCAAACCGTACCCCAAAGCTAAGAGCATCTCCAGCCATTGCGCCCCCAAAACGCGCCGAAAACCATCGCTTGGGGCCGAGCCGGCGCTATTTTAGGCATGGAGGCGAGCACGTCCCCAGGCCGCCCCCACAGTTCGGTCAAAAATCAACAAACACGGTAAAAAATCAGCAAACACGATCAAATTTGAACAAACACGGCATATTTCTGATAAATTTAGGCTTTTTTACACGAAAAAGGGACGAAAAAACCCTAAACTACGGGTCAAAGTAGGCGCTGAGTAAGGCGTAGTCGTCGCCGGCGTCGTCCTCCTGCTTCTCCTCCTTGACACGGCCGACACCGTTGCTCGACCCCACACCCCGGCGCGCTGATTCACGGCGGCGGCGTTCGGCGATCTCCTCCAGGGCGCGGCGCTGACGGTCCAGCTCAATGCGAGCGTAGTCCTCGCGCGCCCACTTCAAGGCGGCCTCTTCTTCGTCGACCTCCTCGGCGAGAGCAGGCTCCGGCTTCACGGCGGCGAGCCCCGGTTCCGGCTTCACCGTCGCCAGCCCTGGCTCCCTCTTCGGCTTGACGAGGCGAGGAGGGGCCGAGGAGGAGGAGCCACGACCGTCGTCGTTGATAACGAGGCCGGCGCCGCGGTGCGCCTACCGAGCGGTCTCTTGGCCGGCTCTGTCTTGACGCTTACCAACGCCGGTGCGCCGGAGGAGTGAGAGGAGGATCGGGAGGAAGAGGAGGATGACCAACACATCATCCTCCTCGGCAGCCACGCGCCGCCGCTCCGAGCGGTCGGGTACTCGAATGGCGGGTCGTTGCCGCCCTCGAGGTGCGCGAGCACGCCGCTGAGCGTGCGGCCAGGGACGCCCCACCACAGGCGGCGGCCCTCGCTGTTGTTGCGCCCCCGAGGCGCCGGCGCGTTGTTGGTGGAGGCGAGCCGCTCCTCCTGCCGGCGTTCGAAGTACGCCGTCCACGCCGCGTGGTTGCCGGCGGCGTACTCCGGGAGCGCCCGCTCCGCGACCGTCAGGGACGCCCGCGCACGCTCGATCTCGGCGTGGAAATATGCGGGCGTCTCGGGGACGGGCAGAGGGGGGACAGGGACCCCGCCGGCGCTGAGCCTCCACCGCGACGGAGCGCGTACGTCGGGCGGCGCGGGGTAGTTGGCCTCGTGGAGGAGGTACGCCTCTCACTCATGTAGCGAGCGGCGGCCGAAACCGTTGGCCGCAGCCGCGTCGCCGGGGTACCTCGCGCTAATGGTTGCCGGGGGGAAGAGAGAGGGGCTCGCACGGCGGAGAAAGGGGAGGAAGTGCGGCGGCGAGGAGGGGGAGGACTGCCGATGGATGGGTTCCTCACCGACGTGGCCAGGGGCGCCTTTTATAGCGGCTCGGGGGCGGCCGCGTGCGAACGCGTGGAGTAGGGCGGGGCCACGTCGCCGCAATGCGCCGCCCATGAATCAATGGCAGGCTGACCGGCGGCAGCCTTGGCATTGATTCCCCGCGGGAAAACTGAGACGATGAGGACGACCAGCCTTCGTCTCGCTGACGCGCCGGTCCCGCCACTCTTTCGCGCCAAAACGCTCGCGCCGGCGACTCCGGCGCCCCCCAGCGCGCCGGGTTCGGGTTGGGTGCGCCAGCGCCAATTTCGGCACAATCCGGCGAAAAACAGGATCGTGGGGACGCGACTGGGCCAATTTTTGGCGCCGGCGCTAAAAAACGGCCTTAAGGGGACCTGTTGGGGACACGGCTGGAGATGCTCTAAGCTACAGCCATGTTCATCCATTGAAATTCAAAGGTAGAATAAACAAATTAGTTTCGCAAAAAAATATATAAAAAGTAGTCATGTTCATCCATGTGTGTGCACCGACAGACAGATAGATATATGTGCAGTGACCCGTGTGTTATTAAGACGAATCTTAGCGTTGATGGGTTTGGTAGACCTAGTTCGTTCGAGATATGGGGTTTGTCATCTGTCACTTGTCACGCACGTTTGGCCGGTGGACTCGACGAGTGCACCTACGTGCCTGCTTGACTTGAGTAAATCGACGTTAGCTTTCTTCAGAAAACACTGGGCGAGTTTAATGCCATGCAACACAATGATAGTGTCAGGTTGCTCAGAGGGTGTTTGTTTTCAGGGACTTATTGTTGTAGGGACTTAAATAAGTCTCTATAAGTCCCATCCAAACCAAACAGGAAGGACTTATAAGGACTTAAAGTGAGCATTTGGGACTTATCAAATAAGACTCTCAAGGAGGGACTTATAGTTGTAATATGATGTACTAGTCCATGTTAAGTCTCAGGAACCAAACAGGTAGGGACTTATTAGGGACTTATGATTTATAAGTTGGGACTAAAAAAAGTCCTAGGACTTATGAACCAAACAGGCAATCGGTCACACCGTAAGTGGCCACGGACCTAACTTATTGACCAGCAAGTCAAGGTTTTTTTTTTACCAATATAAATACGAACTACTCCATTACTCGTGATCAATATATATTATGTACAAGTTCTCCTAAAAACACATACTGTACTAGAGTATGGATAACTGCATCCAACACTAGCAAGAACACTCCAATGCAGAGGGTGCTATCCTTCTTCTGAGAAAAAACAATAACGTGAACTAAGATAGTAGTTCGGATGGTTAGATTTTGTGTGATGGAGTCAACGGCAACGGCGCCAGAAATTTTTCCTATTACTAATGATCCGCGTTAGTAAATTTTCCAAAGAGAAGGAAATGATGCAACATAGCAGTGGTAAGTATTTTCCTCAGTTATGTAATCAAATTTATCAATCCAGTAGGAGAACCAAGCAACACTATGTAAACAACAACTACACACAAACAACAAAACCTCGCAACCCAACGCGTAGAGGAGTTGTCAATCCCTCCAAGGTAAGATAAATAGATAGATTGATAGGTGCAAATAAAATAAAGGCAAATAAAACACAACAAAGTGTTTTTGAATTGTCAATCCAGTAGCGTTAAGTATTTTCCTCAGTTATGAAACCAAGTTTATCAATCTAGTAGGAGAACCAAACAACACTATGTAAACAACACCTACACACTAACAACAATACCTTGCAACCCAACGCGTAGAGGGGTTGTCAATCCCTCCAAGGTAAGATAAATAGATAGATTGATACATGCAAATAAAATAAAGGCAAATAAAATGCAACAAAGTGTTTTTGAATTGTCAACCCAACAACGTTAAGTATTTTCCTCAGTTATGAAACCAAGTTTATCAATCCACTAGGAGAACCAAGCAACATTATGTAAACAACACCTACACACAAACAATAAAACCTCGCAACCCAACGCGTAGAGGGGTTGTCAATCCCTCCAAGGTAAGATAAATAGATAGATTGATAGCTGCAAATAAAATAAAGGCAAATAAAACGCAACAAAGTGTTTTTGAATTGGCAAAATAGACCTGAAAAATATATAATAAGAAATAGACCCAGGGGCCGTAGATTTTACTATTGGCTTCTCTCGAGAAAATATCATACGGTGGGTAAATAAATTACTGTTGGGCAACTGACAGAAGAGCAAATAATTATGACGATACCCAAGACAGTGATCATGTATATAGGTATCACGTCAAAGATTAGTAGATTGACTCTTGCCTGCATATACTCTTATTACTCCACACATCGACCGCTATCCAACATGCATATAGTGTATTAAGTTTATGGAGAAATGGGGCAATGCTTTAAAAAAGATGACATGATGTAGACAATATCTATTCATGTAGGAATGGGCCCCATCTTGTTATCCTTAATAGCAATGATACATGCGTGTCATGTCTCTTTCTGTCACTGAGATTGAGCACCGCAAGATCGAACCCATTACAAAGCACCTCTTCCCATTGCAAGATAAATCAATCAAGTTGGCCAAACAAAACCGAAACATCGAAGAAGAAATACGAGACTATAATAATCATGTATGGATAGATCTGATCATAAATTCACAATTCATCGGGTCCCAACAAACACACCGCAAAACAAGAGTTACATCATCAAATAGATCTCCAAGAACATAGAGGAGAACATTGTATTGAACATCAAAAAGAGAGAAGAAACCATCTAGCTACCAACTACAGACCTGTAGGTCTGTGGTAAACTACTCACGCATCAGCGGAGGAGCACCAGTGAGGATGATGAACCCCTCCGTGATCGCGTTCCCCTCCGGCAGAGTGCCGAAAAAGGCCTCTAGATTGGATCTCGTGGTTTTGGAACTTGCGGCGGCTGAAACAATTTTTCATCGAGTCCTGTAAGGTTTCTAAAATATTGTATTACTTATAGAGCCTGAGGTCGATGGAAAAGGGCACCGTGGGCCCCACAGGGCACCATGGCGCATCTGGGGCTTCTAGACCGCCCTGGTGTCTTGTGGGCCCCACAGGCCTCCTCTGATACACCTCTTGGGCTCTTTGGGTCTCTCCTGGGCAGAAAAATCTCCAAAAAAATTCGTTGCATTTGGACTCCATTTGGTATTGATATTCTGCAAAGTAAAAAAACAAGCAAAAATAACAACTGGCACTTAGCACTATGTCAATAGGTTAGTCCGAAAAAATGATATAAAGTTGATAGAAAATTGATACGTCCATTTTGCATCATGCTTTTATATTGATATTTATTGCATTATGGGCTGATGTTACACATTATGCCACAATACTTATGCCTTTTCTCTCTTATTTTACAAGGTTCACATGAAGAGGGAGAATGTCGGCACCTGGAATTCTTGGGTGGAAAAAAAGCAAATATTGGAGACCTATTCCACACAACTCAAAAAGCCCTGAAATTCCACGAAAGTCAGTTTTGGAAAATATAAAAATATCTGGCGAAGAAAGTACCGGAGGGGGGCCACCCACCGTCCACGAGGGTGGGGGGCGCGCCCCCTACCTCGTGGGCCACCTGGCAGCCCCCGATGCCCATCTTCTGCTATATCAAGTGTTTTGACCTGAAAAAAATCACAAGGAGGTTTTCGGGAAGAAGCGCCGCCGTCTCGAGGCGGAACCTTGGCGTAACCAATCTAGGGCTCCGGCGGAGCTGTTCTACCGGGGAAACTTCCCTCCGGGAGGGGGAAATCATCACCGTCGTCATCACCATCGAACCTCTCATCGGGAGGGGGTCAATCTCCATCAACATATTCACGAGCACCATCTCCTCTCAAACCCTAGTTCATCACTTGTATCCAATCTTTGTATCAAAACCTCAGATTGGTACCTGTGGATTGCAAGTTTTCTGATTACTTCTTGTAGTTGATGCTAGTTGGTTTATCCGGTGGAAGATCATATGTTCAGATCCATTATGCATATTAATACCCATCTGATTATGAACATGAATATGATTTGTGAGTAGTTATGTTTGTTCCCGAGGACATGGGAGAAGTCTTGCTATAAGTAGTCATGTGAATTTGGTATTCGTTCGATATTTTGATAAGATGTATGTTGTCTTTCCTCTAGTGGTGTTATGTGAACGTCGACTACATGAGACTTCACCATTGTTTGGGCCTAGAGGAAGGCATTGAGAAGTAATAAGTAGAAGATGGGTTGCTAGAGTGACAGAATCTTAAACCCTAGTTTATGCGTTGCTTTGTAAGGGGCTGATTTGGATCCATATGTTTCATGCTATGGTTAGGTTTACCTTAATACATCTTTTGTAGTTGCGGACGCTTGCTATAGATGTTAATCATAAGTGGGATGCTTGTCCAAGTAAGGGAAGCACCCAAGCACCGGTCCACCCACATACCAATTTATCAAAGCAACGAATGCGAATCATATGAGCGTGATGAAAACTAGCTTGACGATAATTACCATGTGTCCTCGGGAGAGCGTTCCTTCATATAAGATTTTGTCCAGGCTTGTCCTTTGCTACAAAAAGGATTGGGCCATCTTGCTGCACCTTATTTACTTTTACTACTTGTTACTCGTTACAAATTACCTTATCACAAAACTATCTGTTACCAATAATTCCAGTGCTTGTAGAGAATACCTTACTGAAAACTGCCTATCATTTCCTTCTGCTTGTTGTTGGGTTCGACACTCTTACTTATCGAAAGGACTACGATAGATCCCATACACCTGTGTGTCATCAAGACTCTTTTCTGGCGCCGTTGCCGGGGAGTGAAGTGCCTTTGGTAAGTGGAACTTGGTAAGGAAAACTTTATATAGTGTGCTGAAATTTACTGTCACTTGTTACTATGGAACATAATCCTTTGAGGGGCTTATTCGGGGTATCTTCACCCCGAACAGTAGAGCAAAGAGTTGCTCCTCAACCTACTGAACCTATTGAAAATGTTTACTTTGAAATTCCTTCGGGTATGATAGAGAAACTGCTGGCTAATCCTTTTATAGGAGATGGAACATTGCATCCCGATTTGCACCTAATCTATGTGGATGAAGTTTGTGGATTATTTAAGCTTGCAGGTATGCCCGAGGATGTGATCAAGAAGAAAGTCTTTCCTTTATCTTTGAAAGGAGAGGCATTGACATGGTTTAGGCTATGCGATGATATTGGATCATGGAACTACAACCAGTTGAAGTTGGAATTTCACCAGAAGTTCTATCCTATGCATCAGGTTCATCGTTATCGTAATTATATATAGTTTTTTGCCTCGTGAAGGAGAAAGTATCGCTCAAGCTTGGGGGAGGCTTAAGTCAATGTTATATTCATGCCCCAATCATGAGGTCTCAAGAGAAATGATTATCCAAAGAAAATATGCTCGGCTTTTTGTCAATAATCGCTCCATGCTCGATACTTCTTGCACTGGTTCTTTTATGATGAAGATTATTGAATTCAAATGGGATTTATTGGAAAGAATTAAACGCAACCCTGAAGATTGGGATCTCGACGAAGGTAAGGAGTCAGGTATAACACCTAAGTTTGATTGTCGTGGTTCTAAGTCTGACAGTAAGAGTAGGGGGTACGTAGGAGGAGGCAAGATCCTAGCTACGGTGAGACTGTACACAAGGTGTTTACGAGTTCAGGCCCTTCTCGGAGGAAGTAACAGCCCTACGTCTCGGTGCCCGGAGGCGGTCGACTGGAATATGTATATGAGTGTGTGTGTGTGTGTGTGTGTGTGTGTGTGTTATAGGGGGTGCGAACCCCTGCACCGGAGGAGGGGGGTGGCTTATATAGAGTGCGCCAGGACCCCAGCCATCCCCACTTTACAAAGGGTTCAATGTACATAAAGGCAGGACGTTACTGATAACGCCTGTAGTAAAGGATAGTAAAGGCCATCATTACCGCGGAGTGAATGTACGACCGTTGCTGGTCTTATGGGACCTTTGACCTTCGGGGGTCGAGTGGTTTTTGTACGGTCGAGTGTCCTCATCTTTTAGAGTGGAGTTGAGCCATCTGACTGAAGGTATGCCGCCGAGTGAATTGCTCTCTTGGGCCATATCAGTCAGCGGCTTCTGTCATCTTTGAATTGTCTTTGAGCTTCTAGGGTAGTGACCTTAGGTAGGGTATCTAGGTCAGGCCTGTGACCCCACCCGAGGTCAGTCGACGGATTTTGTGGCATCGTCAGTAGCCCCCGAATGGATTGAGGCCCGAGTGAAGAAGAGGGTTGAGGTCGATCCTGACCCAAGTTTGATGACCCTGGGGTATCTTCCTCGAATCCAGGGATCGGGCTGGCCCTTTAACCTTAACTCAGTCGCATTAATCGATTCAAGAACCGTCAAATGAACTTTCATGTACAGTCCGTCGAGTGAATTTTCCTGTATAGTCCCGAGCGCCAGCGGGGCGCGCGGCTTTCAGCGTGATTGGCTGCTCTGTGGCCTCCGGATTTCCTGGGATTTGAATTTCAGGGAAGCACGCGGGATGGAGCGTGCCGCGGTAATCGAATCGGATATGCTCGGACGCCTCGATTTCCACGCCACCTTTTTTGCCACATATCGGGCGCGCGTCCGCTGCAGGATTTGACAGGATTGCCTGGGTCCACAAGTTAGCCACTCGACCACTGGGCTATAAAAGAGCGCCACGACCAAGGCGAGGGCACTGTGCGCCAAATTTCTGCTTCTTCTTCCTCTGCACCTCCGCTGCATCTCTTCCCCTCGCTTTCCACCGCTCCGCCCATGCGTGGCTTGCTCCCATGGGCAAGGACAAGACGGCAGCCCTGGATCACTCAAAGAAAGCGGGGGCGACGGGGAAGGGTAAAAAGTCAATCGGGGATCGACGTTGAGGACCGGGGTCGGTGTACAAAAAGGGGGGGGGGGGTACACTTTTTGTACCCCTATGACTTTGCACGGGCAGTCTATGCCACGGGCACCACCACACCAAGCACGGCAAGGGAGGTGAGCCAGGGTAAGACCAAAGCTCGATCGAGACTAAAGCCCAAAGCCAAGACCACAAAGAGAAAAGGGACGAAGCGGATTCCCCCGGCAAGATTCTTGCCGGGGGCGGCTTTAGCAGCCCCGGCAAGACCCTTGCCGCGGCAATTCGCCCCACGCCTATGGAGCGGATCACACCTGAGTCCACTACCCCCATGGGGCAAGGATTCGGGAGGCATCCCCGTAGTGGCATGTAGATCTTTGTGAAGACATTCAAGATCAGATACACGCTAAGAAGACGACGATCCTTGGCGGGATCCCAGCCAAGGAAGACCACAAGACCTCCGGCAAGCATCTTGCCGGGGATGACAGCAGGCGCCGCGGCAAGCCCTTGCCGGGGACACCCGCAGGGCCACCATCAGGCCCACGCCAGCTAAAGGTCCCACCGCCCCATGCAGCTGCCGACCCAACCAGCTGGGCAGGCACCTGCGTGGTGGCATGCAGATCTTCGTGGAGACCCACCATTGCGCCACCTCAGCTGCCTGCCTGCCTACATGGCATCTCAGGCATCGCTGGCCAGGGCGCGTGTCGCCACAAGAAGGAGCAGTGACGGACAAGATGGATGTCTCCCGATAAAGCAAGGACACCTAAGCTAAGCGCATTAAATGCACCTTGTCATGTAATGCGAGGGATAACCTCGCATCACTATACTCTTTCCACCTCCTGTGTGCCACTGTGGCAACCCCTTTTTCCCTATAAAAGGAGGCCCGAGGCGACCAGGAGAAGGATTCGGCTTTTTGGAGCTCCTCACGCCCTGTAGCTAGTTGAAGAACACAGCTATACAATCCACCAAAGCAGGAGTAGGGTTTTACGCATCCTCGCGGCCCGAACCTGGGTAAAGGAATCGTGTGCTGTCTGTTGGATCCGCTCTTCTCTCAACCCCGCGCCCCGCAACCGTAGTAGGGATTCTTGTGATCCCATAGGTGTCGTTCCAAATACACCGACATCTTTGGCGCCCCAGGTAGGGGGCGCAGTTGTGAGAATCGGCTCTAGCAGTTGGCCCAACACTCTTTCGTCTTCGCGGCCCTTTGAGAAGGAAGGAGGCCGGAAGATCAGCGTTCGAGCGGCTACAAATAGAAGCTAAGTTACATTGAACCCTGGATATTTCCATTCTATTATTTAAGGTTATTATCCTCGGAGATGTCGTTCTTTGCACAAAAAGAAACCTGCACGCAAATGGGCCCCTTCCCGATCGGCAACGCCTTTGCTCTGTTTCGAGCCCGCTCAACAGTTCAAACGGCTGCGTTGGAAATGGTAGGGTAGCCTTCCGCAATTGGCAAGGCTCTCGACTCTGACTCGAGTAAAACTCGACAGTTCGAGCGGCTGCGTTAAGGGCGGCAAGGTGGCTCACCCGGCAGCACGCTTGCCTGGCAGGCCAATGGGGACCCGTCCCCAAGACGCCGCCCCGGGTTTTTCGCGCCGGCAAGCCTACCCAGATAGCGTAGGGTGGACATACAAAGAAACAACAAACAGGAAAATAGCATGCATAATTCCAAAGATATTTCAAAGTTATATTACATCATTGCTGCGGTTATAACTAAAGATAAAATGTGTCTTGGTCATGAACCCGCAGCCGCGAAGAAGAACGGGATGCCTAATCCCGGCGCTGGCCCTCCACCCTCTTGATTTCGTCGATGCAGCTGATGACGGGCTTGATGCGCTCCTTGAGCACCGTGAGGTCAGCATCCTCCGGCAAGCTATCCATCACGGCTTCGAAGTCGAGGGCAGGATTCCAGTACACCATCTTGGTGAGGACCTTGGTCATAACCTCCCGACAAAGTCGCCGGGCCTCCCCGGCCAGCGTGGCCGTTCTGTTGGAGTGAAGATCAGCCAAGGCGCCGAGGACGCCCTCGAAGAACAGGGTCAACTTGGCGTTGACAGTCCTGCTCCACTCAGGGGCATACCTCACGTTTGGCATCCCCATGAGGGCCAACTGCGAGGTAACCCTGCTGGCGACGTCCTCCAGCCGGCTGATCCACCTGTTCTCGCCCGCCACATATTCCTGGTGGGAGGCGGCCTCGTCCGCCCGCAGCTGCTTCTCCTCCTCCAGGCTCTTGGTCAAGGTCTCCTCCCGAGCCGAGCTCTTCGACAACATCTTCTCGAGATTCTCCAGCTTCAGCTTGAGATCTTTGATGGAGTCCTGCGCCTCGGAGAGCTCCCCAGCCCTGCTGATGACCGCTCCCTGCGCCTCTGTCAAGGCGCAGTTGAGCCTGTTCTTCTCGTCGGATAGCTTGAGGGTGTGCTCCTTCAGCTCGTCCCGCTCTACCTCCAGCTCCTTCACCTTGCCGGCATGGACCAGAGCCTGGGCATCGAGTGCCTCTTTGTGCCTCTGCCCCAGCTCGCGAGTCCGCCGCTCGACAAGGACCTCGAGCTCCTCATCCTTGCCGTGGAGCGTTGCGGCAAGCTTCGCCTCGCGCGCGGAGAGGTCTTCCTCCTGGGAATCCAAGGCGGCTTGATGCTGGTTCCGGGCGGCCTCGGCCGCGGCAGCCAAGTTCGCCGCCTCTTCCTGGGCCTTCTCGATGTCAGACATCTTCATGATGAGCTCTGCATCGCGCTTGGCCAATTCTTCCTGGAAGGCCCTCTGCTCCTCGCGGGACTGGTGAAACCTGGTTTGCGCCTCAGCAACGCGCGCCTGGAAGTCCACCTCCGCCTCGTCTACCGTTGCCATCCTGGACTTAACCTTGTCCAGACGGGCACGGTAGAGCGCTTGGAGCTTCCGGAAATTGTCCCCCATGGCACGGAAGAGCTGCTCTTCTGGAGAACCATCGCCGCCGGCGCCCGGTTCATCGACCACCTCGAGCCAGGTGGCGGCGAGCACCACACCGTCGAAGACTTCCCCTTCGGCGGGCGCTCGGGAACTTGACGCCCTTGCAAGATGGACGAAGAGATCGTCGCCCACCTTCAGATACCTGCCGGGTCCCGAGGTTGTGGAGGAAGAAGGCTGATCACCAACCGCCTCTTCCTTGGCTGTGGCCTTGTCGGCCTCCCCGGTAGGCCCATCGCTGCCACCCTCGACGGCATCCTTGGCGGCCTCGGCAGCGCCCTTGGCGGCCTCCTCGACGACAATCCTGTCGGCCTCCACCGCGGCCTCCTCAACAACTTCCCCGATGACGGCGTCCACGTCCTCCATATCTGTTGAAGGAGGGCCTGGGTAGTGATGGGGATGATGAAGCCAAGAAAAAGAATAAGGGAAAAGCAGAGACAGAAGACAGGCGACTCATCAGTGCCAGGCTGTGAAGCAGAAGTCCCCTCCCCGCCGGCGCCCGGCGCCGTGGCCGAGCCACCAGCGCCCAAGTTCCCCTCTTCCTCCATGCGTGTGGGCTCCATGCTTGGTGCCCTTGCCGGGGACGCCCCTCACGACGGCGTAGTCGATGGGGGTGGTGTGTTGGGGGTAGCCCCCTGTGGCTCCTCCTACTGCCGCTCCCGTCCTACAAAACCGACAAGGTCAGCACCATAGCATCAAACACCTACTGCATGTCGAGCAAGAAGAGGATGATGAACTTACGCTGGGGGCTGTGCCGGGGGCTGCCGTCCGGGCTGCTCAACACCACCAGTGGTGTCTCTGAAGCCCCAGCCGGGGGCTGGCTGCTCGCCGAGGTCTTCGCCCTCTTTATCCTCTGGGCCAACGTCTCTGCATCCCTGAAGAAGTAAAATAGATCAAAATGAGTGGCATGGTTCAGGAGAATGGAAATGGCGGTAAGGAACGAAGTACTTACTCGTCGTCCATCTCCTCCTCCTCCACCGCTTTGCTTTTTCTCTTCGGGCTAAGAGGCCCAAGATCAAAAGGGAACTCCGCGTCGGCATCCGAGTCAACGTCTGCCAGGGGAGACGAAGAAGGCGGAGTTGGTGCGCACCCAGATGGAGAAGGGGCTGTTGCTTTCTTCTTCTTGGCAGCCTTCGTCAGCCTCCTCGCCGCCGTGGCCCTCATGTGCCGCCCGGACCCCTCCAGGGCCAATTGAGGTTGCGCAGCCTTGCCGGGTCGGACCGGCTCGCCGGAACTGGCCCCCCGCAGGACTCGCCCTCTTCCCATGGCTGGCGCCGAGCCCGCCGCCACGTCCTCCTCCGACGATGACTCGTTGGCCGCGTCTTCGACCAGCGGAGCTCCGGTGCCGGCGCCGCTAGCCTCTCCGGCAGCCAGCGCCCACTGGGCGAGCTTCTCCTCCTCCGCAGCCGTTGCGGCCTCGTCCTCCACACCCCCGGCGCTGCCGGCCTCCATGGCGAGTTGCGCCTCCCTCGCCCTAGTGGCGACGTAGTCCAGCTCTTTCTAGGTGGTGTCCCTGACAAGCCACCGCTCGGCGTCAGGCTTGACGCACACCTCAACCAGAGAGTCGAAGAATTACTGCACGTCCTCGTCCGCCGGCTCCTTCCAGCTTGGGACAGGGCCATGCGCGTTGCATTCCGGCATCATGGCGATGACCTCGGACTGGCGTGAATTGTTGCACAGCGGGACCACCCCCACTGGCAGCTTGAAGAAAGACCCCTTGACGGCCTTGCCGGCCTTTACGGCAGCCCTCGCGGCCTTGCCGGTCCGTTTGGCCTCGCCGTCGCGACCCACATCAAGCTGGAAGAGCCGCTGGCAGAAATGGGCATGCCCCATCACCGTGAAGTTGTGGTCGAGGCCAGGGCGGAGCTGCATGACGTCAGCAGGATTCCTGAAGAGCCAGGCTGGGCTCCCCTTGTTATGCAACGGGGCGATCCGACGGCGAATGAAGTCCGCCCCATCATCTCAAGGGTGAGTCCGGCCTGGGTGAGCCGGAGAATCCTGGTGGTGGCGACGGTGAGCCTCCCGTCGGCGGCGTCGACGTCGCCCTAGTCGCTGCCACGGACCGGCGGCACCCGGCGGACCTTCTTCTTCTTCTTCAATCCAGCACCACCGGCCGCGCCATTCATCCCACCTCTCCTTCACGGCGCCGTCCGGATACGCTCCCTTGGATCTCGGAATCCAGGTGATGCATCCAGAGACGGCACCTCCGGGCTAGATCCGAGGGGTGAAATAGTGGCGGAAGAGCGCCGTGTTGGGCTGCACCCCGACGAAGCCTTCGCAAAGGTGCACGAAGAAAGCCATGCACGTCACCGCGTTCGGAGTGAAATCCAAGAGGCGGAAGCCAAAGGTGTGCATGATATCTCAGAAGAAATCGGAGAAGGGGGGACATAACCCGCAAGAAAAGTAGTCGACGAAGAAGGGATACCGATTTGGGCCAGGTGCGGCGCAAGCGGCCAGAATGACGCGCGTCGCTGGATGTCCCAAATTCTTCCCCCCGTCTTCACCCCCCAAAGGGGCTTGAAGGCGGCCCAGATCTCGTGGACGTCGACCGTCGATGGGATGAAGAAAGCAGCCTTCGTCCAGTCCCCCGATAGCGCGCCCACCGGCGGCTCCACAGACCTGGCGCCCTTGGCCACCCCTTACCCTTGGCGGGTTTGGACGCCATGGCGGCTGAGTTGGAGAACTGAGGGAGGGGGATGGCGAAGCAACGGCGGCGGGCGACGGTGGAAGCTTCGGAAGGAAGGAAGAGAGGGAACATCGGCTCTGAGATTGGAAGAGGCGTGAGGAAAATGGAGGAAGTGAGCAGCGCGCCCGCGGTTATTCCTTCTTATGGGGGGGAGGGGGGGGGGAAACGCAAGCCGCCTCCTTTTGCATTTACTGCGACGTGACGCATGCCTGCGGAAACCGCCCCACGCATGCCGCCCACGTCACGCACGCCCCTCCACCCCGCGCCATGCGCGCGGGTCGTGGGAGGCGCAGCGCATAGAAAATCTTACCATGGTAAAAACCGTCCCGCCTGCCCGCACACCGTTCTGGGCCTAGCCCAGCAACGCGTCGCGCTTATGTGTGGCCCAGGCCCGGGGGCTCCTGTCGGTGTA
Source organism: Secale cereale (assembly GCA_902687465.1). NCBI lineage: Eukaryota > Viridiplantae > Streptophyta > Magnoliopsida > Poales > Poaceae > Secale > Secale cereale. The sequence continues at coordinate 54,263,173 of LR738710.1, read as the reverse complement.
CAAAAAGGGGGGTACACTTTTTGTACCCCTATGACTGTGCACGGGCAATCTGAGCCACGGGCACCACCACACCAAGCACGACAAGGGAGGTGAGCCAGGGTAATACCAAAGCTCGATGGAGACTGAAGCCCAAAGCCAAGACCACAAAGAGCAAAGGGACGAAACGGATTCCCCCGGCAAGATCCTTGCCGGGGGCGGCTTTAGCAGCCCCGACAAGACCCTTGTGGCGGGAATTCACCCCACGCCTATGGAGCAGATCACACTTGAGTCCCCTGCCCCCATGGGGCAAGGATTCGGGAGGCATCCTCGTAGTGGCATGTGATACGTCCAAAACGTATCTATAATTTCTGCTTGCTCCATGCCACTTTTGGGTGATATTGCTATGATATCCATACACTTCCATACACTTTTGATCATAGTTGGACTAACTTACTAATCCAGTGCACCCCAGTGCCAGTTTCTGTTTTCGGCTGTTTTTGTATTTCAGGTTTTCACGTTTCGAGAACTGCCCAGAAAAATCCAGAAAAATTATATAAAAAATCAGCGTTCCGGAAACAACACTGCGTCCGAAGGGCAGCCTGGGGGGGGGGCAGGGGCTCCAGGCGCCCTGTGGGCGCGCCCCCCCCCTGGGCCGTGCCGGGGGGGCGCCTGGGCCCCCCGAGGCTCCCCCGGTGCCCTACTTTGGCATATATTTAAAGGACCCTCAGAAACCCTCAGAACAGGAACTCTTTTCGCGATCCCATCTCTGTTCCGCCGCCGCCGCTGCTTCCAAGATCGGGAGCACCAGGAGAACTCTTCCCGGCACCCTGCCGGAGGGGAGGATCACCACCGGGAGGTTCTCCACCACCATGGACGCCTCACGGATGACTCGTTAGTAGTCTCCCTTGGACCATGAGTCCATGACCAGTAGCTATGTGATGTTCTCCTCCCGTTCTTGTGCTTCACTAATTAGTCCTCGTGAGCTGCCCTACATGATCGAGGCACCTATGTAATCCTTATGCTGTTGCTATGTTGAGTTTGCTGGGATCCGATGGATTATGAGATTATGTTCAGATTGATCTTGAGTAATATATTTGATTCACCTCTTTTATATTTTAGTTCATAAGTAATTCTTGCATGTTCTCCGTTGTTACTTATTGCTTTGGCCGAGTAGTAGGTAGTGACTCCAAGAGGGAACATTATGCTTGATTGTGGGTTCATGCCCCTCGATGACTAGCTTGAGTGACAGAAACATGAGTCTAGGGGATGTGCTGTTGCCACAAGGGGGAAAACAACGGTGCTTGTGCCCGCGGGTGCAAGGATTGTTTACTTTACGCAAAGTTCTTTAAATGCAGTTGTCTGTTGCATTGAGTTTACACTATGGGTGGGACTCGCAACTTAATACCAGCGAGATGTTCTGGATAGATATCTCAAGGTGGATGATTAGTAGTAGATATTGATGGATTTCGGTCTACTTACTTTGGCGTACCACCCATGCTTTGAACCTCAACCTTTCTTGCAATGTAGTCAGCATTGGTTTGCGTTCGTGGTCCTGTCAATTGCCCAGCTGTAATTTGTTTACCTCACATAGCTGTTTTATCGTCTTTTGGGAGAGAGACATCACTAGTGAACATCATGAGAGTCCGGTCCATATTACCATCATTGATCACATCCGCTATTTACTTTTCGCTGTTTACTTACTATTGCAAAACACTATCTATCACTACTATCATTGCTTTTAATCCTTTGTGAACTACAAGGCCGGAGGGATTGACAACCTCTCTGAACTCGTTGGGAGCAAAGTTATTTGTATCTGTGTGCAGGTCCACGTTGATTGCTACTAATCTGGCGCCGTAGCAATTGACACCTACTTGTTGAAACTAGGAGTCTCTGGGGATTCGATCCTTGGCATCTTTGCTAAGGGAAAACACTTCTACAATACTGCATCTTACACCTTCCACTTGGGGTAACCAACGAGGGGTTCGAGGCCCATCAATGAGTATTTTCTGGCGCCGTTGCAGGGGACTCCACTCTTCAGGATAGGGGAGTTGCATGCTATCTTTTACCTTTGCTTTTTAGTCTTGTTAGTTTACCTTTCATTTTTTTGCTTTAGTTCCTTTTATCGAAAATCACAAAAATAGTTATCTTGCTTGCTTGCTACTATGGGTTCTACCAAAAACACTAAATGGGAGGAGTACACCCCTACTTCCATTGCCCCACTTATCTCTGACGGGATTTACAAAAAAAATAAACCTTGTGATTACACTAGTTATGACAGAGAGTTATGCCCATGGCATGGTCTTCCAGGAAAAAAGTATGAGCCTGAGTTTAAAATTGCTCGTAAGCTTCCCCAAACTTGGGAAGATGTTCAAACTCTTATAATAGAGAGCGAATTAAACAAAGAGGATGACACTACAATTCTGCCCACTAATGATAAAATTGATTTTGATAATTGCACTCTTACCGAAGTTATTGATTTCCTTCACAAAATGTCTAGAGATCCCCGCACTAGCACGCTTAACCTTGCCTTCACAGAGCATATCACTAATGCTCTCATCAAAGCTAGGGAGGAGAAACTTAGAGTAGAAGCCTCCATACCTAGAAAGCTAGAAGATGGTTGGGATCCTATGATAAAAATTTATTTGAATGACTTCTCTTGTTATGCATTATGTGATGTTGGTGCTAGTACCTCTGTTATGCCCAAAAGGATATATGATATGCTTAAATTGAAACCTTATGATTCTTGTTCTTTTGGTGTTCGTCTCGTTGATTCTTCCATAAAGAAACCTTTGGGGAGGATCGATGATGTTCTTATCATTGTCAATGATAATTATGTGCCCGTTGATTTCACTATTATGGATATTGAATGTGATCCTTCTTGTCCAATTATTTTGGGACGTCCCTTTTTGCGCACCGTTGGTGCTGTCATTGACATGAAAGAGGGTAATATAAAATTTCAGTTTCCTCTCAAGAAAGGGATGGAACACTTCCCTCGAAAGAATGTCAAGTTACCTTTTGAGTCCGTTGTACGGGCTAGTTATTATTTTACTCTTGATAAAACTTGATCTATGCATTATGCCTAGCTTAAAGGCATAAAAGAAAGCGCTTTTGGGAGGCAGCCCACATGAATAAATTTTTGCTTTTGTTGTGTCTTGATGTTGTTTACTGCTGTAGCATCATCATTGTATCTTTGCTTTTCATATTTGTGCCAAGTATAGCCTCTAATTGCTAGAAAGTTCAAAAGTTGTGAGGTGCTGTCCAGGAAACAGATTCTGTCCTTGGATAGAAAAATTCGTATAAAATCACCAGATCATCTTTTTGGTCTGAATTTTTTCGACAGCGTTCTCTATATAATTGTATTTCGTGTGTCAGTTCTGAGTTTTTTTATTTGAGTTGCAGAAGTATCCCGAACAGGTCAATTACTGCCTGCTGTTCTGTTTTTCACAGATTCTGTCCTGTTTTGCCTTACCTTCACTTTGCAAATTAAGAACTTGCTTTTTCTTTGCAAAAACCTTTTGGCAATCTTGAGAAACAGTAGAACTTCAAGAATATCCTTATTTCCAGCAAGGTATAATTATTTTATTAAGGGTACTAACCTCGCTAATCAGATTATGATGAGTTGTGTATGAAGGGAGTTTTCAAGTGTGCGAGGGAAGATGATAAAAAGATTCAGGAGTTTCAAGCGCTCAAGCTTGGGGTTGCCCCCGTGCACCCCCAAGAAATATTCAAGGAGACTCAAACGTCTAAGCTTGGGGATGCCCCCGTGCATCCCCTTCTCCATCAACATTATCAGTTCGTCTTTCGTTTCGCTATATTTTATCACTTCATGTGTTATGTGCTATGCTTGGAGCGTCTTGCTTTTAGTTTTCTTTTTAGTTTTTCATAACAAGTCGGAACCCAGCATTCCTTTATGTGGGAGAGAAACACGCTCCACCTCTACCTAGAACATTACATAGAATTTTCATGTCTATATATGCTTTGTGTGTTCTTTGTCTTTTAATAGCTACTATCATACTCTGCTCTTAGTATTCATGCTTATCTTTTCAAGAGCTTTTATTTAGTTGGTTGCTTGAACTCTCTTTAATTACCATGCTCACCTTATTAAGAAAGTTTGCTTCCGTTGCATGGGTTAATGTGTCTATGATAAAGATGCTACTTTCATGATGGTGCTTAGTAGTTCAGGTTTTCTTTTGGTTAATCTCAAATAGCTGGGGGGTTCCCAATGTGTTATTGGAGTACCAACTTGGTTTGTTTGCCTATGATGTGGTAAGGTTTAGTAATATCTTCCTTCGAGAATTTATTTTGATTGACTTGGCGTATGCTCACGCATATTCAAGACTGTAAAGAAAGTCTGTCAAGCCTTGATGATCTTTTGTTTCTAAGTAGCGATATAACTACCATGCCCGATTCAATATTGCTTTGTCGCTCTTCATGGTTATGAGCGTCATTGCTCTCTTAGTTGGTCGCTCCCAGTATTTTTGCTAACCTCCACCTATACTAAGCAAATTAACCATGCAATACAAAGCTCATGGGAAAGTAGCCTAAAAACTATTGTGGTAAAGAATATGTTGCTTATGTATCTTATTTCTTATGAGTTGCTTGCTGAGCGGTAACCATGTTTCTGGGGACGCCATCAACTGTCACACTTTTGTTGAATATCATGTGAGTTGCTATGCATGTTCGTCTTGTCTGAAGTAAGGGTGATTTACCGTGGGTTGAATAACTATGCATAATGTTAGAGAAGAACATTGGGCCGCCAACCAAAGCCATGCATGATGGTGGAAGTTTTAGCTTGGACCTTAATCCTCAATCTCTTATAATAATATGCTTATGCATTAAAGAGGAGTCCATCATCTATTTTCTATGTTGTCCCGGTATGGATGTCCTCAAGTTGAGATCTAACAAAAACGAGAAATCAAATGCGATCTATCTCCTTGGACCTTTGTACAGGTGGCATAGAGGTACCCCTTTGTGACACTTGGTTAAAACATATGTAATGCAATGATAACCCATGGGGATCCGAGCTAATTAGGACAAGGAGCGAGCACTATTGGTATTCGATGCATGAGGCTTGCAACTTATAGGATGTTTTATGCATGACACATATGAAGTACTACTACCGTTGACACAATTGCTTCCATGTTTTCAAAATAAAAAGCTCTAGCACATAACCTTTCTTTTACCTTTATGTTGAAGCACCAACTACTGAGAGCATGATTGTCATTCTGAGTGTAATGTGCATTGTCCCAAAGTAGCATTGTCTTTTGCATGATTGTGATATCGTTTATTCTGAAATGATTGTATCTAGTCATCACTTAAACCTTGAAGGTGCCCTTGCATTTATGTTTTGCATCACTAAAGGGGGCAAGCTAGATATCACTTTATCATATTTGCACATCATGTTCATTGCAAATCTTTTTGATGTTTCAGTTTCATGTTGTAAAACTTTCAGTCATTTGTGTTTTTCTCTTGAGGCTACTTAATTACTTTAGAATCATTGTCTCAGTAAGCTTTTGTCATATGACTATGAGAAAGTCCTATATGGTTAATAGCATGTCACCACAGAAATTATTCTTGTTATCATTTACCTACTCGAGGACGAGCAGGAATTAAGCTTGGGGATGTTGATACGTCCAAAACGTATCTATAATTTCTGATTGCTCCATGCAACTTTTGGGTGATATTGCTATGATATTCATACACTTCCATACACTTTTGATCATATTTGGACTAACTTACTAATCCAGTGCACCCCAGTGCCAGTTTCTGTTTTCGGCTGTTTTTGTATTTCAGGTTTTCACGTTTCGAGAACTGCCCAGAAAAATCCAGAAAATTTATATAAAAAATCAGCGTTCCGGAAACAACACTGCGTCCGAAGGGCAGCCTGGGGGGGGGCCACAGGGGCTCCAGGCGCCCTGTGGGCGCGCCCCCCCTGGGCCGCGCCGGGGGGGCGCCTGGGCCCCCCGAGGCTCCCCCGGTGCCCTACTTTGGCATATATTTAAAGGACCCTCCGAAACCCTCAGAACAGGAACTCTTTTCGCGATCCCATCTCTGTTCCGCCGCCGTCGCCGCTTCCAAGATCGGGAGCACCAGGAGAACTCTTCCCGGCACCCTGCCGGAGGGGAGGATCACCACCGGGAGCTTCTCCACCACCATGGACGCCTCCCGGATGACTCGTGAGTAGTCTCCCTTGGACCATGAGTCCATGACCAGTAGCTATGTGATGTTCTTCTCCCGTTCTTGTGCTTCACTAATTAGTCCTCGTGAGCTGCCCTACATGATCGAGGCATCTATGTAATCCTTATGCTGTTGCTATGTTGAGTTTGCTGGGATCCGATGGATTATGAGATTATGTTCAGATTGATCTTGAGTAATATATTTGATTCACCTCTTTTATATTTTAGTTCATAAGTAATTCTTGCATGTTCTCCGTTGTTACTTATTGCTTTGGCCGAGTAGTAGGTAGTGACTCCAAGAGGGAACGTTATGCTTGATTGTGGGTTCATGCCCCTCGATGACTAGCTTGAGTGACAGAAACATGAGTCTAGGGGATGTGCTGTTGCCACAAGGGGGAAAACAACGGTGCTTGTGCCCGCGGGTGCAAGGATTGTTTACTTTACGCAAAGTTCTTTTAATGCAGTTGTCTGTTGCATTGAGTTTACACTATGGGTGGGACTCGCAACTTAATACCAGCGAGATGTTCTGGATAGATATCTCAAGGTGGATGATTAGTAGTAGATATTGATGGATTTCGGTCTACTTACTTTGGCGTACCGCCCATGCTTTGAACCTCAACCTTTCTTGCAATGTAGTCAGCATTGGTTTGCGTTCGTGGTCCTGTCAATTGCCCAGCTGTAATTTGTTAACCTCACATAACTGTTTTATCATCTTCTGGGAGAGAGACATCACTAGTGAACATCATGAGACTCCGGTCCATATTACCATCATTGATCACATCCGCTATTTACTTTTCGCTATTTACTTACTATTGCAAAACACTATCTATCACTACTATCATTGCTTTTAATCCTTTGTGAACTACAAGGCCGGAGGGATTGACAACCTCTCTGAACTCGTTGGGAGCAAAGTTATTTGTATCTGTGTGCAGGTCCACGTTGATTGCTACTAATCTAGCGCCGTAGCAATTGACACCTACTTGTTGAACCTAGGAGTCTCTGGGGATTCGATCATTGGCATCTTTGCTAAGGGAAAACACTTCTACAATACTGCATCTTACACCTTCCACTTGGGGTAACCAACGAGGGGTTCGAGGCCCATCAGCATGCAGATCTTTGTGAAGACATTCAAGATCAGATACACGCTAAGAAGACGACGATCCTTGGCGGGATCCCAGCCAAGGAAGACCACAAGACCTTCGGCAAGCATCTTGCCGGGGATGACAGTAGGCGCCGAGGCAAGACCCTTGCCGGGGACACCCGCAGGGCCACCATCAAGCCCACGCCAGCTAAAGCTCCCACCGCCCTATGCAGCTGCCGACCCAACCAGCTGGGCAGGCACCTGTGTGGCGGCATGCAGATCTTCGTGGAGACCCACCATTGCGCCACCTCAGCTGCCTGCCTGCCTACATGGCATCTCAGGCATCGCTGGCCAGGGCGCGTGTCGACACAAGAAGGAGCGGCGACGGACTAGACGAATGTCTCCCCCGTCCCCGATAAAGCAAGGACACCTAAGCTAGGCACATTAAATGAGCCTTGTCATGTAATGCGAGGGATAACCTCGCATCACTGTACTCTTTCCACCTCCTGTGTGCCACTGTGGCAACCCCCTTTTCCCTATAAAAGGAATCCCGCGGCGACCAGGAGAAGGATTCGGCTTTTTGGAGCTCCTCACGCCCCGTAGCTAGCTGAAGAACACAGATATACAATCCACCAAAGCAGGAGTAGGGTTTTACGCATCCTCGCGGCCCGAACCTGGGTAAAGGAACCGTGTGCTGTCTGTTGGATCCACTCTTCTCTCAACCCCACGCCCCGCAACCGCAGTAGGGATTCTTGTGATCCCATAGGTGTCGTTCCAAATACACCGACAGCCGGGCTCCCGCCTGGTTGGATCCAGGGGGATTGGATCAAGTGCACGGTGCAGGCGGAGGACATGGAGGAGCTTGTGGAGGAGGGTCTGATTGCTCGCGATTCTTGGCGGTTGCCGGGGGATGAGCTCGAGCCGCAGCCGCAAGAGGGCGAATGCGTCCTCCTCGCGACTCACGTCGACCGAGGTTTCTCCCTGCCTCCACATCTTTTCTTCGCGGTTTCTTGACTTTCTACGGTGCCCAGCTGCACCATTTCTCCCCCAATACCATCACGTATCTTGCCGCCTTCGTTTCTTTGTGTGAGAACTTCTTGGGGTGCCGACCGTACTGGGCTTGTTTAAGCACATTTTCACATGTCGCTCCCAAACTGTTAAGAAAGCAAATCCGAGTGACGAGAAGACGCACGTAATCCAAATGTGCGGTGGCTTGGGCATTCAGACTAGGGGTAGGAGTACTTTCCCTGCCATGGTCCTTCCTTAGTCAGTCCGAGGATGGCAGTCAACTTGGTTTTACTGCAAGGACATCCCAACTCCCGGTCAGTCGACCAGACTCCCTCCGTTTACCCTAGATCGAGTCGGCCATCCACCTTCGCTGCTTGTGAGTCGGGCTAAAAAGGCAGAGGTGGACATGCTGGTCGAGCGAGTGGTCCAGACGGGGTCACTGGGATGGACCTGCTGGAGGTGTTCCTCAAACTGCGGATTCAGCCTCTCCAAGCTCGGGACCATCCGATGTGGATGTACTCGGGCGCCGACGACACTTCTCGGGTCCCCCCCAGAGGAGGCCGTTGAGAAGACGGTGGAGCAGTGCCCGAAGTACATTACCGGGAACAAGGATAATCCTGGCCGCCCGTTCGACGTAGACCACGAACCAGTGAAGGTTTGGCCCTGGTTTCCGAGTGAATTCTCCGATTCTTCCTTGTAGGCGTTGACAAATCTGATTGATGTTTGATCGACCCTTTTCTCTGCATAGCTTTACTGAAATGTATTCGATGCCCAACGAAGAGCAGATTCAGGAGGAGGAGGAGGGTGTAGGTGAAGCCTCCGACTGGAAGTCCGATGAGGAGACCACGAAGGAGAGCGAGGATTCTAGCAGCGGCGAGGAAGTCGAGTCGCCGCCCCGCGTCGAGAAGCGCTCCAAGTAGACCCATGATCCAGAGAACATGCGCGCCAGGACAGGCCCCTCCAGCTCCCAGGTACAGAAGCGCACTCGGACGTCCACCCCAGATCCGACTGAGAAGGCTCCGAAACAGCCCAAGGTCGCCGCCTCCAAGCCTCGGAAGGCCTTGCCAAAGATCAAAGTGGATGTTAGGGTTGCTTCCATGTGAGTGATCCTCTGCTTTGCTCCCCTTTCGTTCCAGGAGTCTGATTTGTCTTTGTCGATTCACCAGTCCATTCCACTGACTGTTTTCTGAAATCTTCAGCGCTGCCGCTTCTAGGACCTCTATGGATGTCGACAAGGGTCGCAACAACGAGGAAACTGCAGACATGGCCACGTCTCACACAGGCACAGTTTTTTGGCAACACCTTTGCTTTCGTTCATCAGTCTGTCGGTCGACTGAATTTATTTTTGGTGGAATGTTTTCTGCAGTGTCGCGCAATGTCATTGAATTTGCTGATGATGATGAGGAGGAGGAGCGCGAGGAGGTGCCCCGGAGAGGCACGAGAAGGAGGGGTTGGAAGACACCCTCTGGCTCGGATGCCCAGCAACAAGGGGACGCGGCTCGGGCCTCCGTCTCTTTTGCTGTTCCTATGTCGACTGACCGTCCGTCCGCCTTGACTGTCCAAGTCGCGGACCCCGCGGCTGCTCCGACTGCCCCGCCGTCTGTGCGTTTTGCTACCCATCACGTCCCGGAGGACCCTATCAGTGCGGCTAAGGAAGCCGTTCGTCAAGCAGGGATAATGATTGAGCGGACGAAGGCAGCATACGAGGCTAGCATGGCTCCTTATAATGCTAGTTCAGCTCTTCGAACCAACGTCCAGGTATGTCTTTTCCGACTGACTTGTTTTTCTGTTGGGGTCTTCGTTCTGAAAACTGCTGCTTTTTTCGTCAGATGATATTCCGCTTTGTTCATAAGATGATATTCCACCCACTGGGTGTTCTTGATCTTGTAACATATCTCTTGTAATCCAATCGGTCTCGCTGTGGCGATTGGACCGGTGGGGGTACGCTGAGTGTACCCATTGGGTGTAGTCCCCGAGGCCATGGTCTACTGAAGTCAGCCAGCCATGGTCTTAGAGTTGATTTTGTTGACTTGTTTTGAATTCCTTCCACTCGCGCGAGACGGATCCGGCCGAGTGGGAACAGGTGGGGGCACGCTGAGTGCACCCTCTAGGTGTAGTCCCCGAGACTATGGTCGACTGCTGGTAGTCGGCCATGGTCTAAGAACAAAGTGCACCTCTCTTCTCTCTTTTTTTCTTCTGTTTTTTGAACTCGTACAAGACGGATCCGGTCGAGTGAGAACCAGTGGGGGCACGCTGAGTGCACCCAGTGGGTGTAATCCCGGAGGTTACCGTCGAGTGTTTGACTCGGCGGTAGTCTTAGAACTCTCTTGCCGTAACATTTTATTGACTGGTTTGTCTTCTTTGCTGATTGCAGAAATCTTGCGAGTTTAGAGCTAAGTTTGCAGACCTTGAGAAGAAGCAAGTCCAACTCAATCTTGACCTGGAGCTGGCCAGGGAGCACTTGAAGAAAGCCAAGGACGAAATGTCTAGTAAGAAAAGTACAAAACTCGTCTAATGTATTCAAATGAGTGCGCCATGGACATCCTTACGCTCATCTGTCTAGCATTGTCTCTTGTAGATCAACTGAAGGCAGCTCTGGAGCAGAAGGATCTGGACTTGGCGGCAGTGCAGCAGAAGGCGCAAGAGAAAGCTGAACTTGCCGAACAGAAGCTGGCTTCAGTCGACAAGCTTGAAGAAGAGAACGCCAAGCTGAAGGCCTCCCTTGGTGACGCCAACAAAGAGGTAACGCGACTGAAGAAAGCCAATCTTGCTCTGGACGAGAAGGTAGGGGATCTCTCGCAGAAGAAAATCGGGCTGGAAACTTATCTGGGCGACCTTGCCAGTAAGTTGTTCCTCATGCTCGAAGGTAGGCCCCTTTCCGACTAAATCAGAGCCGTCGACTCATATCTTGGTTGTTGCCTCATCGTGCCTTTGTCTTCGCAGAATTCTTCCAGAACTTTGAGGAGGAGACTGGGTGGGTTGAGACGGCTCTAGATCCTGCCAATTCTCTCATCAAGGATGAGGTTGCGATGAACGTCTTGCGGCTGGAGTCTCGCCTTACCAGCGCCACTGACTATCTTGCTCGACTGAAGGCAGTGATGTCCCGGATCGACACTGCACTCTGGCGGGGGTTCGTGCATGAGAACGACTTCGAGTCACCGATGACCCGACTCAATGAGATTCCCGGTCGAGTGTAGGAGTGGAAGAAGTCCTCTCCCACTGTGGTGCTGACGTTGTGCTGTCTCTGGTTCATGTACATTGCAAGGAGGTGAAGGAAGAGAGGCTGGCTGCTCTCAAGGTTGCCAACACCAAAAACCTCCAGTTCCAATCATTCATGGACACTTTCCTGGAAGCTGCCACCCGTATTGCCGACGGAATCGACCTGGATGAGTATGTCGCGCCTGCAAGTCCGTCTCCTGCTAAAGAGTGAACAAACTTTATGCCCCGACTCTATTTGCCTCGGAATGCCGAGTGGTTTTGTAATCGTTAAACGCTTGCGGGTTCGATGCCCGAGTACTTCTACCCGAATATTGCGGGTCTTTATCTGAACTTGATTTCCTTTGAAATATGCTTGCCTTGCTTCTGATGCTTTTAGGTCTTTTGGTTCCGAGCGGACATTGTACCGACGGCGCAGCTCAGAAGGCCAGGGTACGTTGTATTTGTGGCGGAGCTCGGAGAGCCAAAGTACGTTATACTTGTGGCGTAGCTGAATGAAATATGCCCTAGAGGCAATAATAAAGTTGTTATTTATATTTCCTTATATCATGATAAATGTTTATTATTCATGCTAGAATTGTATTAACCGGAAACTTAGTACATGTGTGAATACATAGACAAAACAGAGTGTCCCTAGTATGCCTCTACTAGACTAGCTCATTGATCAAACATGGTTATGTTTCCTAACCATAGACATGAGTTGTCATTTGATCAACGGGATCACATCATTAGGAGAATGATGTGATGGACTAGACCCATCCGTTAGCATAGCACTATGATCGTTTAGTTTTACTGCTATTGCTTTCTTCATGACTTATACATGTTCCTATGACTATGAGATTATGCAACTCCCGAATATCGTAGGAACACCTTGTGTGCTATCAAACGTCACAACGTAACTGGGTGATCATAAAGATGCTCTACAGGTGTCTCCGAAAGTATTCGTGGTGTTGGCATAGTTCAAGATTAGGATTTGTCACTCCGAGTGTCGGAGAGGTATCTCTGGGCCCTCTCGGTAACACACATCACAATAAGCCTTGCAAGCAAAAGACTAATGAGTTAGTCACGAGATGATGTGTTACGGAACGAGTAAAGAGACTTGCCGGTAAAGAGATTGAACTAGGTATAGAGATACCGACGATCGAATCTCGGGCAAGTAACATACCGATGACAAAAGGAACAACGTATGTTGTTATGCGGTTTGACCGATAAAGATCTTCATAGAATATGTAGGAGCCAATATGAGCATCCAGGTTCCGCTATTGGTTATTGACCGGAGATGAGTCTCGGTCATGTCTACATAGCTCTCGAACCCGTAGGATCCGCACGCTTAACGTTTGATGACGATCGGTATTATGAGTTTATGAGTTTTGATGTACCGATGGTAGTTCGGAGTCCCGGATGAGATCACGGACATATCGAGGAGTCTCGGCATGTCCGAGACATAAAGATTGATATATTGGACGACTATATTCGGACACCGGAAGTGTTCTAGAAAGTTTCGGAATTTACCGGAGTGCCGGGGGGGTTACCGGAACCCACCGGGGAAATGGTGGGCCCTGGTGGGCCATAGGGGAGAGAGAGGGCAGCAGCCAGGAGGTGGCGCGCCCCCTCCCTAGGAGGAGTCTGAATAGGACAAGGGGAGGGGGGCGTGGCCCCTCTTTCCCTCTCCCTCTCCCTCTCTTTCCTTCACCCTTCTTCCTTCTTTGGTAGTTCCTACTAGGAATAGGATTGCAATTCTATTCCTAGTAGGATTGCAGCCCTAGCCGCACCATAGGAGGGCCGGCCGGCCTCCCCCCTTGCTCCTTTATATACGGGGGCAGGGGGGCACCCAAAGACACACAAGTTGAATTGTTCCAGCCGTGTGCGGTGCCCCCTCCACAGAAACACACCTCGGCCATGCCGTCGCAGTGCTTAGGCGAAGCCCTGCGCCGGTAGATACATCATATCCGTCACCACGCCGTCATGCTGACGAAACTCTCCTGTGAAGCTCAACTGGATCAAGAGCTCGTGGGACGTCATCAAGCTGAACGTGTGCTGAACGCGGAGTTGCCGTACGTTCGGTGCTTGATCGGTTGAATCGCGAAGAAGTTCGACTACATCGACCGCGTCACTTGACGCTTCCGCTTCCGGTCTACGAGGGTACGTAGACACACTCTTCCCTCTCGTTGCTATGCATCTGGTAGATAGATGTTGCGTGATCGTAGGAAAAATTTAAAATACTACGTTCCCCAACAGTGGCATCAGAGCCAGGTCTATGCGTAGATGATATGCACGAGTAGAACACAATGAGTTGTGGGCGATACTAGTCATACTGCTTACCAGCATGTAATACTTTGCTTCGGCGGTATTGTGAGATGAAGCGGCCCGAACCGACATTACGCATACGCTTACGCGAGACTAGTTTCACCGTTACGAGCACTCGTGGCTTAAAGGTGACTGGCGGGTGTCTGTCTCTCTTGCTTTAGCTGAATCAAGTGTGGCTATGCCCGGTCCTTGTGAAGGTTAAAACATCACATACTTGACGAAACATCGTTGTGGTTTTGTATGCGTAGGTAAGAACGGTTCTTGCTAAGCCCGTAGCAGCCACGTAAAACTTGCAACAACAAAGTAGAGGACGTCTAACTTGTTTTTGCAGGGCATGTTGTGATGTGATATGGTCAAGACATGATGAGTTATACGGTTTTGTATGAGATGATCATCTTTTGTAATGTTATCGGCAACTGGCAGGAGCCATATGGTTGTCGCTTTATTGTATGAAATGCAATCGCCATGTAATTGCTTTACTTTATCACTAAGCAGTAGCGATAGTCGTAGAAGCAATAGTTGGCGAGACGACAACGATGCTACGATGGAGATCAAGGTGTCGCGCCGGTGACGAAGGTGATCATAACGGTGCTTTGGAGATGGAGATCAAAAGCACAAGATGATGATGGCCATATCATGTCACATATTTTGATTGCATGTGATGTTTATCTTATTATGCTTCTTATTTTGCTTAGAACGACGGTAGCATTATAAGATGACCCCTTACTCAATTTCAAGGTATAAGTGTTCTCCCTGAGTATGCACCGTTGCGAAAGTTCGTCGTGCCGAGACACCACGTGATGATCGGGTGTGATAAGCTCTACGTTCAAATACAACGGGTCTAAGCCAGTTCTGCACACACAGAATACTCGGGTTAAACTTGACGAGCCTAGCATATGCAGATATGGCCTCGGAACACTGGAGACTGAAAGGTCGAGCGTGAATCATATAGTAGATATGATCAACATAAGATGTTCACCATTGAAACTACTCCATCTCACGTGATGATCGGACATGGTTTAGTTGATTTGGATCACGTGATCATTTAGATGACCGGAGGGATGTCTATCTAAGTGGGAGTTCTTTAAGTAATATGATTAAATTGAACTTTAATTTATCATGAACTTAGTCCTCATAGTATTAGCATATCTATGTTGTAGATCAATAGCTCACGATGTTGCTCCCCGTTTATTTTTTATATATTCCTAGAGAAAACTAAGTTGAAAGATGTTAGTAGCAATGATGCGGAATTGTTCCGTGATCTGAGGATTATCCTCATTGCTGCACAGAAAATTATGTCCTTGATGCACCTCTAGGTGACAGACCTATTGCAGGAGCAGATGTAGACGTTATGAACGTTTTGACAAAAGCTCGGTATGATGACTACTTGATAGCTTAAAGTGCACCATGCTTTACGGCTTAGAACTGGGACTTCAAAAACGTTTTGAACGCCATGGAGCATATAAAGATGTTCCAAGAGTTGAAATTAGTATTTCATACTGATGCCCATGTCGAGAGGTATAAGACTTCTGACAGTACTTTGCCTACAAGATGGAGGAGAATAGCTCAACCAGTGAGCATGTGCTCAGATTGTCTGGGTACTACAATTACTTGAATCAAGTGGGAGTTAATCTTCCAGATAAGATAGTAATTGACAAAGTTCTCTAGTCACTATCACCAAGTTAGTAGAACTTCGTGATGAACTATAATATGCGAGGGATGACGAAAGGAATTCCCGAGCTCTTTGCAATGCTGAAGTCGGCGAAGGTAGAAATCATGAAAAAGCATCAAGTGTTGATGGTTAACAAGACCACTTGTTTCAAGTAAAGGGCAAAGGGATAGAAGGGGAACTTCAAGAAGAATGACAAGCAAGTTGTCACTCCCGTGAAGAAACCCAAAGCTAAAACTCAAGCCTGAAACTAAGTGCTTCTACTGCAAAGGAAATGGTCACTGGAAGTGGAACTGCCCTAGATACTTGGCGGATAAGAAGGATGGCAAAGTGAACAAAGGTATATTTTGATATACAGATTATTGATGTGTACTTTACTAGTGTTCATAGCAGCCCCTGGGTATTTGATACCGGTTCAGTTGCTAAAATTAGTAACTCAAAACGAGAATTGCAGAATGAACAGAGACTAGTTAAAGGTGAAGTGACGATGTGTGTTGGAAGTGGTTCCAAGATTGATATGATCATCATCGCACACTCCCTATACTTTCGGGATTAGTGTAAAACCTAAATAAATGTTATTTGGCATTTGCGTTGAGCATGAATATGATTTGATCATATTTGTTGCAATACGGTTATTTATTTAAAGTCATAGAATAATTGTTATTCTGTTTACATGAATAAAACCTTCGATGGTCATACACCCAATGAAAATAGTTTGTTGGATCTCGATCGTGGTGATACACATATTCATAATATTGAACCCAAAAGATGCAAGGTTAATAATGATAGTGCAACTTATTTGTGGCACTGCCGTTTAGGTCATAATGGTGTAAAGCGCATGAAGAAACTCCATAGTGGTGGACTTTTGGAATCACTTGATTATGAATCACTTGGTGCTTGCGAACCATGCCTCATGGGCAAGATGACTAAAACTCCGTTCTCCGGAACAATGGAGCGAGCAACAGATTTGTTGGAGATCATACATACAGATGTATGTGGACCAATGAGTGTTGAAGCTCGCGGCGGGTATCGTTATTTTCTGACCTTCACTGATGATTTGAGCAGATATGGGTATATCTACTTAATGAAGCACAAGTCTGAAACATTTGAAAAGTTCAAAGAATTTCAGAGTGAAGTGGAGAATCATCGTAACAAGAAAATAAGAGTTTCTACGATATGATCATAGAGGTAAAATATTTGAGTTAGCGAGTTTGGCCTTCAGTAAAAACAATGTGAAATAGTTTCACTACTCACGCCACCTGGAACACCACAGTGTAATGGTGTGTCCGAACGTCATAACCGTACTTTATTAGATATGGTGCGATCGATGATGTCTCTTACCGATCTACCACTATCGCTTTTGGGGTTATGCATTAGAGATAGCTACATTCACGTTAAATAGGGCACCATCTAAATCCGTGGAGATGACGCCGTATAAACAGTGGTTTGACGAGAAACCTAAGCTGTCATTTATTTAAGTTTGGGACTGCGATGCTTATGTGAAAAAGTTTCAACATGATAAGCTCGAACCCAAATCGGAGAAGTAAATCTTCATAGGATACCCAAAAGAAACTGTTGGGTACACCTTCTATCACAGATCCGAAGGCAAGGTCTTTGTTGCTAAGAGTGGATCCTTTCTAGAGAAGGAGTTTCTCTCGAAAGAAGTGAGTGGGAGGAAAGTAGAACTTTATGAGGTAATTGTACCTTCTCCCGAATTGGAAAGTAGTACATAAAAATTAATTGTTCCAGTGATTCCTACACCAATCAGTGAGGAAGTTAATGATGATGATCATGAAACTTCGGATCAAGTTTCTGCTGAACGTCGTAGATCAACCAGAGTACGTTCCGCACCAGAGTGGTACGGCAACCCAGTTCTGGAAATCATGTTACTAGACCATGATGAACCTACGAACTATGAGGAAGCGATGATGAGCCCAGATTCCGCAAAATGGCTTGAGGCCGTGAAATCTGAGATGGGATCCATGTATGAGCACAAAGTATGGACTTTGGTTGACTTGCCCGATGATCGGCAAGCCATCGAAAATAAATGGATCTTCAAGAGGAAGATTGACGCTGACGGTAATGTTACTGTTTACAAAGCTCGACTTGTTGCAAAAGTTTTTCAACAAGTTCAAGGAGTTGACTACGATGAGACTTTCTCACCCGTAGCGATGCTTAAGTCTGTCCGAATCATGTTAGCAATTGCCGCATTTTATGAAATCTGGCAAATGGATAACAAAACTGCATTCTTTAATGGATTTATTAAAGAAGACTTGTATATGATGCAACCAGAAGGTTTTGTCAATCCTAAAGGTGCTAGCAAAATGTGCAAGCTCCAGCGATCCATCTATGGACTGGTGCAAGCATCTCGGAGTTGGAATATACACTTTGATAAGTTGATCAAAGCATATAGATTTATACAGACTTGCGGTGAAAGCCTGTATTTACAAGAAGTGAGTGGGAGCACTACAACTTTTCTGATAAATATATGTGAATGACATATTGTCGATCGGAAATGATGTAGAATTTTCTGGAAAGCATAAAGGAGTGTTTGAAAGGAGTTTTTCAAAGAAAGACCTTGGTGAAGCTGCTTACATATTGGGCATCAAGATCTATAGAGATAGATCAAGACGCTTGATAAGACTTTCGATGAGTACATACCTTGATAAGTTTTTGAAGTAGTTCAAAATGGATCAGTCAAAGAAGGAGTTCTTGCCTGACTTGTAAGGTGTGAAGTTGAGTAAGACTCAAAGCCAGACCACGGTAGAAAAATATAGAGAGAATGGAAGTCATTCCCTATGCCTCAGACATAGGTTCTATAAAGTATGCCATGCTGTGTACCAAACATGTTGTGTACCTTGACATGAGTTTGTCAAGGGGGTACAATAGTGATCCAGGTGTAGATCACTATACAGCGGTCAAAATTATCCTTAGTAACTGGATGACTAAGGAAATGTTTCTCGATTATGGAGGTGATAAAGAGTTCGTCGTAAAGGGTTACGCCGATGCAAGCTTTGACACTAAATCCAGATGACTCTAAGTATCAATCTGGATGCGTATTGAAAGTGGGAGCAATTAGCTAGAGTAGCTCCATGCAGAGCATTGTAGACATAGAAATTTGCGAAATACATACGAATCTGAATGTGACAGACCCGTTGACTAAACTTCTCTCACAAGCAAAACATGATCACACCTTATTACTCTTGGGTATTGATCACATAGCGATGTGAACTAGATTATTGACTCTAGTAAACCCTTTGGATGTTGGTCACATGGCGATGTGAACTATGGGTGTTATTCACATAATGATGTGAACTATCGGTATTAAATCACATGGCGATGTGAGCTAGATTATTGACTCTAGTTCAAGTGGGAGACTGAAGGAAATATGCCCTAGAGGCAATAATAAAGTTGTTATTTATATTTCCTTATATCATGATAAATGTTTATTATTCATGCTAGAATTGTATTAACCGGAAACTTAGTACATGTGTGAATACATAGACAAAACAGAGTGTCCCTTGTATGCCTCTACTAGACTAGCTCATTGATCAAAGATGGTTATGTTTCTAACCATAGACATGAGTTGTCATTTGATCAACGGGATCACATCATTAGGAGAATGATGTGATGGACTAGACCCATCCGTTAGCATAGCACTATGATCGTTTAGTTTTACTGCTATTGCTTTCTTCATGACTTATACATGTTCCTATGACTATGAAATTATGCAACTCCCGAATACCGTAGGAACACCTTGTCTGCTATCAAACGTCACAACGTAACTGGGTGATCATAAAGATGCTCTACAGGTGTCTCCGAAAGTATTCGTGGTGTTGGCATAGATCAAGATTAGGATTTGTCACTCCGAGTGTCGAAGAGGTATCTCTGGTCCCTCTCGGTAACACACATCATAATAAGCCTTGCAAGCAAAAGACTAATGAGTTAGTCACGAGATGATGTGTTACGGAACGAGTAAAGAGACTTGCCGGTAACGAGATTGAACTAGGTATAGAGATAACGACGATCGAATCTCGGGCAAGTAACATACCGATGACAAAAGGAACAACGTATGTTGTTATGCGGTTTGATCGATAAAGATCTTCATAGAATATGTAGGAGCCAATATGAGCATCCAGGTTCCGCTATTGGTTATTGACCGGAGATGAGTCTCGGTCATGTCTACATAGTTCTCGAACCCGTAGGGTCCGCACGCTTAACGTTTGATGACGATCGGTATTATGAGTTTATGAGTTTTGATGTACCGAAGGTAGTTCGGAGTCCCGGATGAGATCACGGACATAACGAGGAGTCTCGGAATGTCCGAGACATAAAGATTGATATATTGGACGACTATATTCAGACACAGGAAGTGTTCTGGAAAGTTTCGGAATTTACCGGAGTGCCGGGGGGGGG
>LR738710.1:54211005-54243106 GCA_902687465.1 Secale cereale | reverse complement strand
ACCGGAACCCCCCGGGGGAGTGATGGGCCCTGGTGGGCCATAGGGGGGAGAGGGGGCAGCAGCCAGGAGGTCGCGTGCCCCCTCCCTAGGAGGAGTCCGAATAGGACAAGGGGAGGGGGGCGCGGCCCCTCTTTCCCTCTCACTGTCCCTCTCTTTCCTTCCCCCTTCTTCCTTCTTTGGTAGTTCCTACTAGGAATAGGATTGCAATCCTATTCCTAGTAGGATTGCAGCCCTAGCCGCACCATAGGAGGGCCGGCTGGCCTCCCCCCTTGCTCCTTTATATACGGGGGCAGGGGGGCACCCAAAGACACACAAGTTGAATTGTTCCAGCCGTGTGCGGTGCCCCCCTCCACAGAAGCACACCTCGGTCATACCGTCGCAGTGCTTAGGCGAAGCCCTGCGCCGGTAGATATATCATATCCGTCACCACGCCGTCGTGCTGACGAAACTCTCCCATGAAGCTCAACTGGATCAAGAGCTCGTGGGACATCATCAAGCTGAACGTGTGCTGAACGCGGAGGTGCCGTACGTTCGGTGCTTGATCGGTTGAATCACGAAGAAGTTCGACTACATCAACCGCGTCACTTGACGCTTCCGCTTCCGGTCTACGAGGGTACGTAGACACACTCTTCCCTCTCGTTGCTATGCATCTGGTAGATAGATCTTGCGTGATCATAGGAAAATTTTAAAATACTACGTTCCCCAATAGTAGCTCGGAGAGCCAAAGCACATTGTACTTGTGGCGGAGCTCGGAGAGCCAAAGCATGTTATACTTGTGGCGTAGCTCGGAGAGCCAAAGCATGCTATACTAGTGGCGTAGCTTGCTACCTCTTGAGCTTGCGTTGTATTCCCTCGAAGAGGAAAGGGAGATGCAGCACAGTAGCGTAAGTATTTCCCTCAGTTTTTGAGAACCAATGTATCAATCCAGTAGGAGACCACGCGCGAGTCCCTCGCACCTGCACAAACAAATAAGAACTTCGCAGCCAAAGTGATAAGGGGTTGTCAATCCCTTTACGGTCACTTACGAAAGTGAGATCTGATAGAGATGATAGTTAATATTTTTGGTATTTTTGGTTTTAATAAAACAGCAAATAAAAGCGATAAAAGTAAAGTAAATGTAGATTGATATGTTGAGAATAGACCCGGGGGCCAAAGTTTTCTCTAGTGGCTTCTCTCATGATAGCGATATTCTACGGCGGGTAAACAAATTACTGTCGACCAATTGATAGAAAAGCGAATAATTATGAGACTATCTAGGCATGATCATTGTATATATGCATCACGTCCGAAACAAGTAGACCGAAACAATTCTGCATCTACTACTATTACTCCACACATCGACCGCTATCCAGCATGCATCAAGTGTATTGAGTTCATAAGAACAGAGTAACGCCTTAAGCAAGATGACATGATGTAGAGGGATAAACTCAAGTAATATGATATAAACCCCATCTTTTTATCCTCGATGGCAACAATACAATATGTGCCTTGCTGCCCCTATTGTAACTGGGAAAGGACACGAACCCTAAGCCAAGCACTTCTCCCATTGCAAGAACTATAGATCTAGTAGGCCAAACCAAACCAATAATTTGAAGAGACTTGCAAGGATATTATGAGCACACATAAAAAGTTCAGAGAAGAACCAAATATCTTTCATAGATAACATTGATCATAAACACACAATTCATCGGATCTCGACAAACACACCGCAAAAAGAGATTACATCGAATAGATCTCCTCGAAGACCGAGGAGAACTTTGTATTGGGATCCAAAGAGAGATAAGAAGCCATCTAGATTCTAGCTATGGACCCCAAGGTCTGGGGTAAACTACTCACAACTCATGGTGAGGGCGATGATGATGATGATGAAGGCCTCCGTGATGGATCCTCCTCCGGTGGAGCTCCGGAACAGGCTCCAAGATGGAATCTCCACGGGAACAGAAGGTACGGTGTCGGGGGAAACTGTCCGCCACGAACACCTATGGGACCGGAGCCCCTTGTCTGTGCGGTACGAGGGCGGAGGGAGCACAAAGAGCAGATCGAAGCAAACACGCGGGCAGTTTTACCCAGGTTCGGGCCGCACGGATGCGTAAAACCCTACTCCTGCTTGGTTGTGTATTGAGTTGAGTGCTCGGGAGATTGAAGAAGCAGCTACACCGTGTGTGAGAGTGATCAAAGTTCCGAACCCCCTCCACGTTGTGCATGGGCCTCCTTTTATAGTGCAAGGGGTCACCGACAGGTGTCAACGTAGGAGAAAGGGGTAAAAATGTAAAAGATGTGGTAGTTGTAACAGTGCGGGAACAGTGGAGCTACAGTACAGAACAGTGGTCTATACCTACTTTAACAGTGGGGGACAAGGGCATTTAATGCCCGTCGCCGTCGACCCCAAAAGCTCCCGCCTTAGCGTCTCCTTCCGCCACGGCGACGGATCCATCACCGTGGAGTGCCACCGTGTACCCCAGGCTGCACAGCCATCCGCCACGCGTCCCTGGATAAGCCCCAGGGCGACGCGTGGGCCGATGAGCTGGAGCGCGGGCACACAGCGCAGTCTCCCCGGCAAGCACCTTGCCGGGGGCCTCGATCTTGCCGGGCCCGGGAACTTGCCGCTCCCCGGGCCCCTTGCCGGGGCGCGTATAGCGCCGAGGCGTTGCCTTCCGATCTCCCTGACAAGCTCCTCTTGCCAGGGTCTTGTGTTAGTGGAGCAGTCTTGAGCCTGGCACGGCCTTCCCGGCAAGCTCCTCTTGCCGGGGTCTCGATCTCATGTCTTGCATACTTTGTTTTTGAATGGTTTAATAAGGAGCAGGAAGGTCTCCGACGGGCCCGCAGTAAACCTTACCGCGGGAAGCTGCGACTGCCCGTGCACAAGTCGGGGTACTGAGGTACCCCTACCTTAGTGCACCGACAGGAGCCCCCGGGCCTGGGCCACACACGGTGCCGAGCGCTGTTGGGCCAGGCCCAAAACAGTGCACGGGCACCCGCGGCCCGCGGCGCGCCGAATCCACTTCCATATCCGCCGCACCCCACGGTAACGGCACGCGTCGATTGCGGCGCCGTGGGATGGGACGTGCCCACGATCTCTTAATGGAAAGGGCGAAACGCCCCCCACTCCCCCATAAAAGCAGAGGTAGCGGGCGCGGTTCCCCTCCTTGCGCTCTCATTACGTCGTCTTCCACCTGCGAAAGATTCCTTCTTGCGCTCCGCCTCCACACCTCCGCCGCCGCCGAGCTCCTCGTCCCCTTCCTTCCGCCGCGTCCGCCATGGCCCCAAAGACCGACAAGGCGAAGGCGGAGAAATCCAAGAAGGAGAAATCGGAGCAAGCGGCCAAGCTCATCGCTTACCGGAAGCGGCACGTCGTCTTCCCGCCGAAGCTCGGCGTGCGGGAGCTCTGGAACAAGTACTACTTGTTCTGGTCCAAGAGAACCGACGCGCATCCCCGCACGCGAGCATACCCGGCCGCCGCCAAGGACAGCTATCCCGGCGGGTACCATTTCTTCGCTGCTTTCTTTCATTGTGGTCTCTGTCCACCTTTCTCAAACTTCTTCTGCGACGTCATGAATACATATGGCTTCCATCTGCTTGACTTCACCCCCAACGCCATTCTCACCATGGCTGTTTTCGCACATATGTGCGAAAACTTCATAGGAGTCCACCCCAACGTAGCCCTCTTTAGACACTTCTTCACTCCTAGAGCCGAGGCCGATGCCCCCCTCTCCGGAGGAATTTCTTGGGTCTTCCGTCTCAATAAGAAGGGTGCGTACTTGCCGGGGGAGCTCCGCGGCAAGTGGGAGGAATGGCGAGCGGAGTGGTGCTGGATCGTAGAAGACCAGCCGCAAGCCTTCACCGCGCCGCGCACAACGCCCATCGTGCGCGGCAGGGATTGGAGTGATCTAGACTCCGACGACATCAAGCTCGACATCGCCCTCGTCCGGATTCTTCGTCTTCGGATGGCCCGGCTGTCAGTTGCCGAGGTGGGCGCAGATTTCCTCCGCCGGCGCATCGCCCCTCTCCAAGACCGGAAGAGGCCGGCCTGGGAGTACGGCGGCCCGGCAGACATCATGAGGCTGCGCCCCGGGCTCAATTTCAACTTCACCACTCTGGAGCTGCGCGGAATGGTACGGGAACTCTTCAAGTACGACCCGACGCACCCTGAGTGGTTCAGGACTCCCCGGGAAGTGGTGCCGCTCTGCAACAACGCCGCGAGGGACCGGATCCTTGCCATGATGCCCATGTGCGACTCGCATGGCTTGGACCGCTCGTGGATCGCCCCGAAGCCCATCGACGTCCTCAACTTCTACGACAACCTCGCCGAGGTGGCGAGGAACAAGGAGGACCTCAAGCTGCACACGCGGGACACCACCGACCAGGAAATCGCCTATATAGCTTCTCGGGCTGAGGAGGCCGCCGCAGCCGCGGCGGCAGGAGTCTTCGGATATTCGCCGGAGGAGGCGGAGGCCGAAGAGGCGTCCACCCAGGCGGAGGAGGCGGAGATCCGCAGGTTGCTGGGTCTGCCTCCCGACGCGCTTGCCGGTGTTCCCTCGTTGAGGCACTCCGGGATCAGCGGGATCGCAACCGAGGCCGCGGCAACGGAGGGTACCGCCGGAGGGAGTAGAGGCGCCGCGAGAGGCGGAGGCGCCAAGGGAAAGAGGGCCGCAGCGTTGGATGCTGGGCCCAGCGAGCCGACCGGGGCAGAGGAGGAGGAGGAGGAGGAGGCCGAGGACTCCGGCGGATCCACGGAATTGTACGCCGACGACCTCTCCTCGTCGGAGAGCTCCCCGCCCCCGGCAAGCCCGAGGCAGTCCCCGGCGAAGCACCTCCGTAAGGCGGCGACGGGGGAAAAAGCGCAGGCGCCCCGGCAACAGCCACCTCGGCGGGCGGCTCCCCGGGGGAGTCAAGCCGCGCCAAGGCCGTCCGGCGCGCCAGCCGCAGCGGAGGCGGCCCGTGCGCGGACCACGACGGAGGCGCCCCGCAGGCCGGCAGCGAGCCGGCAGGGGTCTTCTCGGAGCGGAGCAACGGCTCCGCCCGCTCCTCGGGCGCCGGCAGCCACAGGGGCTGGGTCTTCGCAGCCCCCAGCCCCGGTGAACACCAAGCGCGCGAGGGAGTCTTCATCTTCCGCTCCTCGCGCCGACGCACCCACGGTGGAGTATGACTTCTCCGCCCTGAGCGAGGACGACGAGGAGGACCAAGAGTAAGGATCCGAGATTTTATATCTTCTTGTTTTCTTGTCTTGATTTTTCCGCTGACGCTGACTCTGTCTTCTGTTCTGATTTCAGGACCCTGGCCCATCGCGCGGCGAAGAAGGCCAAGGCGCCCGAGGCCGAGGTCGCGGAAGACTCGGCAGCAGCGGCAACAGGGGGTGTGCCGGAGCCGAGCCTGCCGGACTCGAGCGCTGCTCCGATGAGCAGCCCCCAGCGCAGCCCGCAGCGCAGCCCGCAGCGCAGCCCCCAGCGTAAGTCTGGGGTTCTCTTTTTTCGGTTTGGGGAACGCCTGAGGATTTGATTTTGTCTTCACGTGTTGACATCTCTTGTCTTGTTCTGTGCAGAGGTGGAGCCCCAGCGGGAAGAGCGCCCGGAGGCCACAGCTGAGGAGCCGCAGGCCCCGCCATCCCCGCCAAGGCAGAACTCTCCGGCAAGGGAGAGTGCTTCGTCAAGGGCGGGTACTCCGCCAAGGCAGAGTACCCCGCCAAGGACGAGCAGCCCGGCAAGGGCGGCCGCCCCGCCAAGGCCAAGCTCCCCGGCGAGGGCGACTACTCCGACGAGGCCTAGCTCCCCGGTGAGGGAGCCCGCCGCTGAGGACGTCCGCCAAGGTAAGCTTCGTGACTTGTCTTCTTGGCTTGCCTCTTTTTTTTTGGATATTTGCTTGAGTCTTGAATTTCTTTCTCCTGTTCTTCTTTCTAGATCTTCCTCCTCCTGTGCCCATGGAGACGGAGGTGATCATCCTCGAGGAGGAGGATGCGCAGGGCGGCGGCGGCGACGCTCCAGTCGTCGAGGAGGTGGACGAGGCCGCCGAGCCGGCCGCGCAAGAGACTGCTCCGGCTGCGGACGCAGCGGCCGGGGAGGGGGACGGTGGCCGCACCGCCGACCCGGAGGTGGCGGGAGCATCGGATGCTGCACCGGCCACCGGCCCCTCCGCCGGCGAGGAGCAGAGGCACTATCTCGAGGCCCCCAACGGCGTCTTCATCCAGATGCCGTGGGGGTCTTCATCGCGAGCTCCTGCGGAGGGCGAGGCATTCGACGGAGAAATCCTCGCCTCCGCAGGCCTGAAGATCGTCCAGGCGCCTGGCGGGAGTGAGGGGCCCGAGGAGGAGCGGTTGCTCCATCAGCTCCTGGCCCTTTACCGGGCCAGGCAGGCAAAGCTCGCCTCCCGGGAGGCTCTTGCCGCCAAGGCTGCGGCAGAAATGGAAAAGCGTGCGGCGGAGCTCAGCGCCGCCAATCAGGCTGCCCTCCGCCAGGTGGCGGAGGAGCGGGAGCGTCTCGCCGGCGAGTACCAGGAATGGGTGCTCGAGAAGGCTGAAGCCGATGAACAGCAACGTCTCGCCGGGGTGGAGATGTCCCGGCGAGAGGGAGAGCTCGCGCAGCGGAAGGTCGAGCTGGACTCTCATGAAGAAGACCTTGCCGCTCGCGAGGCTGCCCTTGGCGGGGAGCTGAAGGAGGCGAAAGCCGCCGCGGTTGCCGCGGAAGACGCCAAGAAAGAGCTCGCCGCCAAGGTCGAACAGTTGGAGAAGGCGATGAAGGTCAGCGCCGAGAAGGTTGCCGCGCTCATCTTGGAGCGCGAGAAGGATGCTCACACCAACTCAGAGCTTCAGGTGAGTCTATCAAAGAGGGGCGACGAGCTGAAGGCCGCCAAGGACTCCATTGAGGACTTGGAGCTGAAGGTCACCACTCTGAAGGAATCGCTCGATGCTGCCCGGGCCCAGGAGACCAAGTTGAAGGATGAGCTCCGCAAGGAGCGAACCTTGGTGGAGAGCGTCAACAAGGCATCCGAGCTCTTCCGGCAGACTATTGAAGTGTGGACCGAAGAGCTGGTTTCTTCTGCGTCCAATATTGACCAGGAGTTGCTGGCGTTGAAGGTCGAACACCTTATCTACTCGCCGAATCCAGATCTCCCGCACAGCGCCAAGCTCAGCCTCTTCTTCAGAGGGGTCGCTCCGGCTCTTGCAGGTCTCCGGAACCGCATCCCCGCGCAGCTGGCCGAGGAGTCGCGCCGGCTCTGCGCGGGGACTCTGGAGCGGGTGTTGACGAAGATCGTGTACCGCAACCCGGGAATCAACCTCACGAACGTTCTTCGCACCCTGCCGGCAGATGCAGATACGGAGGCCCTGAAGGAGCAGGTCGGCCACATCATCGCCAAGGTGGCAAAGCTTGGCAGGAAGGAGGGCGACCGCGTAGACTAGGGCTCCATTTATCTTTATCTTTTTGTTGCTGCACATTATGTCATGAACCTATTAGTCCATCGCGACAAACTATCCTTTGTAAGATATTTGCTTTACTTCGATCAATCAGTGCAATGTTATCTTCCTTGTTCCAACCTTTGACTTTGTATGTTTTTCACCCTACGCTCCCGGGGAGCTCGCCGGCAAGGGGCCCTTGCCGCGAGCGCTGAGTGCTGGACTCTGAGCAGCCTGCTGGCCAAGGTCCTTGCCGGCAAGCAACCTTGCCGCAGCTAGTCGCAACGCACTTAGCTTGCTGAGCGTACTCGGAAATGAAGCAAGGGCGCGACACTTGTCGCAGCTCACTTAAATCGTTGAGTGAACTCGAAAGCAAGATAAGGGTGCGGCAAGCTACGGGTAGGTTCCTCCGCGCACAGGTTTTCCATACAAAGCGTGATCGTTCAAGGAAGACAACCAAAATTTAAAATTTGAACTGGTCAAATTCTAACAACTTATCTTTCATATGCTGCTTGCTCATATTGCTTGCTTTCCGGTAAGGCTTCTCTTTCTTGAACAGCACTTGGCTCCTCCTCCAACTCCTTCCCCCCCGGCAAACTTGTGCGCGAGGAACGTTCCTTCTGTGTAAGAGGAAAGAAAAGGGAGAGGAAAGCAAGTATCTGGCCCTTCGGCGTAATAGTGCTTACCGTATATCTGAGTGTTGCATCAAATGCCAAACAGAACATGCAAACAGCAAAGAGAAGCATGCAAAAGGCAATCGATGCGAAAAACACGAAAACTTTACTGATGCACGGGGTCTGCGCCCGGCTTTGTACAAAGGGTTACATGCAACAGCGGCAAAGCTTGTACAAAAGGTGGTTGCCGGAGCGGATCACGGCAACCGCGCCTTAGGGGTGAAACTTGCGAAGATGCTCTATGTTCCAGGAGTTGCTCACCGGTAAGCCTTCTTCGGTCTCGAGGCGGACAGCGCCGGGCCTCGTAACTTGTCTCACCCGATAAGGGCCTTCCCACTTCGGCGTCAACTTGTTGGAATTCTTGGCGGACTGAACACGCCGAAGAACAAGGTCGCCTTCCTCGAGACTCCTGGCCTTGACTTTGCGGCTATGGTAGCGGCGCAAAGCTTGCTGGTATCGAGCAGCTCGTACAGCAGCCTGGAGACGTCCCTCCTCAAGGAGCAATGCGTCATCTTGCCGCAGTTGCTCTTGCTCGAGCTCATCATAAGCGAGCACTCGAGGAGATCCGTATACGAGTTCCGTGGGGAGAACTGCTTCTGCTCCATAGACTAGAGCAAAGGGTGTCTGTCCGGTGGCTCGACTTGGTGTCGTTCTGATTGACCAAAGAGCCGCCGGGAGCTCCTCTATCCAATTTTTTCCACACTTGCGCAGCCTGTCAAAGGTCCTTGTCTTGAGTCCGCGCAGCACTTCAGCATTTGCACTTTCCGCTTGACCGTTGCTCCTCGGGTGAGCAACAGAAGCAAAACAGACCTTGGCGCCAAGGTCTTGGACGTACTGCATGAAGGTGCGACTAGTAAATTGCGTACCGTTGTCGGTGATGATCCTGTTCGGGATCCCGAAACGGCAAACAATCGACCTGAAGAACCTGACTGCTGACTGTGCTGTCACCTTCCTCACCGGCTCTACTTCTGGCCACTTTGCGAACTTGTCGATTGCAACGTACAAGTACTCAAAGCCCCCGACAGCGCGAGGGAAAGGGCCGAGGATATCGAGCCCCCAGACCGAGAAGGGCCATGACAAAGGGATTGTTTGGAGAGCTTGAGCTGGCTGATGGATCTGCTTCGCATGGAACTGGCACGCTTCACACTTGGTTACTAGTGCAGTTGCATCTTGGAGGGCTTCTTGCCAAAAGAACCCTTGCCGGAAAGCTTTCCCGGCAAGCGCCCTTGCGCCAATGTGGTGGCCGCATATGCCTCCGTGTATTTCTGCCAACAGCTTCTGTCCATCTTCTCTGGAGATGCACTTCAGCCTGACACCGTTGAGTCTTCTTCTGTACAGCTCGTTATCCACGAACTGATACATACTTGACTGCCTGGTTATCTTCTCTATCTCTTGAGGATCGTCGGGAAGTTCTCCAGTTTGTAGAAAACGGACGATCTGCTGCGCCCATGCCGGAGCCCGAGGCTCGACGGCAAGGACTAAAGGCTCGAGGGCCGCTGCGGGAACCTCAGCTTCTACGGCAAAGACCTCTGGTCCTGCCGGAGCTGACGGTCCCCCGGCAAGCTCGCCGGGGCGAGGCTTGTCGGGAACACTTGCTTCAACTGTACAAGCCTGAGGGCTTGCAGGAGCAAACTGTTCCTCAGCGTTGTTGTTGTTGATCTTGGGAACTTTGGCGGCGGTTTCGGGAAGATCCGCCGGCAAGTAGTCGCCAGAGACCAACTTTCTCTTCTTGGACTGCCCAATTGATGGTGTAACGGATGGCTGAGTCAGCTTGAGCAAAAAGGTTCCTGGTTCCACAGGTAACTTCATCGCGGCGCACTTTGAAAGGCCATCTGCAATCTCATTTTGAGCTCTTGGGACGTGCTCCATCTGCAGACCTTCAAAGTGCTCTTCAAGCTTTCTCACTTCATCGACATATGCTTCCATCAAAGGGCTCTGGTAGCTCTTGTTAACTTGTCGGACCACCAACTGAGAATCTCCCCGCACAATCAGCTTTCTGATCCCAAGTTCGGCCGCAATCCTGAGGCCGGCAAGCAAGCCTTCATATTCTGCGGTGTTGTTTGTCGCTTGCTCCCTGGGAAAGTGCATCTGGATAACATATTTGAGGTGCTCTCCGGTGGGCGCGATGAGTACCACGCCGGCACCGGTGCCTTGCAGCGAGAAGGCACCGTCAAAATACATTACCCATTCACTTGTCGCCTCTTGCACGGGTGCGCTTGTTTCTTGAATTTCTTCATCTGGCGTCGGGGTCCATTCGGCAATGAATTCTGCCAAAGCTCGGCTCTATATGGTTGAAGTACTTTCAAACTTGAGTCCGAAGCTTGACAGCTCCAGTGCCCACTCGACGATCCTGCCTGTTGCTTCTGGATTGTGCAATATCCTCTTCAACGGAAAGCGAGTGACCACTGTTATCTCATGGGCTTGGAAGTAGTGGCGCAGCTTCCTCGAGGCCATGAGGAGGCCGAAAAGCAACTTTTGCACACCAGAGTATCTTGATCTAGCCCCCTGGAGAAGGGAACTTACAAAATACACTGGGCGCTGCACCATCTTCTTCCGCACCTCTCCTTGCTCCTGCGCAGAGTCTTCCTTGTCGGGACCAGAGCTTGTCGGGACACCCCCCTGCTTGTCGCTGGATTCGCTTGCCGGTGATGCTGACTCCTCGTCGGACTCCCTCTCCGCTACTAACGCAGCACTAACCACCTGGTTGGTTGCCGCCAAGTATAGCAACAACTTTTCCTGTGGTCTAGGTGCGACAAGTATAGGAGTGGAGGACAGGTACCGTTTCAAATCCTGCAACGCCGCCTCCGCTTCCGGAGTCCACTTCATGGGACCTGCCTTCTTCAAGATTTTGAAGAAAGGTAGGGCGCGTTCTGCGGACTTTGAAATGAACCTACTGAGGGCAGCAACACAACCCGCAAGCCTTCTGACATCCTTGACGCGCTTCGGGGCTTCTATCTGCTCAATGGCCTTAATCTTGTCGGGGTTTGCTTCAATCCCCCTCTGTGATACAAAGAACCCGAGAAGCTTGCCGGAGGGGACTCCAAAGACGCACTTCTCGGGGTTCAGCTTGAGCTGTATCCTGCGCAGGTTCTGAAATGTTTCTTCCAAGTCTTGAATCAGGGTTTCTTTGCTCTTGCTCTTCACCACGATGTCATCCATGTAAGCTTCTACATTCCTATGGATCTGTGGCTCAAAAGCAGTGTACACTACCCTTGCAAAAGTTGAGCCTGCATTCTTCAATCCAAATGGCATGCGGATAAAGCAATAAGTGCCACATGGAGTGATAAATGCAGTCTTCTCTTCATCCTCTTTGGCCATGAAAATCTGATGATAGCCTGAGTATGCATCAAGAAAACAGAGTAGCTCACATCCGGCGGTGGAGTCAACGATCTGGTCAATGCGCGGCAAAGGGAATGGATCCTTGGGACATGCTTTATTCACATCGGTGAAGTCTATACACAGTCTCCACTTCCCGTTGGCCTTGCGCACGACGACTGGGTTTGCCAACCACGTCGGATGGATCACACCTCTAACTAGACCTGCTGCCTCTAGTTTCTTGATCTCCTCATTGATGAACTCTTGGCGCTCCACGGCTTGCTTCCTCACTTTCTGCTTGATGGGCCGCGCATGAGGACAGACAGCAAGCTTGTGCTCAATCACCTTCCTGGGAACACCGGGGATGTCAGATGGTTGCCAAGCAAACACATCGACATTCGCCCGCAGGAAGGCAACGAGCGCGCTTTCCTATTTGCTGTCAAGGGTGGCACTGATGGTGAAGGTACCACCAGTGCCGTCCTCCTTTGCGGACACTTTCTTGGTTGCCGGAGGAGCAGCCATTCCTTTCTTGCTCTTGCCGGTGGAGCTCGATGGAACGTCCTCGACGGCAGCGCAGCACTCCGAAGAGGCGCGGTTGCCGGAGTGGGTCCCAGAGCACTTGCCGGACTTGGTCTTCGTCTTCTTCCCCCCGGGAGCTTCAGCGGCAAGAGTATCCTTCTCGGCCGCAGCTGCCGCATCCCGGTAAATCTTGTCGGCGCAGATAAGCGCATCCTTCTTGTCGCTGTGGACAGTGATGACGCTTATCGGCCCCGGCATCTTCAGCACGTTGTAGGCATAGTGGGAAGCTGCCATGAACTTGGCGAGGGCAGGACGGCCAAGTATTCCATTGTAGGGCAATGGAATATCGGCGACGTCAAAGGTGATGCGCTCAGTCCTGAAGTTGAGCTCCCCGCCAAAGGTCACCGGCAGAGTGATCTTTCCCTTGGGCTTGCTCCTTCCCGGGTTGATTCCTTGGAATGAACCGGTCTCTTCGAGCTCGCCATCTTGGATCTGGAGCTTCTTGATCACAGCAGAGGAGATCAAGTTCAGGCCGGCCCCGCCGTCAACCAACATTTTGGTGACCTTGAGGTTGCGGATGGTGGGAGAAACCAGCATCGGCAAGCACCCGACCGCGGTGGTGCGGTCAGGGTGATCCTCAAGATCAAAAACGATGGGCGTGCTGGACCATTTGAGGAGCCTGCGCGACTCCACGGGCGGCTCCGCTGCATTCACCTCACGCACCCACTGTTTTAGCTGGCGGTGGGAGGTGTGCAGGGAGGCGCCACCGTCGACGCACAGGACCTCCGTGGCCTTCTGGAACTCCTGCTCGCTGTTCTCGTCATCCTCCATGTCTTCATCGTCGTCTTCGTCGTTGTCGCGGCCCCGGGGAGGTCGATCCCCTTGCCGCTGCTTAGCCTTGCCGCGGCGTCCTCCCCGGCCATTGAACGGCCGCTTCTTGCTGGGCTCTTCCCCGCCACCTTGGGCCTTCTCCTTGTCGCGCCTCTCGTACTCAGCTTTTTGCTGCTCGACGAGGTACTCGACGCGCTTGCAATTGGAAAGATCGTGACCCTTGGTGCGGTGAATCTTACAGTATTGCTTGTCGGAGCTACCCGGCTTGTCGGCCGCCGCCGCAGGGGCAGGCTCCTTGCCGGAACCGCCAGCCTGCGCTTGCTTGGCGGGGACCTCCTTGCCGGACTTCTCGACGGCAAGCACCTCCTTCTTGCCCTTCTTTCGGTTGTTCCGCCGCCGGCTCTTCTTTGCCGGGGCGGCGTCGTCGCTGTCGCTTCCCCCTGCGCCAGCATCCTCCCCGGGGAGTTTCCTCCCCTCTTCTGCGCGTGCGCACTTGTCAGCAAGAGCGTAGAGCTCGCTGACGTCCCTAATCTTGGTCATCGCCATTTCCTCACGCATGCGGCGGTTACGCACGTTCTGATGGAACGCGCTGATAACCGCGGCAGGGTGGACGTCAGGGATGTTGTGCTGCACCCGGCTGAAGCGTTGGATATATTTGCGCAGGGGTTCGCCTTCCTTCTGGGCCAAGATGTGGAGATCGCTCTCCTGGCCATGGGGTTTGTGGCCGCCGGTGAAGGCGCCAACAAACTGATGGCAGAGGTCGGCCCAAGAAGAGATAGAGCCTTCCGGCAAGTGCATGAGCCACGAACGGACGTTCGGCTTCAGCACGAGCGGGAAGTAGTTGGCTAAGATCTTCTCGTCGCGCCCCCCGGCAGCTTGCACTGCGATAGTGTAGACGCTGAGAAACTCCGAGGGGTGCGTCTTGCCGTCGTACTTCTCCGGTACGTCGGGCTTGAAATTCTTCATGCTGGGCCACTGGACGCGCCGCAGCTCGCGGGTGAACGCAGGGCAGCCTGCCGCGTACGGCAAGTCGCCTGGTTCACCGGGCGCGTGTGCGTCGACAGTGTTCCCAGCTCTCTTGTCGGATTGTCGCCGAGCTTCTCGGCGGCGCTCGATCGTGGTCCGAGCGTCTTCATCTCGCCGGTCGTCGAGGACCTGGCGCTGGTCCCGACGGGCCCGCGGGTCCGACGAGGCCGTGGAGCCGTCGTCGGGGTTGTTCCGGCGGGGCGGCGTCTTCTGCTTCTGCGGCGGGGAGTGCACGCTTGTCGCACCCCCAGCAGTCTTGTCGCCGATAGCCTTCGTCTTCTCAGCTTGCCGCGGCCGTGAGGTCGACGGCTGCTGCGGAGAGTCGTTGTTGGCGAAGTCTATCAGGCTCCGGATGGTGGCCCTCCATTCTTCGGCCTTGTCGGCCGCCGGAGGAAAATCGAGGAGCAGCTGCGCCCTTGCGAGCGCTTCCGCTGGAGTAGAGGGGAACGCGGGTGAGCGGTGCGAGGAGCGGGATACGCTCGGACTTCTAACAACGTTAGAAGGAGCGGGGTCCCGCGCCGGCGCCTTCGCTTTGCTTGTGCCCGGACGGGGGTCCGGGGCGTCCCGCGAGCCTCCGGTTTGACCTTGACCCAGCAAGCGGATACCACCTCCCGTGGTATGGCGCTGCGGGGTCCCGCGCCGGCGCCTTCGCTTTGCTTGTGCCCGGACGGAGGTCCGGTCGTCCGTCCTGTTCTTGGATCTGGTGGCACCGTGAGTGTCCTCGCCGGCAACCACCCTTCCGACGGCGTCTCCCCCGCCCACCGTTGGCTCTGGTGGCGGCGGGTGAGACGCAGACGGGCCTCCGACCTCCGAAGGCTTCTTCTTCGGGGCCATGGAGTTGTCGCTGACGAAGTTGCTGATGAATCTGGAGAGGTTGATGAAGAATGCGCCCGCGCGAACGCTGGATCAGGTTCGCACAACCTCGACGCCCCCTACCTGGCGCGCCAAAGATGTCGGGGGAAACTGTCCGCCACGAACACCTATGGGACCGGAGCCCCTTGTCTGTGCGGTACGAGGGCGGAGGGAGCACAAAGAGCAGATCGAAGCAAACACGCGGGCAGTTTTACCCAGGTTCGGGCCGCACGGATGCGTAAAACCCTACTCCTGCTTGGTTGTGTATTGAGTTGAGTGCTCGGGAGATTGAAGAAGCAGCTACACCGTGTGTGAGAGTGATCAAAGTTCCGAACCCCCTCCACGTTGTGCATGGGCCTCCTTTTATAGTGCAAGGGGTCACCGACAGGTGTCAACGTAGGAGAAAGGGGTAAAAATGTAAAAGATGTGGTAGTTGTAACAGTGCGGGAACAGTGGAGCTACAGTACAGAACAGTGGTCTATACCTACTTTAACAGTGGGGGACAAGGGCATTTAATGCCCGTCGCCGTCGACCCCAAAAGCTCCCGCCTTAGCGTCTCCTTCCTCCACGGCGACGGATCCATCACCGTGGAGTGCCACCGTGTACCCCAGGCTGCACAGCCATCCGCCACGCGTCCCTGGATAAGCCCCAGGGCGACGCGTGGGCCGATGAGCTGGAGCGCGGGCACACAGCGCAGTCTCCCCGGCAAGCACCTTGCCGGGGGCCTCGATCTTGCCGGGCCCGGGAACTTGCCGCTCCCCGGGCCCCTTGCCGGGGCGCGTATAGCGCCGAGGCGTTGCCTTCCGATCTCCCTGACAAGCTCCTCTTGCCAGGGTCTTGTGTTAGTGGAGCAGTCTTGAGCCTGGCACGGCCTTCCCGGCAAGCTCCTCTTGCCGGGGTCTCGATCTCATGTCTTGCATACTTTGTTTTTGAATGGTTTAATAAGGAGCAGGAAGGTCTCCGGCGGGCCCGCAGTAAACCTTACCGCGGGAAGCTGCGACTGCCCGTGCACAAGTCGGGGTACTGAGGTACCCCTACCTTAGTGCACCGACATACGGTGGTGGAATTAGGGTTTTCTCTCTGTCCACGGAGTTTCTAGGGTACGTAGACTTATATAGGAAGAAGGAGGGCACCGGGGGAGTCACGTGGGCTCCACGAGGCAGGGGCGCGCCCTGGGAAGAGGGGCGCGCCCCCCACCCTCGTGGGCCCCACGTGGCTCTTATGACGTGGTTCTCAAGTTCAGCGTGCGTGATTTTCTCAAAAAATATCTCTCGCAAAGGTTTCATTCCATTTGGACTCCGTTTGATATTCCTTTTCGGCAAAACCCTGAAATAGGCAAAAAACAGCACTCTGGACTAGGCCTTTAGGTTAGTAGGTTAGTCCCAAAAATGATATAAAAGTGAATGATAAAGCTCATTAAACATCCAAGACTTCATAAGTAATAGATGGAACAATAAAAAATTATAGGTACGTTGGAGACGTATCAAGCATCCCAAAGCTTAATTCCTGCTCGTCCTTGAGTAGGTAAATGATAAAGAAAGAATTTTTGATGTGGAATGCTAACCAATATAGTTTTTCAATGTAATTCTCTTAAGTGTGGCATGAATGTTCAGATCTGAAAGATTCAAGATAAAAGTCTATATTGACATAAGAAATAATAATACTTCAAGCATACTAACTGTAACATCCCAAATTTTCAATTTGGAATGTTTTACAATTATTAGCTAAGCATCTATGCATTTTTCATTTTATTTTATTTTATTTTATTTTGAGTGTCATTTGGAAATTTCAGAGGCATTGAGTTTTATCTGACTTTGGATTCAACTTGGCATCTGAAATTTATTTCAAAAATCCCTGACAAACACTTGTTCAAAAGTGTGAGAGGAGCTAACATGACACTCCAAAAAGTCAGAAGAAAACAATGCCAAAAGCTTTCAATTCAAATTTGAGTTTCATTTGGATTTTTTAGAAAAATGTTTTTTATAAAGTTTTTATTTAGCCTCTGAAAAATAGTTCATCTTGTAGGATTTATTTTTCTGAATGTTTTGATATATATATGTTCT
Organism: Secale cereale; assembly: GCA_902687465.1. Lineage (NCBI taxonomy): Eukaryota > Viridiplantae > Streptophyta > Magnoliopsida > Poales > Poaceae > Secale > Secale cereale. The sequence continues at coordinate 54,226,442 of LR738710.1, read as the reverse complement.
ATATAAAAATATTTTTATTTTCTATCTATTTTTTTTTCAGTGTTAAAAAAAGAAGAAAAAAAATGGACATCCATGGGCCATGGAAGGCCCAGTCTCTCCACGACCCAACTCGGTCATCTTCCCCCTCCGTGCACGTGCACGTACGTTTACATAACTTTGAAACAGCCATGGCACCACCTCTTCCTCTCCTCCTCCCACTAAATTCTTTCACCGTTTCGACTCTCCACCAACACGAAACTTACAGAGGAATGTAAGTTGAACCCATTCAGAGAATTAAAACCCAACTTTATTGCCTTAAATCGCCGAACTGATCCGGAAACGTTCTTGCACAAATAGCCATTAATGGTTGCACTAAGCTCGCGGTGGATCTCGTCGTATAGACTCCCCTGACCCCTATAAAAGGCACCCCGCGAGCCCCTCTCACCCCTCGTCCAAAGCCCCCTATTTGCAAAAGCTATCTCCCTCCCTAACCTCGCCAATTTCTCGCCGGAGTTCGTGTATTCCGGCGGCTTCTCCACCACGCCAGGAGGCGATACCGACACTGCGGTACTGCTCCTCGGATTCGCATCACGTTGCTCTTCACCGTCCCGCACGCGTCCTTCGCCGAAACACACCGGAGCCGCCTTCTTCCTCGTCTCCGGCGACAAGTCTGGTGAACACCCTGTCCGATTTTTTTTCTCTTTTATCAGTATATTTTCCAATTCAGATTCTTTACCGAATCTTGTTTCTAGTATATCTTTTAGTCTATAGATCCGATTTAATTGATTCTTTTTCCTACAGTTTCGTAGAAATATCCTCTATCCAGAGAACCAAACGAAATATATTTTTGAAAATTTTAAAATTTGAATTCGAGCAGATCTGAATTCAAACTTCGTTAGGCCATATCTTGAGTTTCGTAACTCCGTTTTGGGTGATTCTTTTTGCTAATCGAAGCTTGTGACATGTACCTTCTGTTAAAACCAAAACCATTTATTATTGTTGCTGTAAAAATTACGTTTTGTACAGAAACTTTATTTGGGTGTTTTTGGAGTTTTTTCGAAGTCTTTTATTCGTTTTCTTTTTTGATTCTTTGCTTGTATGCTTATGTATGTTATTGCTTGATTACGCTAGATCATCCGGAGTGCGAAGCTTGCTACTACGAATCTTTAGAGTTCAACGAACGTCAGCAGGGCAAGTTCACACTTTGATCATAAGTTTAAATACCCAATTTTTACTATGCATTAGTTTCACCCTCAAAGATTGCATGAGTAGGATTGGGAACATGTGGTTATGCTATGTAGTTCATTTGGTAGGAACCTATGACCTTTGATCACCCCGGGAATATTCGTTATATCATATATTGCTTAGCCATGCTCGTAGACGTGGATTGGTATGTGTGATACATGCAAGTTGCGAGAGAAAATAATTTTGGGACAACATAAGGTGGCAACTTTAATACATATCTGGGTGGATTGTTTGGGGCACCTGGAGAAACCAGTGCTTGCCCAAAGAGAATCCCGGAGTACCCGTGTGATCACCCTAGGTCCGCCACCCAGGCTCAAAGGGATCATAAGATATTTCATGCCTAGAAACTTCCGTGTGCAGCCACAAGCCATTATGGGCTCTGGCATAGTTGAGTAAGTTGTGTGACCTCTTTCCGTGGTAGACTAGCTGATGTAGGGGAAAGTAGGTGTACCGGTCTACCCAGGGTTTGGAGGAAATACTTCAGAAAGACTATGTCTCGATCTTCCGATCATGGAGGTGGTCGAGTCTTGTGGGGAAAAGTGCGCAAACCTATGCAGAGTGTACAAACTAATCATGATTAGCCGTGTCCCCGGTCACGGACAACTTGAGTACTTAGAAGTGAATTATTGGTTGATCTCATCACTCTTCTTAATGAAATTATTGGGTTACTAATAACTTGGGAATTTTGGGATTGAGTTGGAGGAACCTTCTCAATAATGGCATTTTAATTTAGTAGTAAATAAAAATTTATTCCTTTGTTGTAGGGAAAAATTGGCTTTATGCAAAAATTAAACTTAGAGCCTCCACCAGCTAAAATTGCATATAGACATAGTTTTTTTCATTATTATTATTCTATGGTGTGAAATTGCCACCATATTCCATGTGCTGACCTACACGGCTGCAACGTCTCATGTTGCAGAGTTTTCCGACGAGGATTAAAGGTGCGATAGGTCTTTGTTCTGCACTCAGTTTGCCGTGGAGTTGGATGGACTCATTTACCTTCGATGCTTCCGCAGTTATTTTTATTTAGATGGCCTTTGGCCATATTATTGTAATAAATACTCTTTTGATGACCTCGATGTAATAAAGTGTGTGATTGAACTCTGTTATAATTCATCGAGTACTGTGTGTGTCAGCATACCGATCCAGGGATGACACTTAAGCACAAAGACTTCGATCCATTTGGGTCGGGTCCCTACAAGATGGTATCAGAGCACACACTGACTGTAGGACGCGACCACTAGGAAATGGAAAACCATAAGAAGAAAACTCTATTTTACCACTTCCTTATATATCCGTTGGTCTGTACTCTTCTCTATTCATTTCTATCTCTTCTCTACTTCAATTCAATAGTTGTTGAACCCCATGACCAAGTTACTCAGCTGATGAGACCAAGACCCATGAAGACATCATTGACGAAGAAGAAGAAGCTAGAATTGACTTTGATTTGAGAAGATTTAGTTCAGACCACCACTACCAAATGGAGTCCAACGAATGATTGCGGTAGTATGAAGAGATCATATCTCTTGTGGATATGACCTTACCTGTAGGTTTTGCTTGTGTGGTGTGATTTGTGTGAATTGCCTGATTTGAAGTTTTATTGCTATCATAAGCATATGGGTAGTGATTTCTCTCATTAGGCCCTTATTCTATTCTAATTTCTCATCCACCCTAAACCGAACAGATGCCTCCGAGACGTGACCCGGAATTTCCGCCGGAACTTACCCAGTTGATCCAGAACCAGAATGCCCTCATGCAGCTACTCATCCAGAATCAGTACACCAGAACAACAACAACAACCCACCGCCGCCACCCCCGGTCGACAACCTTACCCGTTTCCTGAGGTTGAACCCACCCGTGTTCTCTAGCAGTACGGAGCCGATTGTCGCAGATGACTGGCTTCGCAAGATCGGAAGGGAGCTGACCACCGCAGGATGTACTGACGCTGAGAAGGTGCGCTTTGCCGCACATCAACTGGATGGACCAGCAGCTTCGTGGTGGGAGAATTACACCACCACATTCCCCATATCAAATGTGACTTGGGATCAGTTCCAGCAGGCGTTTCGTACAGCACATGTTTCAGCCGGAGCTATGAGTCTGAAGAAGCGTGAGTTCCGCAACTTACGCCAGGGTAATCGTTCTGTTGGTGATTATGTGGAAGAATTCAGCAAGTTATCCAGGTATGCTCCCGGAGACGTGGCCGATGATGCCGCTAAGCAGGAGAAATTTCTTGAGGGACTAAATGATGATCTGGGACTTCAGTTGACTGTGGCTACCTTTAACAATTATCAAGAGTTGGTTGACAAGGCTCTCATTCTGGAAGGCAAGCAACAGCAGGTGGAAAACCGCAAGAGGAAGTACGGACATGGAAAGTACAACTCTGGAGTTCAGCAGAAGCCCCGTTATACCCCGTACTCGGGAAATAATGGATCAGGATCCGGCAAGTATGGTGGACACACTCACCATAACCATGGAGGACATTCACATCATGGAGGAAATGGACACAACCATAATGGCCATAGGAATGGCAATGGAAACGGAGGAAACAATAATCAGCATCACTCCAACCCCGCTACACCGACAAAGAAGGATCTGAGCCACATTACCTGTTTCAAGTGCGGGAAGACCGGACACTACGCCACCGAATGTCCCGAGGCGAAGAACGAGAATGGCAATGGAAGCTCTGGAAAGAAGCCAAATCCTTTTACCAGAGGTCAGGTGAACCATGTCAATGTGGAGGAAGTTTATGACCAGCCTGACGCCGTTGTTGGTAAGTTCTTGATTAATTCATTTATAGCCCTTGTTCTTTTTGACACTGGTGCATCGCATTCATTCATATCAAGGGGGTTTGTGGATAAGTTTAATTTGCCGACCGTAGCCCTTAAAACACTAATGTTAGTGAGTTCCCCAGGAGCAGAGAATATGGCTAGTCGGGGATGTTTCCAGTTGCCATTGACCATAGGGAGACACGTTTTCCCCACAGACCTCATCATCCTAGAATCACAAGGATTGGACGTAATTCTAGGCATGGACCGGCTATCCAAGTATGAAGGGAATATTGATTGTGCCAGTAAGTCGATTCTTCTCACCACCCCAGAGGGGAAACGGATCAAGTATGTGTCGAGGCATACGCCAAGGAGGACTCAAGTGAATTCTCTTTTGGGAGTTGTTCAGGAAGAAGTACCAGTTGTGAAGGATTATCCCAATGTTTTTCCGGAGGAACTACCAGGCATGCCACCGGATCGGGACATAGAGTTTTTGATTGAATTGTTACCAGGCACTGGACCAATATCCAAGAGACCGTACCGGATGCCCGCAAATGATCTGGAGGAAATTAAGAAGCAGATTAAGGAATTATTGGAGAAAGGTTATATTCGACCGAGTTCATCACCTTGGGGAGCCCCAGTGCTTCTAGTTGAGAAGAAGGATGGATCCTTGAGAATGGTTGTGGATTACCGTGCGTTGAATGAGGTGACGATCAAGAACAAGTATCCTCTGCCGATGATCAATGATTTGTTTGACCAGTTACAAGGAGCAAAAGTTTTCTAAAAAATCGATCTTCGATCTGGATATCACCAGCTGAAGATTCGAGAACAGGATATACCCAAGACAGCCTTTACCACGAGATATGGGCTTTATGAGTATACGGTCATGTCTTTTGGTTTGACTAATGCCCCTGCCTATTTTATGAGTATGATGAATAAGGTATTCATGGAGTTCTTGGATAAGTTTGTTGTGGTATTCATTGATGACATATTGATTTACTCGAAGAATGAAGAAGAACACAAGGAACATTTGCGCTTGGTTCTTGATAAGCTCATGGAACATCAGTTATATGCAAAGTTCAGCAAGTGTGAATTCTGGTTGAAGAAAGTTGGATTTCTCGGACATGTTATATCAGGGGAAGGAATAGCAGTGGATCCTTCGAAAGTTGAAGCCGTCACCGAATGGAAGGCACCCACCTCAGTCGGAGAGATTCGCAGTTTCCTTGGACTTGCAGGATATTATCGGAGGTTTATTGAGAAATTCTCCAAGATCGCGAAGCCCATGAAAGAGTTATTGAAGAAAGACACCAAATTTAATTGGACCGAGGAATGTGAGGCCAGTTTTAAGGAGTTGAAGAAACGTTTGGTCACAGCCCCAGTGCTAATTCTTCCGAATATACGCAAGGATTTTCAGGTATATTGCGACGCTTCTCGTCAGGGACTTGGAGGTGTTCTTATGCAAGAAGGAAGAGTTGTTTCATATGCCTCACGTCAACTTCAACCCCATGAGCGGAATTATGCCACGCATGATTTGGAGTTAGCAGCCGTAGTGCATGCGCTCAAGACCTGGAGGCATTTTCTTATTGGAAATCATTGTGATGTTTACACGGATCACAAGAGATTGAAATACATCTTCACGCAAAAGGAGTTGAACATCAGGCAGAGAAGATGGTTGGAGCTCATAAAAGATTATGACATGAAATTGCACTATCACCCAGGAAAGGCCAATGTTGTGGAAGATGCATTGAGCCGCAAGAGTTATGTCAATACCCTCACAGCAGGAGGATTACCTGAAGAGTTAATTGATGATCTCAGAGATCTCCGGTTGGAGATAGTACCACGAGGTTTTGTTACCGCAATGGAAATTCAATCCACCTTGTTGGGAAAGATCCGAGAAGCCCAGAAGTTAGACAAAGGTATTACGGAAATAAAGGAAAGGATGAACCAAGGAAAGGCAGAAGGATTTCGTGAGGATGAACACGGAACCATATGGTTTGAGCAGCGTATTTACGTGCCCAATGACACAGAGATCAGGAAGTTGATTCTTCAGGAGGCTCATGATTCGCCTTATTCGATACACCCAGGAAACACCATGATGTATTTGGACTTGAAGGAAAGTTTCTGGTGGACAGGTATGAAAAAGGATATTGCCGAGTATGTCGCAGTATGTGATGTATGTCAAAGGGTTAAGGCAGAGCACCAGAAACCAGCATGATTACTTCAGCCTTTGCCGATACCGGATTGGAAGTGGGACAAGCTTGGCATGGACTTCATTACAGGATTACCCAGGACCCGATCAGGCTATGATTCTATTTGGGTAGTAGTTGATCGCTTGACCAAGGTAGCTCACTTCATCCCCGTGAAAACCACATATACAAGTGCTAAGTTGGCCAAGATATATATGACCAGGATCGTATGTCTGCATGGAGTTCCGAGGACCATCGTATCAGATAGAGGAACACAATTTACCTCAAAGTTTTGGCATCAGTTACACGAAACTTTGGGTACCAGGCTAGAGTTCAGTACAACCTTTCATCCGCAGACAGATGGGCAGACCGAGAGTGTCAATCAGATTCTGGAGGACATGTTGAGAGCTTGTGCGCTAGATTATGGATCTAGTTGGGTTGATAATTTGCCATACGCAGAATTCTCATATAACAACAGCTATCAAGCTAGTTTGAAGATGGCCCCTTTCGAAGCTTTGTACGGAAGGAGGTGCAGGACACCATTAATGTGGGATGGAGTTGGAGACCGTAAATTATTTGGTCCCGACCTTATCAGAATTTCGGAGGAGAAAGTCAAGTTGATCCGTGACAGACTTAAGATAGCCCAATCCAGACAGAAGAGTTATTCTGATACTAAACGCAAGGAAGTAACTTATGAAGTCGGAGATAGAGCATATCTTCGTGTGTCTCCACTTCGAGGAATTAAACGGTTTGGAGTTAAAGGCAAACTACCACCACGATTTGTGGGGCCATACAGAATTTTGGAACGCATGGGTGAAGTTGCCTACAAGTTGGAATTACCCAAAGCCTTGTCAGGAGTTCATGATGTGTTTCACGTTTCCCAGTTGAAGAAGTGCCATGCGGAGATAGCCGATATTCCTTTGAGAGATATAGTGCCACTAGAAGCCATATAGTTGGATAGTGATCTGTAAAGATTCCAAAAAAGTCAGAAGAAAACAATGCCAAAAGCTTTGAATTCAAATTTGAGTTTCATTTGGATTTTTTAGAAAAATGTTTTTTATAAAGTTTTTATTTAGCCTCTGAAAAATAGTTCATCTTGTAGGATTTACTTTTCTGAATGTTTTGATATATATATGTTCTATATAAAAATAGTTTTATTTTCTATCTATTTTTTCCTGTGTTAAAAAAAAAGAAAAAAAAACGGACATCCATGGGCTATGGAAGGCCCCGTCTCTCCACGACCCAACTCGGTCATCTTCCCCCTCCGTGCACGTGCACGTACGTTTACAGAACTTTGAAACAGCCATGGCACCACCTCTTCCTCTCCTCCTCCCACTAAATTCTTTCACCGTTTCGACTCTCCACCAACACGAAACTTACAGAGGAATGTAAGTTGAACCCATTCAGAGAATTAAAATCCAACTTTATTTCCTTAAATCGCCGAACTGATCCGGAAACGTTCTTGCACAAATAGCCATTAATGGTTGCACTAAGCTCACGGTGGATCTCGTCGTATAGACTCCCCTGACCCCTATAAAAGGCACCCCGCGAGCCCCTCTCACCCCTTGTCCGAAGCCCCCTATTTGCAAAAGCTATCTCCCTCCCTAACCTCGTCAATTTCTCGCCGGAGTTCGTGTATTCCGGCGGCTTCTCCACCACGCTAGGAGGCGATACCGACACTGCGGTACTGCTCCTCGGATTCGCATCACGTTGCTCTTCACCGTCCCGCACGCGTCCTTCGCCGAAACACACCGGAGCCGCCTTCTTCCTCGTCTCCGGCGACAAGTCTGGTGAACACCCTGTCCGATTTTTTTCTCTTTTATCAGTATATTTTCCAATTTAGATTCTTTACCGAATCTTGTTTCTAGTATATGTTTTAGTCTATAGATCCGATTTAGTTTATTCTTTTTCCTACGGTTTTGTAGAAATATCCTCTATCCAGAGAACCAAACGAAATATATTTTTGAAAATTTTAAAATTTGAATTCAAGCATATCTGAATTCAAACTTCGTTAGGCCATATCTTGAGTTTCGTAACTCCGTTTTGGGTGATTCTTTTTGCTAATCGAAGCTTGTGACATGTACCTTCTGTTAAAACCAAAACCATTTATTATTGTTGCTGTAAAAATTACGTTTTGTACAGAAACTTTATTTGGGTGTTTTTGGAGCTTTTTTGAAGTCTTTTATTCGTTTTCTTTTTGATTCTTTGCTTGTATGCTTATGTATGTTATTTCTTGATTACACTAGATCATCCGGAGTGCGAAGCTTGCTACTACGAATCTTTAGAGTTCAACGAACGTCAGCAAGGCAAGATCACACTTTGATCATAAGTTTAAATACCCAATTTTTACTATGCATTAGTTTCACCCTCAAAGATTGCATGAGTAGGATTGGGAACATGTGGTTATGCTATGTAGTTCATTTGGTAGGAACCTATGACCTTTGATCACCCCGGGAATATTTGTTATATCATATATTGCTTAGCCATGCTCGTAGACGGGAATTGGTATGTGTGATACATGCAAGTTGCGAGAGATAATAATTTTGGGACAACATAAGGTGGCAACTTTAATACATATCTGGGTGGATTGTTTGGGGCACCTGGAGAAACCAGTGCTTGCCCAAGGGGAATCCCGGAGTACCCGTGTGATTACCCTAGGTCCGCCACCCAGGCTCAAAGGGATCATAAGATATTTCATGCCTAGAAACTTCCGTGTGCAGCCACAAGCCATTATGGGCTCTGGCATAGTTGAGTAAGTTGTGTGACCTCTTTCCGTGGTAGACTAGCTGATGTAGGGGAAAGTAGGTGTACCGGTCTACCCAGGGTTTGGAGGAAAAACTTCAGAAAGACTATGTCTCGATCTTCCGATCATGGAGGTGGTCGAGTCTTGTGGAGAAAAGTGCGCAAACCTCTGCAGAGTGTACAAACTAATCATGATTAGCCGTGTCCCCGGTTACGGACAACTTGAGTATCTAGAAGTGAATTATTGGTTGATCTCATCACTCTTCTTAATGAAATTATTGGGTTACTAATAACTTGGGAATTTTGGGATTGAGTTGGAGGAACCTTCTCAATAATGGCATTTTAATTTAGTAGTAAATAAAAATTTATTCCTTTGTTGTAGGGAAAAATTGGATTTATGCAAAAATTAAACTTAGAGCCTCCACCAGCTAAAATTGCATATAGAGATAGTTTTTCTTCATTATTATTATTCTATGGTGTGAAATTGCCAGCATATTCCATGTGCTGACGTACACGGCTGCAACGTCTCATGTTGCAGAGTTTTCCGACGAGGATTAGAGGTGCGATAGGTCGTTGTTCTGCACTCAGTTTGCCGTGGAGTTGGATGGACTCATTTACCTTTGATGCTTCCGCAGTTATTTTTATTTAGATGGCCTTTGGCCATATTATTGTAATAAATACTCTTTTGATGACCTCGATGTAATAAAGTGTGTGATTGAACTCTGTTATAATTCATCGAGTACTGTGTGTGTCAGCATACCGATCCAGGGATGACACTTAAGCACAGAGACTTCGATCCATTTGGGTCGGGTCGCTACACTAACAAAGAAATCATGTCTTCTCAAAATACTATGGCTAAAGAAAGTTATCCCTACAAAATCATATAGTCTGGCTTTGCTCCTTCTTCATCACACAAAATATTCATATCATGCACAACCCCGATTTCAGCCAAGCATTTGTTTTCATACTCCATCTTTTCAAACCTTTCAACTTTCACGCAATCCATGAGCGTGAGCCATGGACATAACACTATGGGTGGAATAGAGGTGGTTGTGGAGAAGACAAAAAGGAGGGAGATAGTGTCACATCGACTAGGCGTATCAACGGGCTATGGAGATGCCCATCAATAGATATCGATGTGAGTGGGTAGGGATTGCCATGCAACGGATGCACTAGAGCTAAAGATGAATGAAAGCTCAACAAAAGAAACTAGTGGGTGTGCATCCAACTTGCTTGCTCACGAAGACCTAGGGCATTTGAGGAAGCCCATCGTTGGAATATACAAGCCAAGTTCTATAATGAAAATTCCCACTAGTATATGAAAGTGACTAAGCATGAGACTCTCTACAATGAAGAACATGGTGCTACTTTGAAGCAAAAGTGTGGAAAAAAGATAGTAGCAATTGTCCGTTTTTTCTTTTTTATTTTTTATTTTTTTGGGCCTTTCTTTTTTTCTTTGGCCTTTTTTTTTGCGGAGGGGCTTTATAGATTTAGTCTTTCCTCCCATGGGACAATGCTCTAATAATGATGATCATCACACTTTCATTACAACTCGATATTACAACTCGATCCTACAACAACAAAGTATGACTCTATATGAATGCCTCCGGCGGTGTACCGGTATGGGCAATGAAACAAGAGTGACATGTATAAAAATTATGCATGGTGGCTTTGCCACAAATACGATGTCAACACATGATCATGCAATGGCAATATGACAATATGATGCGTGTCATATGAACAGAACGGTGGAAAGTTGCATGGCAATATATCTCAGAATGGCTATGGAAAGGACATGATAGGTAGGTACGGTGACTGTTTTGAGGAACATTATGGTGGCTGTTTTGAGGAAGGATATATAGTGGGTTTATGGCACCGGCGAAAGTTGCGCGGTACAAGAGAGGCTAGCAATGGTGGAAGGGTGTGAGTGCGTATAATCCATGGACTCAACATTAGTCATATGAAATCATATACTTATTGCAAAAATCTACGAGTCATCAAAACAAAGCAATCAACGCATGCTCCTAGGGGGGAGGTTGGTAGGAGTTAACCATCGCACGCCCCCGACCTCCACACAAAGGTTGGCACTCTACAAATACCTCATGCTCTAACTTCGTCACATAGCGGTTCACCATACGTGCATGATACGGGAATCACTAACCTTAACACAAGTATTTCTCAATTTCATAATAACTCCACTAGCATGACTCTAATATCACTATCCTCATATCTCAAAACAATTATCAAGCATCCAACATCTCATTCTATTCAATGCACTTAGTGTGATTTTTTTTACTACATTGACATTGGATGTTTATCATGTGAAGACTAGTTTCTTTAGCCTAAACACATTACCATGCTGTTTTAATAGACTCTCAAAAGGATATAAGTGAAGCATGAGAGTTCAACAATTTCTACAAAATATTACCACCACCGTGCTCTAAAAGATATAAGTGAAGCACTAGAGCAAAACTATTCAACTCAAAAGCTATAAGTGAAGCATATAGAGTGTTCTAACAATTTCTAGGCCATATTTAACTCTCTCAAATAGGTGTGTCCAGAAAGGATGATTGTGGCAAACTAACAAGCAAAGACTCAAATTATACAAGACACTCCAAGCAAAACACATAACATGTTGCAAATAAAAATATAGCTCCAAGTATAGTTACCGATGGATGAGGACGAAAGAGGGGATGCCTTCTCGGGGCATCCCCAAGCTTAGGCTTTTGATTATCTTGAATTTACTTGGGGTGACATGGGCATCCCCAAGCTTAGGCCTTTGCTACTCCTTGTTCCATAGTCCATCAAAGCAATACTCAAAACTTGAAAACTTCACAACACAAAACTTAGACAAAAATTCTCGTGAGCTCCGTTAGTATAAGAAAGCAAACCACTACTCAAAGGTGCAGCAATGAATTCATTCTTTGTTTATATAGGTGTTAAAACTACTCTATTACAACTTCTCTATGGTTCGTACTTGTCAATACTACCCATAGATGCATCGGAATAAGCAAACAACACACGAAAAACAGAATCTGTCAAAAACAAAACAGTCTGTAGTAATCTGCAGGTTTCGCCTATTTCTGAACTCCAAAAAATTCAAACTAAATTGGTAAATTTGCGGAATTTGTCTACCAATCATATGCAAAAAGAATCAACTAAAAATCATGCTCCATTAAAATCTTAAGACTACTTTAGCGAGCACTAACGATTCTGTTTTTCACAGCTAGATCATATAAACTTCACACAAGTCTTCCCAAAGGTTCTACTTGGCACAAAACACTAAATAAAACATGAAACCACATCTAAACAGCAGCTAGATGCAATATTTATTCCCTATCAGCAGCAAAAATTGGGTTGCCCCCCCACAAGCTCTTTCTTTATAGCCATTAAGATAGGCATGAGAATTCAATGATGCTCACATGAAAGATAAGGATTGAAGCACAAAGAGAGCATCATAAAACATGTGACAAACACATCTAAGTCTAACATACTTCCTATGCATAGGCATCTTATAGGAAAACAAATTACCAAAACAAGCAAGATCTAGCATATGCAAGAAAGAAGAAACAAACAATAGCAATCTCAACATAACGAGAGGTAATTTAGTAACATGAAAATTTCTACTACCATATTTTCCTCTCTCATAATAATTGCATGTAGGATCATGATCAAATTTAACAAAATAGCTATCACATAAAATATTCTCAACACGATCCACATGCATGCAAAGTTGACACTCTTCCAAAATATTGGGATTAACATTAACTAAAGGCATGACCTCTCCAAACCCACTTTTATCAAAAGTTTCATAAGATTGAACATTCTCCAAGTATGTGGGATCTAAAGTTGACACTCTTCCAAACCCACTTTCAATATTAGTGCAAACATTATTATCAATCTTATATTCAGCATGGGGATTAAATAATTTTTCAAGATCATAAGAAGAATCACCCCAATCATGATCATTGTAACAAGTAGTAGACATAGCAAAACTAGCATCCCCAAGCTTAGGGTTTTGCATTTTATTAGCACAATTGACATCAATAGAATTTATAGTAACATCATTGCAATCATGATTTTTATTTAAGGAGCTAACATGAATCACTTTTTCTTTTAACAATTCCTCACTTCAGATTCATAAATTTCAAGCAAAACCCCATAAAGATAATCTAGTGCACGCAGCTCACTAGCAATAGGTTCAACATAATTGGATCTCTTAAAGAGATTAGCAAGTGGATGAGTATTCATACTTTAGCAAGCGAAGATGCAAGATAAATGAGGGCACATAGCAACCCAAGCAAACAAGAGGCACGCGAATGGCAAACACACGGCGGAAGAAGGGCAAATGAAACGGCAAGGGTGAAGTGGGGGAGAGGAAAACGACAGGAAAATAAATGTAATGCAATGGATAAGGGTTTGTGATAGGTACTTGGTATAAGACTTTTGCGTAAGCCTCCCCGGCAACGGCGCCAGAAATTCTTCTTGCTACCTCTTGAGCTTGCGTTGTATTCCCTCGAAGAGGAAAGGGAGATGCAGCACAGTAGCGTAAGTATTTCCCTCAGTTTTTGAGAACCAAGGTATCAATCCAGTAGGAGACCACGCACCAGTCCCTTGCACCTGCACAAACAAATAAGAACTTCGCAGCCAACGCGATAAGGGGTTGCCAATCCCTTTACGTCACTTACGAAAGTGAGATCTGATAGAGATGATAGTTAATATTTTTGATATTTTTGGTTTTAATAAAACAACAAATAAAAGCGGTAAAAGTAAAGTAGATGTAGATTGATATGTTGAGAATAGACCCGGGGGCCATAGTTTTCTCTAGTGGCTTCTCTCATGATAGCGATATTCTATGGCGGGTAAACAAATTACTGTCGAGCAATTGATAGAAAAGCGAACAATTATGAGATTATCTAGGCATGATCATTGTATATAGGCATCACGTCCGAAACAAGTAGACCGAAACGATTCTGCATCTACTACTATTACTCCACACAGCGACCTCTATCCAACATGCATCTAGTGTATTAAGTTCATAAGAACAGAGTAATGCCTTAAACAAGATGACATGATGTAGAGGGATAAACTCAAGCAATATGATATAAACCCCATCTTTTTATCCTCGATGGCAACAATACAATACGTGCCTTGATGCCCCTACTGTCACTGGGAAAGGACACCGCAAGATTGAACCAAAATCCAAGCACTTCTCCCATTGCAAGAACTATAGATCTAGTAGGCCAAACCAAACCAATAATTTGAAGAGACTTGCAAGGATATTATGAGCACACATAAAAAGTTCAGAGAAGAACCAAATATCTTTCATAGATAACATTGATCATAAACACACAATTCATCGGATCTCGACAAACACACCGCAAAAAGAGATTACATCGAATAGATCTCCTCGAAGACCGAGGAGAACTTTGTATTGGGATCCAAAGAGAGATAAGAAGCCATCTAGATTCTAGCTATGGACCCCAAGGTCTGGGGTAAACTACTCACAACTCATGGTGAGGGCGATGATGATGATGATGATGAAGGCCTCCGTGATGGATCCCCCTCCGGTGGTGCTCCGAAACAGGCTCCAAGATGGGATCTCCACGGGAACAGAAGGTACGGCGGTGGAATTAGGGTTTTCTCTCTGTCCACGGAGTTTCTGGGGTACGTAGACTTATATAGGAAGAAGAAGGGCACCGGGGAAGTCACGGGGCTCCACGAGGCAGGGGGCGCGCCCTAGGAAGGGGGGCGCGCCCCCACCCTCGTGGGCCCCACGTGGCTCTTCTTACGTGGTTCTTAAGTTCATCGTGCGTGATTTTCTCCAAAAATATCTCTCGCGAAGGTTTCATTCCATTTGGACTCAGTTTGATATTCTTTTTCTGCAAAACCCTGAAATAGGCAAAAAAAAAACAGCAATCTGGACTGGGCCTTTGGGTCAGTTGGTTAGTCCGAAAAATGATATCAAAGTGAATGATAAAGCCCATTAAACATCCAAGACTTCATAAATAATAGCATGGAACAATAAAAAATAATAGATACGTTGGAGACGTATCATAGCTCGGAGAGCCAAAGCATGCTATATTTGTGGCGCAGCTTAGAGTGCCATCGTGTCTCCGAGTGAGAGGGTTGCTCTTCACTTGGAGTGTTTTTTGTAAATTAGGCGATTACGGGGTCGCAGCTAAGCTCCCGAGTGAGAGGGTTGCTCTTCACTCAGAGTGTTTTTGTAGCTCAGCCGATTACGGGGTGATACGTCCAAAATGTATCTATAATTTCTGCTTGCTCCATGCCACTTTTGGGTGATCTTGCTATGATATTCATACACTTCCATACACTTTTGATCATATTTGGACTAACTTACTAATCCAGTGCACCCCAGTGCTAGTTTCTGTTTTCGGCTATTTTTGTATTTCAGGTTTTCACGTTTCGAGAACTGCCCAGAAAAATCCAGAAAAATTATATAAAAAATCAGCATTCCGGAAACAACATTGCGTCTGAAGGGCAGCCTGGGGGGGGGGGG
>LR738710.1:54196555-54210995 GCA_902687465.1 Secale cereale | reverse complement strand
GGCGCGCCCCCCCTGGGCCGCGCCGGGGGGGCTCCTGGGCCCCCCGAGGCTCCCCCGATGCCCTACTTTGGCATATATTTAAAGGACCCTCCGAAACCCTCAGAGGAGGAACTCTTTTCGCGATCCCATCTCTGTTCCGCCGCCGCCGCCGCTTCCAAGATCGGGAGCACCAGGAGAACTCTTCCCGGCACCCTGCCGGAGGGGAGGATCACCACCGGGAGCTTCTCCACCACCATGGACGCCTCCCGGATGACTCGTGAGTAGTGTCCCTTGGACCATGAGTCCATGACCAGTAGCTATGTGATGTTCTCCTCCCGTTCTTGTGCTTCACAAATTAGTCCTCGTGAGCTGCCCTACATGATCGAGGCACCTATGTAATCCTTATGCTGTTGCTATGTTGAGTTTGCTGGGATCCGATGGATTATGAGATTATGTTCAGATTGATCTTGAGTAATATATTTGATTCACCTCTTTTATATTTTAGTTCATAAGTAATTCTTGCATGTTCTCCGTTGTTATTTATTGCTTTGGCCGAGTAATAGGTAGTGACTCCAAGAGGGAACGTTATGCTCGATTGTGGGTTCATGCCCCTCGATGACTAGCTTGAGTGACAGAAACATGAGTCTAGGGGATGTGCTGTTGCCACAAGGGGGAAAACAACGGTGCTTGTTCCCGCGGGTGCAAGGATTGTTTACTTTACGCAAAGTTCTTTTAATGCAGTTGTCTGTTGCATTGAGTTTACACTATGGGTGGGACTCGCAACTTAATACCAGCGAGATGTTCTGGATAGATATCTCAAGGTGGATGATTAGTAGTAGATATTGATGGATTTCGGTCTACTTACTTTGGCGTACCGCCCATGCTTTGAACCTCAACCTTTCTTGCAATGTAGTCAGCATTGGTTTGCGTTCGTGGTCCTGTCAATTGCCCAGCTGTAATTCGTTTACCTCACATAGCTGTTTTATCGTCTTTTGGGAGAGAGACATCACTAGTGAACATCATGAGACTCCGATCCATATTACCATCATTGATCACATCCACTATTTACTTTTCGTTATTACTTACAATTGCAAATACTATCTATCACTACTATCATTGCTTTTAATCCTTTGTGAACTACAAGGCCGGAGAGATTGACAACCTCTCTGTACTCGTTGGGAGCAAAGTTATTTGTATCTGTGTGCAGGTCCACGTTCATTGCTACTAATCTGGCGCCATAGCAATTGACACCTACTTGTTGAACCTAGGAGTCTCTGGGGATTCGATCCTTGGCATCTTTGCTAAGGGAAAACACTTCTACTTACTGCATCTTACACCTTCCACTTGGGGTAACCAACGAGGGGTTCGAGGCCCATCAAGGAGTATTTTCTGGCGCCGTTGCCGGGGACTCCACTCTTCATGATAGGGGAGTTGCATGCTATCTTTTACCTTTGCTTTTTAGTCTTGTTAGTTTACCTTTCATTTTTTGCTTTAGTTCCTTTTTATCGAAAATCACAAAAATAGTTATCTTGCTTGGTTGCTACTATGGGTTCCACCGAGAACACCAAGTTGTGTGACTTCACTAGTCACAACAACGATGACTTTATCAGCACACCTATCACTACACCTGCCACTTCAGCACCTTCTTATGAAATTAAACCTGCTTTACTGAACTTAGTTATGAAAGAACAATTCTCCGGTGCTGGAGATGATGCTGCTTTACACTTGAACAACTTTGTAGAACTTTGTGATATGCAAAAGTACCAAGAAATAGATGGTAATATTGTTAAGCTTAAGCTTTTTCCTTTCTCCTTGAGAGGAGGAGCTAAAATTTGGTTTCAGTCTTTGCCTAGAAATAGCATAGATTCATGGGACAAGTGCAAAGATGCTTTTATTAGAAAATACTATCCACCTGCTAAAATTATCCAACTTGGAAGTAACATAATGAATTTTAAACAATTGGATAATGAACACGTTGCCCAAGCTTGGGAACGTATGAAGTCTCTTATCAAGAACTGCCCTACTCACGGTTTGACTACTTGGATGGTTATCCAAACTTTTTATGCAGGCTTGAACTTTACCTCGCGGAACTTGTTAGATTCGGCCGCGGGAGGAACTTTTATGTCAACTACACTTGGTGCTGCCATGAAGCTTCTCGATGAGATGATGACCAACTATTCCCAATGGCACACCGAACGCGCTCCAACAGGTAGGAAGGTAAACTCTGTCGAGGAGATTTCCTACCTCAATGAAAAAGTTGACTTGATCATGACTCTACTTTCGAAGCAATCTACTATTGATCCTCGTGATGTTCCTTTAAATTCTTTGATTGCTCAAGAACAAGTAGATGTGAACTTTATCTCTAGAAACAATTTCAACAACAATGCTTATAAGAGTAACTTTGGTAACAATCCTAGACCGTTCCCCTCTAACTCTTATGGGGACAACAATGCTTATCCTAGTACCAAGAACTCCAATACTGAACTAGAGACCATGCTTAGAGATTTCATCACTACCCAAAAAGCCTTTAATAAGAATGTAGAAGAGAAACTACATAAACTAGATGATCTTTCTTTTAAGGTAGACCACTTAGCCAATGAGGTAAAATTGCTAAAAATTGAAACTTCTCCACTTAAGGAGAGGGAACTCATCCCTATTAATGCTACTCAAGTGCAAATTAATGAAAACATTAGGATGATGGCTAAGCTTAAAGAAAGATGGGCTAGAGAAAGGGATGAAGAGGAAAGAATTAAGAGCCTTCCTACCCACCACACTGTTGCTACTATCCAAGTTATTGAGGATGTTCACACTCTTAGCACCCAATGTACTCCTAGTCCCAATGGACCTATTAATGGTGATGCTATAACTATAGAAACTACCAACCAAGTGAACCTTAAGGACACCACTACTACCTTACTTGATGCTCGTGACCTTGATTTTGATAATTGCACTCTTACCGAAGTTATTGATTTCCTTCACAAGATGTCTAGAGATCCCCGCACTAGCACGCTTAACCTTGCCTTCACAGAGCATATCACTAATGCTCTCATCAAAGCTAGGGAGGAGAAACTTAGAGTAGAAGCCTCCATACCTAGAAAGCTATAAGATGGTTGGGATCCTATGATAAAAATTAATTTGAATGACTTCTCTTGTTATGCATTATGTGATGTTGGTGCTAGTACCTGTGTTATGCCCAAAAGGATATATGATATGCTTAAGTTGAAACCTTATGATTCTTGTTCTTTTGGTGTTCGTCTCGTTGATTCTTCCATAAAGAAACCTTTGGGGAGGATCGACGATGTTCTTATTGTTGTCAATGATAATTATTTGCCCGTTGATTTTACTATTATGGATATTGAATGTGATCCTTCTTGTCCAATTATTTTGGGACGTCCCTTTTTGCGCACCGTTGGTGCTGTCATTGACATGAAAGAGGGTAATATAAAATTTCAGTTTCCTCTCAAGAAAGGGATGGAACACTTCCCTCGAAAGAAGATCAAGTTACCTTTTGAGTCCGTTGTACGGGCTAGTTATTCTTTTACTCTTGATAAAACTTGATCTATGCATTATGCCTAGCTTAAAGGCATAAAAGAAAGCGCTTTTGGGAGGCAGCCCACATGAATAATTTTTTTGCCTTTGTTGTGTCTTGATGTTGTTTACTGCTGTAGCATCATCATTGTATCTTTACTTTTCATATTTGTGCCAAGTATAGCCTCCGATTGCTAGAAAGTTCAAAAGTTATGAGGTGCTGTCCAGGAAACAGATTATGTCCTTGGATAGAAAAATACGTATAAAATCACCAGATCATCTTTTTGGTCTGAATTTTTTCGACAGCGTTCTCTATATAATTGTCTTTCGTGCGTCAGTTCTGAGTTTTTTGATTTGAGTTGAAGAAGTATCCCGAACAGATCAATTACTGCCTGCTGTTCTGTTTTTCACAGATTCTGTCCTGTTTTGCCTTACCTTCACTTTGCAAATTAAGAACTTGCTTTTTCTTTGCAAAAACCTTTTGGCAATCTTGAGAAACAGTAGAACTTCAATAATACCCTTATTTCCAGCAAGATATAATTATTTTTTTAAGGGTACTAGCCTCGCTAATCAGATTATGATGAGTTATGTATGAAGGGAGTTTTCAAGTGTGCGAGGGAAGATGATAAAAAGATTCAGGAGTGTCAAGCGCTCAAGCTTGGGGATGCCCCCGTGCACCCCCAAGAAATATTCAAGGAGACTCAAGCGTCTAAGCTTGGGGATGCCCCCGTGGATCCCCTTCTCCATCAACATTATCAGTTCGTCTTTCGTTCCGCTATATTTTTATCACTTCATGTGTTATGTGCTATGCTTGGAGCGTCTTGCTTTTAGTTTCCTTTTTAGTTTTTCATAACGAGTCGGAACCCAGCATTCCTTTATGTGGGAGAGAAACACGCTCCACTTCTACGTAGAATATAATATAGAATCTTCATGTCTATCTATGATGTGTGTTCTTTGTCTTTTAATAGCTACTATCGTGCTCTGCTCTTAGTATTCATGCTTATCTTTTCAAGAGCTTTTATTTAGTTGGTTGCTTGAACTCTCTTTAATTACCATGCTCACCTTATTAAGAGAGTTTGCTTCCGTTGCATTGGTTAATGTGTCTATGACAAAGATGCTACTTGCATGATGGTGCTTAGTAGTTCAGGTTTTCTTATGGTTAATCTCAAATAGCTGGGGGGGTTCCCAATGTGTTATTGGAGTACCAACTTGGTTTGTTTGCCTATGATGTGGTATGGTTTAGTAATATCTTCCTTCGAGAATTTATTTTGATTGACTTGGCGTATGCTCACGCATATTCAAGACTGTAAAGAAAGTCTGTCAAGCCTTGATGATCTTTTATTTCTGAGTAGCGATATAACTACCATGCCTGATTCAATATTACTTTGTCGCTCTGCATGATTATGACCGTCATTGCTATCTTAGTTGGCCGCTCCCAGTCTTTTTGCTAACCTCCACCTGTACTAAGCAAACTAACCATGCAATACATAGCTCATGGGAAAGTAGCCTAAAAACTATTGTGGTAAAGAATATGTTGCTTATGTATCTTATTTCTTATAAGTTGCTTGCTGAGCGGTAACCATGTTTCTGGGGACGCCATCAACTGTCACACTTTTGTTCAATATCATGTGAGTTGCTATGCATGTTCGTCTTGTCTGAAGTAAGGGTGATTTGCCGTGGGTCGAATTAATATGCATATTGTTAGAGAAGAACATTGGGCCGCCAACCAAAGCCATGCATCATGGTGGAAGTTTTAGCTTGGACCTTAATCCTCAATCTCTCATGAGAATATGCTTATGCATTAAAGAGGAATCCATCATCTATTTTCTATGTTGTCCCGGTATGGATGTCCTCAAGTTGAGATCTATCAAAAACGAGAAATCAAATGCGATTTATCTCCTTGGACCTTTGTACAGGTGGCATAGAGGTACCCCTTTGTGACACTTGGTTGAAACAAATGCAATGCAATGATAACCCATGGGAATCCGAGCTAATTAGGACAAGGAGCGAGCACTATTGGTATACGATGCATGAGGCTTTCAACTTATAGGATGTTTTATGCATGACACATATGAAGTACTACTACCGTTGACACAATTGCTTCCATATTTTCAAAATAAAAAGCTCTAGCACATAACCATTCTTTTACTTTTATGTTGAAGCACCAACTACTGAGAGCATGATTGTCATTCTGAGTGTAATGTGCATTGTCCCAAAGTAGCATTGTCTTTTGCATGATTGTGATATCGTTTATTCTGAAATCATTGTATCTAGTCATCACTTAAACCTTGAAGGTGCCCCTGCATTTATGTTTTGCATCACTAAAGGGGGCAAGCTAGATATCACTTTATCATATTTGCACATCATGTTCATTGCAAATCTTTTTGATGTTTCAGTTTCATATTGTAAAACTTTCAGTCATTTGTGATTTTCTCTTGAGGCAACTTAATTACTTTAGAATCATTGTCTCAGTAAGCTTTTGTCATATGACTATGAAAAAGTCATATATGGTTAATAGCATGTCACCACAGAAATTATTCTTGTTATCATTTACCTACTCGAGGACGAGCAGGAATTAAGCTTGGGGATGTTGATACGTCCAAAACGTATCTATAATTTCTGCTTGCTCCATGCCACTTTTGGGTGATATTGCTATGATATTCATACACTTCCATACACTTTTGATCATATTTGGACTAACTTACTAATCCAGTGCACCCCAGTGCCAGTTTCTGTTTTCGGCTGTTTTTGTATTTCAGGTTTTCACGTTTCGAGAACTGCCCAGAAAAATCCAGAAAAATTATATAAAAAATCAGCGTTCCGGAAACAACACTGCGTCCGAAGGGCAGCCTGGGGCGGGGGGAGGGGGCACCATGGCTCCAGGCGCCCTGGCGGCGCCCCCCCTGGGCCGCGCTGGGGGGCGCCTGGGCCCCCCGAGGCTCCCCCGATGCCCTACTTTGGCATATATTTAAAGGACCCTCCGAAACCCTCAGAGGAGGAACTCTTTTCGCGATCCCATCTCTGTTCCGCCGCCGCCGCCGCTTCCAAGATCGGGAGCACCAGGAGAACTCTTCCCGGCACCCTGCCGGAGGGGAGGATCACCACCGGGAGCTTCTCCACCACCATGGACGCCTCCCGGATGACTCGCGAGTAGTCTCCCTTGGACCATGAGTCCATGACCAGTAGCTATGTGATGTTCTCCTCCCGTTCTTGTGCTTCACTAATTAGTCCTCGTGAGCTGCCCTACATGATCGAGGCACCTATGTAATCCTTATGTTGTTGCTATGTTGAGTTTGCTGGGATCCGATGGATTATGAGATTATGTTCAGATTGATCTTGAGTAATATATTTGATTCACCTCTTTTATATTTTAGTTCATAAGTAATTCTAGCATGTTCTCCGTTGTTATTTATTGCTTTGGCCAAGTAGTAAGTAGTGACTCCAAGAGGGAACGTTATGCTCGATTGTGGGTTCATGCCCCTCGATGACTAGCTTGAGTGACAGAAACATGAGTCTAGGGGATGTGCTGTTGCCACAAGGGGGAAAACAACGGTGCTTGTGCCCGCGGGTGCAAGGATTGTTTACTTTACGCAAAGTTCTTTTAATGCAGTTGTCTGTTGCATTGAGTTTACACTATGGGTGGGACTCGCAACTTAATACCAGCGAGATGTTCTGGATAGATATCTCAAGGTGGATGATTAGTAGTAGATGCAGATGGATTTCGGTCTACTTACTTTGGCGTACCGCCCATGCTTTGAACCTCAACCTTTCTTGCAATGTAGCCAGCATTGGTTTGCGTTCGTGGTCCTGTCAATTGCCCAGCTGTAATTTGTTACCTCACATAGATGTTTTATCGTCTTTTGGGAGAGAGACATCACTAGTGAACATCATGTGACTCCGGTCCATATTACTATCATTGATCACATACACTATTTTACTTTCCGCTATTTTACTTACTATTGCAAATTACTATCTATCACTACTATCATATTGCTTTTAACCCTTTGTGAACTACAAGGCCGGAGAGATTGACAACCTCTCTGTACTCGTTGGGAGCAAAGTTATTTGTATCTGTGTGCAGGTCCACGTTGATTGCTAATTGCGCCGTTAGCAGTTGACACCTACCTATTGAACCTAGGAGTCTCTGGGGATTCGATCCTTGGCATCTTTGCTAGGGGAAAACACTTCTACTTACCGTATCTTACACCTTCCACTTGGGGTAATCCAACGAGGGGTTCGAGGCCCATCAAGGAGTATTTTCTGGCGCCGTTGCCGGGGACTCCACTCTTCAGGATAGGGGAGTTGCATGCTATCTTTTACCTTTGCTTTTTAGTCTTGTTAGTTTACTTTTCATTTTTGCTTTAGTTCCTTTTTATCAAAAATCACAAAAATAGTTATCTCGCTTGCTTGCTACTATGGGTTCCACCGAGAACACCAAGTTGTGTGACTTCACTAGTCACAACAACGATGACTTTATCAGCACACCTATCACTACACCTGCCACTTCAGCACCTTCATATGAAATTAAACCTGCTTTACTGAACTTAGTTATGAGAGAACAATTCTCCGGTGCTGGAGATGATGCTGCTTTACACTTGAACAACTTTGTAGAACTTTGTGATATGCAAAAGTACCAAGAAATAGATGGTAATATTGTTAAGCTTAAGCTTTTTCCTTTCTCTTTGAGAGGAGGAGCTAAAATTTGGTTTCAGTCTTTGCCTAGAAATAGCATAGATTCATGGGACAAGTGCAAAGATGCTTTTATTGGAAAATACTATCCACCTGCTAAAATTATCCAACTTAGAAGTAACATCATGAATTTTAAACAATTGGATAATGAACACGTTGCCCAAGCTTGGGAACGTATGAAGTCTCTTATCAAGAACTGCCCTACTCACGGTATGACTACTTGGATGGTTATCCAAACTTTTTATGCAGGCTTGAACTTTACCTCGCGGAACTTGTTAGATTCGGCCGCGGGAGGAACTTTTATGTCAACTACACTTGGTGCTGCCACAAAGCTTCTCGATGAGATGATGACCAACTATTCCCAATGGCACACCGAACGCGCTCCAACAGGTAGGAAGGTAAACTCTGTCGAGGAGATTTCCTCCCTCAGTGAAAAAGTTGACTTGATTATGTCTCTACTTTCGAAGCAATCTACTGTTGATCCTCGTGATGTTCCTTTAAATTCTTTGATTGCTCAAGAACAAGTAGGTGTTAACTTTATCTCTAGAAATAATTTCAACAACAACGCTTATATGAGTAACTTTGGCTATGAGAAACTAGTAGAAATAGAGGAGGCCACTAAGAATTACATGCACACCCAATATGAACAAAACGAAACCTTCTCAAGGCAATTAAATGAGCATACTGCTATCTTGCAAGACGTTAGTAGATGATTAGAGAACATAAATATTGAGATTTCTAACCTCCAGACTAGACTCACTATCACTGAGACCCAAGTTTCCAATATGTCCCACACACAGGCCACTTTGATAAACCAAATGGCAGCTAAACCCGAAGTGGTTGCATCCCTAAGGGAGGAAGAGGAAAGAATTAAGAGCCTTCCTACCCACCACACTGTTGCTACTATCCAAGTTATTGAGAATGTTCACACTCTTAGCACCCAATGTACTCCTGGTCCCAATGGACCTATTAATGGTGATGCTATGTCAACTACCAAACATGTGAGCCTTAAGGACACCACTACTACCTTACTTGATGCTCGTGACCTTGATTTTGATAATTGCACTCTTACAGAAGTTATTGACTTCCTTCACAAGATGTCTAGAGATCCCCGCACTAGCACGCTTAACCTTGCCTTCACAGAGCATATCACTAATGCTCTCGTCAAAGCTAGGGAGGAGAAACTTAGAGTAGAAGCCTCCATACCTAGAAAGCTAGAGGATGGTTGGGATCCTATGATAAAAATTTATTTGAATGACTTCTCTTGTTATGCATTATGTGATGTTGGTGCTAGTACCTCTGTTATGCCCAAAAGGATATATGATATGCTTAAGTTGAAACCTTATGATTCTTGTTCTTTTGGTGTTCGTCTCGTTGATTCTTCCATAAAGAAACCTTTGGGGAGCATCGACGATGTTCTTATTATTGTCAATGATAATTATGTGCCCATTGATTTTACTATTATGGATATTGAATGTGATCCTTCTTGTCCAATTATTTTGGGACGTCCCTTTTTGCGCACCGTTGGTGCTGTCATTGACATGAAAGAGGGTAATATAAAATTTCAGTTTCCTCTCAAGAAAGGGATGGAACACTTCCCTCGTAAGAAGGTCAAGTTACCTTTGGAGTCCGTTGTACGGGCTAGTTACTCTTTTACTTTTGATAAAACTTGATCTTTGCATTATGCCTAGCTTAAAGGCATAAAAGAAAGCGCTTTTGGGAGGCAGCCCACATGAATAAATTTTTTTCTTTTGTTGTGTATTGATGTTGTTTACTGCTGTAGAATCATCATTGTATCTTTGCTTTTCATATTTGTGCCAAGTATAGCCTCTGATTGCTAGAAAGTTCAAAAGTTGTGAGGTGCTGTCCAGGAAACAGATTCTGTCCTTGGATAGAAAATTTCGTATAAAATCACCAGATCATCTTTTTCGTCTGAATTTTTTCGACAGTGTTCTCTATATAATTGTCTTTCGTGCGTCAGTTCTGAGTTTTTTGATAATAGTTGCAGAAGTATCCCGAACAGGTCAATTACTGTCTGCTGTTCTGTTTTTCACAGATTCTGTCCTGTTTTGCCTCACCTTCACTTTGCAAATTAAGAACTTGCTTTTTGTTTGCAAAAACCTTTTGGCAATCTTGAGAAACAGTAGAACTTCAAGAATATCCTTATTTCCAGCAAGGTATAATTATTTTATTAAGGGTACTAACCTCGCTAATCAGATTATGATGAGTTATATATGAAGGGAGTTTTCAAGTGTGCGAGGGAAGATGATAAAAAGATTCAGGAGTGTCAAGCGCTCAAGCTTGGGGATGCCCCCGTGCACCCCCAAGAAATATTCAAGGAGACTCAAGCGTCTAAGCTTGGGGATGCCCCCCGTGCATCCCCTTCTCCATCAACATTATCAGTTCGTCTTTCGTTCCACTATATTTTTATCACTTCATGTGTTATGTGCTATGCTTGGAGCGTCTTGCTTTTAGTTTTCTTTTTAGTTTTTCATAACGAGTCGGAACCCAGCATTCCTTTATGTGGGAGAGAAACACGCTCCACCTCTACCTAGAGCATTACATAGAATTTTCATTGTCTATCTATGTTGTGTGTGTTCTTTGTCTTTTAATAGCTACTATCGTGCTCTGCTCTTAGTATTCATGCTTATCTTTTCAAGAGCTTTTATTTAGTTGGTTGCTTGAACTCTTTTTAATTATCATGATCACCTTATTAAGAGAGTTTGCTTCCGTTGCATTGGTTAATGTGTCTATGATAAAGATGCTACTTTCATGATGGTGCTTAGTAGTTCAGGTTTTCTTTTGGTTAATCTCGAATAGCTGGGGGGGTTCCTAATGTGTCATTGGAATACCAACTTGGTTTGTTTTCCTATGATGTGGTATGGTTTAGTAATATCTTCCTTTGAGAATTTATTTTGATTGACTTGGCTTATGCTCACGCATATTCAAGACTGTAAAGAAAGTCTGTCAAGCCTTGATGATCTTTTGTTTCTAAGTAGCGATATAACTACCATGCCTGATTCAATATTGCTTTGTCGCTCTGCATGATTATGACCGTCATTGCTCTCTTAGTTGGTTGCTCCCAGTCTTTTGCTAACCTACACCTGCACTAAGCAAATTAACCATGCAATACATAGCTCATGGGAAAGTAGCCTAAAAACTATTGTGGTAAAGAATATGTTGCTTATGTATCTTATTTCTTATGAGTTGCTAGCTGAGCGGTAACCATGTTTCTGGGGATGCCATCAACTGTCACACTTTTGTTGAATATCATGTGAGTTGCTATGCATGTTCGTCTTGTCTGAAGTAAGGGTGATTTACCGTGGGTTGAATTAATATGCATATTGTTAGAGAAGAACATTGGGCCGCCAACCAAAGCCATGCATCATGGTGGAAGTTTTAGCTTGGAACTTAATCCTCAATCTCTCATGAGAATATGCTTATGCATTAAAGAGGAGTCCATCATCTATTTTCCATGTTGTCCCGGTATGGATGTCCTCAAGTTGAGATTTATCAAAAACGAGAAATCAAATGCGATCTATCTCCTTGGACCTTTGTACAGGTGGCATAGAGGTACCCCTTTGTGACACTTGGTTAAAACATATGCAATGCAATGATAACCCATGGGGATCCGAGCTAATTAGGACAAGGAGCGAGCACTATTAGTATTCGATGCATGAGGCTTGCAACTTATAAGATGTTTTATACATGACACATATGAAGTACTAATACCGTTGACACAATTGCTTCCATGTTTCATAATAAAAAGCTCTAGCACTTCAAGCACCAACTACTGAGAGCATGATTGTCATTCTGAGTGTAATGTGCATTGTCCCAAAGTAGCATTGTCTTTTGCATGATTGTGATATCGTTTATTTTGAAATGATTGTATCTAGTCATCACTTAAACCTTGAAGGTGCCCCTGCACTTATGTTTTGCATCACTTAAGGGGGCAAGCTAGATATCACTTGATCATATTTGCACATCATGTTCATTGCAAATCTTTTTGATGTTTCAGTTTCATGTTGTAAAATTTCAGTCACTTGTGATTTTCTATTGAGACAACTTAATTACTTTAGAATCATTGTCTCAGTAAGCTTTTGTCATATGACTATGAGAAAGTCTTATATGGTTAATAGCATGTCACCACGGAAATAATTCTTGTTATCATTTACCTACTCGAGGACGAGCAGGAATTAAGCTTGGGGATGTTGATACATCCAAAACGTATCTATAATTTCTTCTTGCTCCATGCCACTTTTGGGTGATATTGCTATGATATTCATACACTTCCATACACTTTTGATCATATTTGGACTAACTTACTAATCCAGTGCACCCCAGTGCCAGTTTCTGTTTTCGGCTGTTTTTGTATTTCAGGTTTTCACGTTTCGAGAACTGCCCAGAAAAATCCAGAAAAAATACATAAAAAATCAGCGTATCGGGAACGACACTGCTTCCGAAGGGGAGCCTGGGGGGGGGGCACAGGGGCCCCAGGCGCCCTGTGGGCGCGCCCCCCCTGGGCCGCGCCGGGGGGGCGTCTCGGCACCCCGAGAGCCCCCAGGTGCCCTACTTTGGCAGATATTTAAAGGGTCCCCCGTAACCCTTGAAACAAGACTTCTTTTCGCGATCGCTTCTCTGTTCCGCCGCCGCCGCCGCTTCCAATATCGGGAGCACCAGGAGAACTCTTCCCGGCACCCTGCCGAAGGGGAGGATCACCACCGGGAGCTTCTCCACCACCATGGACGCCTCCCGGATGACTCATGAGTAGTCTCCCTTGGACCATGAGTCCATGACCAGTAGCTATGTGATGTTCTCCTCCCGTTCTTGTGCTTCACTAATTAGTCCTCGTGAGCTGCCCTACATGATCGAGGCACCTATGTAATCCTTGTGTTGTTGCTATGTTGAGTTTGCTTGGATCCGATGGATTATGAGATTATGTTCAGATTGATCTTGAGTAATATATTTGATTCACCTCTTTTATATTTTAGTTCATAAGTAATTCTAGCATGTTCTCCGTTGTTATTTATTGCTTTGGCCAAGTAGTAAGTAGTGACTCCAAGAGGGAACGTTATGCTCGATTGTGGGTTCATGCCCCTCGATGACTAGCTTGAGTGACAGAAACATGAGTCTAGGGGATGTGCTGTTGCCACAAGGGGGAAAACAACGGTGCTTGTGCCCGCGGGTGCAAGGATTGTTTACTTTACGCAAAGTTCTTTTAATGCAGTTGTCTGTTGCATTGAGTTTACACTAGGGGTGGGACTCGCAACTTAATACCAGCGAGATGTTCTGGATAGATATCTCAAGGTGGATGATTAGTAGTAGATGCAGATGGATTTCGGTCTACTTACTTTGGCGTACCGCCCATGCTTTGAACCTCAACCTTTCTTGCAATGTAGTCAGCATTGGTTTGCGTTCGTGGTCCTGTCAATTGCCCAGCTGTAATTTGTTACCTCACATAGCTGTTTTATTGTCTTTTGGGAGAGAGACATCACTAGTGAACATCATGTGACTCCGGTCCATATTACTATCATTGATCACATACACTATTTTACTTTCCGCTATTTTACTTACTATTGCAAATTACTATCTATCACTACTATCATATTACTTTTAACCCTTTGTGAACTACAAGGCCAAAGAGATTGACAACCTCTCTGTACTCATTGGGAGCAAAGTTATTTGTATCTGTGTGCAGGTCCACGTTGATTGGTAATTGCGCCGTTAGCAGTTGACACCTACCTGTTGAACCTAGGAGTCTCTGGGGATTCGATCCTTGGCATCTTTGCTAGGGGAAAACACTTCTACTTACTGCATCTTACACCTTCCACTTGGGGTAATCCAACGAGGGGTTCGAGGCCCATCAGGTCGCAGCTAAGTCCCCGAGTGAGAGGGTTGCTCTTCACTCGGAGTGTTTTTGTAACTCAGGCCATTATGGGGTCGCAGCTAAGTCCCCGAGTGAAAGGGTTGCTCTTCACTGAGACTGTTTTTGTAACTTAGGCGATTACGGGGTCACAACTAAGCCCCCGAGTGTGAGGGTTGCTCTTCACTCGGAGTGTTTTTGCAACTTCGGCGATTACGGGGTCGCAGCTAAGCCCCCGAGTGAGAGGGTTGCTCTTCACTTGGAGTGTTTTTCTAACTTAGGCGATTACAGGGTCGCAGTTAAGCCCCTGAGTGAGAGGGTTGCTCTTTACTCAGAGTGTTTATGTAACTTAGGCGATTACGTGGTCGTAGCTAAGCCTCT
>LR738710.1:54035931-54191741 GCA_902687465.1 Secale cereale | reverse complement strand
GTCTCCAAATTGCGTTTGATCTTCTCCACCTCTCTTTACTACATGTGCAATTTACTTTCCGCTGCTTATACTCTAGAATTGCATGTGTAGGGTGATACTTGTCTTGATCATAATTGTAAAACTGCCAAAAACTGTTCATGATCAAAAGGCAGAATTTTTATATTTACAAGTAGTCTAATCACCCCCCCTCTAGACATACTTTCGATCCTACAAGTGGTATCAGAGCTTTGGTCTCCATTGTTTTGGTTTCCATTGCATTGGACTCCATAAGCTTGGTTTCACAACCTAGGAGAGTATGGCGTCTAGTGAGGGTAATTATCGTAGAGGTCCTTACTTTGATGGTACAAATTTTGCTAGTTGGAAGCATAAAATGAAAATGCATATTCTTGGTCATAACCCAGCCGCATGGGGCATTATTTGTGTTGGTATGCAAGGTGAATTCTTCGAGGAAGGAAAAGTTCCGGATCGCGAAGCTACACCGGAAGAGTTGCGGATGTTGCAAAACAATGCTCAAGCCTATGACATTCTCTTCAATGCTTTGTGTCCCGAGGAGTTCAACAAAATCAGCCGTCTTGAGAATGCTAAAGAGATTTGGGATACTTTGGTTGAAATGCACGAAGGTACTGAATCTGTGAAGGAATCAAAGCTAGATATTCTTCAAGGTCAACTTGACAAGTTCAAGATGAAGGATGGTGAAGGAGTCGCTGAAATGTACTCTAGGCTTGCTCTCATCACAAATGAGATTGCCGGCTTAGGAAGCGAAGAAATGACCGACCGATTCATCATTAAGAAGATTCTCAGAGCTTTGGATGGAAAATATGACACCGTGTGCACTTTGATCCAAATGATGCCAAACTACAAGACTCTCAAGCCAACTGAAGTCATTGGAAGAATTGTTGCTCATGAGATGACACTTAAGGATATGGAAGAGCTTCACAACAAGTCAAGTGTTGCTTACAAAGCTACAAGTGATGCTCCCACAACCTCAAGTGACAAGTTAATTTCCAATGAAGAGATAAGCCTAATGGTTAAGAACTTCAACAAGTTCTACAAGAATAGAGGCAAAGAAAGAAGCTCAAAGTCTAGATCATATGATGAAAAGAGATCTTCTAGTCGTGATCGAAACTGCTACAATTGTGGAAGACCCGGACACTTCTCAAATGAGTGTACGGCTCCCCACAAGAGAAGAGAAGAATCTCCAAGAAGAAGAGCAAGAGATGAGTCACCTCGGAGAGAGAGAAGGAGTAGAGATGATCGTTATGAACGAAGACCCTCTCGGAGAAGCAAGGATTCGGAAAGGAAAGACAAGTCATCAAGGAGCTACACAAGAAGAAGACATCAAGCTCATGTAGGTGAATGGGTCTCCGGCTCCGACTCCGACAATCAATCCGATGGAAGCTATCACTCCGACTCCGACTACAGTCAAGATGAAGGTGTTGCCGGACTCGCACTCGTATCCTCCAACTCCAACTCCTACGACTTATTTGATTCACCAAATGAGGGAATTGGAAGATGCTTCATGGCTAAAGGCCCCAAGGTAACACACCCTGAATTCATTGACTTTGATAGTGATGAGGATGACTTGCTTGGTGAAGATGAGCTCTTGCATGATAAATCTAGTGAGATTAGTAACGATGAAAATGCTAGTAGTCTTTATAGTCGAGAAGAGTCGAATGACAATGCTATGAAGGAGATTGAGCGTCTAACTAAAGAACTAAACACTCTTAAGTTAGCTCATGAAACAACTCAAGAAGATCATAGAGAGCTCCTAAGATCTCATGAGAAGGTACGCTTCGAGAAGCTCACTCTAGAGCAAGAACATGAGTTTCTAAAAGCGATCAATGACGATCTTCGAAAGAAGAGTTCTTCATATCTTGCCAAACGACTTCTCTTGTCTAATTTCTTGCCACCTATTAAGACTAAGCATGACAAGCATAAGAAAAATTCTTCCTCTAGTAGTAACAATAACCATGTTAAATCCAATATTGTTGCTTCTAGTAGTTCTCTTGATTCCACTAACAATGTTTCAAGCCAAGTTACACTTGAGCAAGAAAATAGCTTATTGAAGGAAATCATAGAGAAAGGTGTCTACAAGAGTCTTGCCGGAAGCAAGAACTTTGAGGAAATTGTTCGCAAACAAGGAAGGCATCGGAAGAATCAAGGGATTGGTTTTGAGCGAAAGTTCAACGCCGAAGGTGTTGAGTGGGAAGAAGGTTAATACCCTACTCCACCGTTTGTTTCTCAAAAGGAGAAGTATGATCCTACTTCTTCCAATGTGGAACAAGCTCAAGATGACCTTCCACCACAAGACCACAAGCTAAAGGCCAAGGACAAGCTTCAAGAGGAGATTGATGCATTCATTGAAGCACCTCAAGCCATGGTCAAGTGGGTTCCCAAGGACACGTCAAGTTCTACTTCGTCAAGCTCAACTACAACCCCAAGGATTCCCATCAAGATGATGTGGATCCCAAAGAAGAAGAACTAGAAGGTTCTTGAGGGTGACTCCGCCAACATACGTCACTCACATTCATTTTGGCAACTTGTGCAAACAACTTCCACATCATGCACCAGTTCATGGAGTCACAAACCCTCTTGTTGGTAAGTCAAGGGACAAGGTAATCATTGCTTTCATAGGACATCATCTTTTGTGAACTTCAATCTATGTCCATTGATATCCTTGTTTGTTCCTTGTGGGACTAACCCATGTAGGTATTGAAAGTGCCCTAATCCAAAGGATAGCTCCCAACTCTTGATGATCTACATCAACATTGAGCATCCACATCTTCAACATCTACATGAAGTCTTCTACGACAACCCAAGGTTAGTTTGACCCTTTAAAAGGGGTTCTCACATCTAGGGGGAGCTTTGCTCTAAAAAATTGAGCTAAAGCATCTCCAAATGATGTGAACACATCAATGCTTTATGTAAAAGTGGTAACCCCACTTGTGCTTAAACGATGAGTATGACCTATGATCAAATGTTCTCATTTGACTCCTAAGTCAACATACTCATATAAAGATGACCTAGTCATCGACAAATTGTGTGCTAGTAGCTAGAGTTTTGGTTGTGCATGTTTGACACATATTTCATTTGCTATCTTATTGTGTGAGCATGTTGAATGCATGATTTTATCCATTCGAGGACATCCATTTGTTATTTTGGTTGTTTTGATTTTTTTTCTGGCCAAATGGATGGACAAGAATGCCTAAGCACCTCCCCTAGCTATCTATGCTTTCTTGTCTCAAATTCTATTCATGCTCATATCACAACTTTGAACAAGTCATTTTCGGACCCTCCGAGTGAGGAGCACTCGGAGCCACCGATCCGTCTAAGGCTGACTTCCAAAACCTTCTAAGTCAATTTCGGTCTGACCAACTTCTCCCACTCGGTCCAACCGAAACACTTAGACTGATCTAGGTTTCATCTCGGTGAAACCGAGTTATAAATCTCGGCGTGACCGATATGTGTAACTGCACAGCAGTTATCCATTTCGGTGTCACCGAGTTTTTCAACTCGGTCCCACCGACAGCATGGGGATATAAATACTGAGGGCAGCGCGCGATTATTTCTTCAAACCGTTTCGCCCCCAAGTCCCCTGCTGTCGTCGCCCTGGTCTCCGGATCGTCGCCGTCGTCGCCTGTGCGCCCTCGCCGCAGGTCTCCGCCGCCGTCAACGGTTTTCTTCTCCGCGCCGTTGCCGCCGTAGAGGGACTCTACCAAGTTAGGGTGAGTCTCGATCCCTCTCGTGCTCCCCATCTGACTCATTGCACGATTGGTTTGCCCTGCATCTAGCCACGTTTGAAATCTTCCTTAACATCAGATCAGATCGTTCTAGTTTCGAGCGAAATTTTTAGGTTTAGGTTTCCACGGAACACATCTCGGTGAAACCGAATTTAATTTTTCGGTGTGACCGATTTGGCCTCTGGCCATTGCACTGCACTTTCGGTCTAACCGAGTTGTGCAAATCGGTGTGACCGAAACTCAGTTTTAGTGAAACCCTAGTTTATCGGCAGGACCGAAACCCACTTCGGTCTGACCGAAAGTGGTGTGTAAGTTTCTGTTATACACTTCGGATTCACCGAAACTGAAAATCGGTTTGACCGAAATGCATTCTGTGAAAACTCAAAACTAAGATTTGAACTCATTTTTTTTGCAAAAACCTCTGCAGTTGTGATAACTCTTCTACTCTGCCTATACCTTATCTATTCACAGGTTGTCAGCCATGTCAGATGCCAGTGACAGCCAGAACAGGTCTGAGTCACCTTTTGCAGAGATTCCAGAGGCAGATACTAGTCCTGAGGCTAGTAGTCCTAGCGATGATGGTGGGAGGAGTACCCCTAGTGGTTTGCCTCCTGCAGCCACCAGAACCAGAAAGCAGAGAAATTCTAATGATGAGGACTCTGACTTCATTGCTGAGGAAGTAACCTCCAAGCCCAAGAGAAAAGTTGTTGCCAAAGAGCACCAAGGGCTTCAGTCGAAGAAAGGCACCAGCAAGGTCAAGCAGTCAGCTGTTGCCAAGAAGCTGAACTTGGAAGAGCCAGCCCAAAGTAAAGTTAAGAAAACTTCCAAGAGGAAGAGGGTAGTATATGCTGAACCTCATGTTGATGCAGCAGTTGAGGAAGAAGAAGAAGATGCACCCCAGCCTCCTCCTCAGAAGGCTAAGTTCATGGGTGATGCAATTAGGGCTCAAGCCACTGCTAAGCCCAAGAAGCCTGCTCAAGCCAAGGCAGCTCTAGCCAAGCCCAAGAGGACAACCAGGAACATCCCAGCCTTTGAGAAGAACAAAGGTGATATGCCACCGTCTGAGTCTGAAGAAGAACATGTGTTGCTAAAGCTCCGTCCAAAACTGCCACTCCACAACGATGCTCATCCTCAAGCCGAGGATATGAAGGCAAGGAAGGATAGAGGTCTCAGGCTATGGAGACAGTCTGATCCATATGCCGTGAGGAGAAGGACTGCTGTGGACCCCAGATTCCACACCAGAGAGCAGCAGGACTTCTATGAGACCATGCTGATGGATAAGAAGCCTATTGTTGCAGACACCAGGTATGTTGACTGGGAGTACATTGACAGTGAAGAACACCGAGACTTCTTTCCCCATGTGCATGAGAGTTTTACTGCATGTGGAATTGATAACTTTGTGGGTCAGAAACTGACAGATTGGAACGATGAGATGATTATGCAGTTCTACGCCACAGCCCACTTTTATCCTGATGGGAAGATCACCTGGATGACTGAAGGTCAAAGGTTTTCTTCGTCTGTTGAAGAATGGGCAGAACTTCTGAATGCTCCAGTGCAGAGAGAGGACGACATTGATGTCTATGGGATTCCTAAGAAGAACCATGATTCCATGAAGAACATGTACAAGGAGATCCCCGCAGCTGATTTGGAAGGGTGGAAGCTTGGCTCAGTGTACTATCTCCAGGCAGGTCTCACTACCACAAACACTATTTTGAGGCATACCTTGATGCCCAAGTCTGGAGACCACCGCATGATCCGAGGCTATTCTATCAACATGCTGCACATTCTTGATGAGAAGGCACCTTTCAAGGTGATGGACTTAATGGTAGAGACCATTAAGAGGACTGCAGCTGACCAAAAGAGGTCGTGTGGATTTGCCCCACAAATTCAGATGCTCATCAATGCCAAGTTTGGCACGGGCAAATTCATGTTAGATAGGAAGCATTTGCCGCTGCAGCCAGAGCATGAAGATAACATTGTTGTGATGGATGAGGAGGATCCAACTTCAGTTGAAGGTCAAGCCAAGATTGAAGCTGCTAAGAAAGCCAAAGCTGATAAAGAGGCAGCAGCAGCAGCAGCTAAACCAAAGAGCTTCGGAGAGCAGATTCTTGAAGCTACCCAGAGGATTGAACAACGCCTGGCCAGCATTGAACAATCTCAGGAAAGCCTAGAGAGGATTGTTGACGACAAGATCCACGCTCTGGATGTGAAGCTGACTGAGATTCAGGTGACCGTCAACAAGCTT
This sequence comes from Secale cereale, assembly GCA_902687465.1. Classification (NCBI taxonomy): domain Eukaryota; kingdom Viridiplantae; phylum Streptophyta; class Magnoliopsida; order Poales; family Poaceae; genus Secale; species Secale cereale. The sequence goes on along the minus strand of LR738710.1, from coordinate 54,185,756 downwards.
GAGGCAGACATGGAGGAAGCTAGGCAGGACAGAGCAGAGCTCATGCAGGATGATCTAGTCCAGGACTCATCGCCAGACTGCTCAGGTTCCCAGAGGATCCCGATCAGCAGCTATCCCAGTGACTGACTCCAGGGCTACCACTTCAGCACCTCCTACAACTCCAGCAGTTACTCCAGCCACAGCTCCAGCATCCACTCCTCCAGCGCAGACATCAGCAGAAGTCTTCGCCGATGCCGTCATTTCTACTCCGACATCTACCCAGACGGGAGCCTCCAGCAGAGCCCACAGTGACGCTTAGCTCTATGCTTTTTCGAACTTTTTGGTAACTTGTTGCCAAAGGGGGAGAAATTGTATAGATCATAGGGCTTCGAGAGAGAGAGTGCTCTTTCGTTCTTTTGCCGGTTTTCTTTGAGATACATTTGGTTCTTTTGGTCTTTCGATACTTTCAGTGTGCTTGATACTACGTTTGATGCTACCTTAATGAGTGCTTAGTCATACTATGCTTTAATGTGTGCTTAATGCTTATCTTATGATATTCCTTCTTGTATGGCTATTTACTCATGTCTTGGTGATTGGGTGCATGTTATTCATTCTTATCATTTTGTGCGCTCCACCAAGATGTATGTGACATGGAAGAGTGACCCATAATCCTAATCGATTGTGCATTTGCATTCAAACGCAAATTTTAAATAATGCACAAATTTAGGGGGAGCTCTTGTTTATCACATACTTCTCAAAGCGACGATATTATTCATTGATTATATCCTTTGTCGAAGCTTTGATCTATATGTTGTCATCAATTACCAAAAAGGGGGAGATTGAAAGTGCAACTAATCCCCGGGTGGTTTTGGTAATTAATAACAACATATATATCATTGAACTAATAGTTACTTGAGAATCATTTCAGAGAAGTTCAGTGATACGGGTATGGAAATGACTGAAGAAGTGGACCCCTCAAAATGCTAAGGCAAGCATTGGCAAAAGCTCAAGACTCCATTTTTGGTTTAGTGATCAAAGATCACATTGAGTGCATAGGAAAAGCCAATACTATTAAAAGGGGATGAGGTTGTGTTGATGATCTGGTTGCTCAAGTGCTTAGTGATATATCTCCTTCAACTATCAGCAACTTTCACTACTATACACACTCATAAGTAATCTCGGACAAACCGATTCTTCCAACTCAGTCCCACCGAGATGAACCACCTCAGCTATACTCCAAACCCTAGAAATTTCGGTCCATCCGAGTTTGAGTTTGGTCTCACCGAAACCGGGCTGCCAACCTTCTGTAACCGTTTGACATCATTTCGGAATATCCGAGTTGATAATTTCGGTCCCACCGAAACTGGCAAGTTCCTATCTTTGACTCATATCGGACAAACCGAGATGGTATTTTCGGTCCCACCGAAAACCCCAATGTTCACTATATTTGAACTTTCGGTCTGACCGAGTTTTCACTTCGGTCTCACCGAGATGCTCAATTATGTGTGTAACGGTTGGATTTTGTGTGGAGGCTATATATACCCCTCCACCCCCTCTTCATTCGTGGAGAGAGCCATCAGAAAGTACTACCACTCCTACCTTACACTTTCTGAGAAGAGAACTACCTACCCTTGTGTTGAGATCAAGTTATTCCATTCCTACCATATGAAACTTGATTTCTAGCCTTCCCAAGTTGCTTTCCACTCAATCCTTTCTTCCACCAGAGCCATATCAGTGAGGAGAGTTGAGTGTTGGGGAGATTATCATTTGAAGCACAAGAGCAAGGAGTTCATCATCATCTACAACATCTATTACCTTTTGGAGGGTGGTGCCTCCTAGATTGGTTAGGTGTCGCTTGGGAGCCTCCGTCATCGAGATGTGGAGTTGAACCAAGAAGTTTGTAAGGGCAAGGAGATCGCCTACTTCGTGAAGATCTACCCCGAGTAAGGCTAGTCCTCCGTGGGCGTAGGCCATGATGGAATAGACAAGGTTGCTTCTTCGTGGACCCTTCGTGGGTGGAGCCCTCCGTGGACTCGCGCAACCGTTACCCTCCGTGGGTTGAAATCTCCATCAACGTGGATGTACGATAGCACCACCTATCGGAACCACGAGAAAAATCTCCGTGTCTCCAAATTGCGTTTGATCTTCTCCACCTCTCTTTACTACATGTGCAATTTACTTTCCGCTGCTTATACTCTAGAATTGCATGTGTAGGGTGATACTTGTCTTGATCATAATTGTAAAACTGCCAAAAATTGTTCATGATCAAAAGGCAGAATTTTTATATTTACAAGTAGTCTAATCACCCCCCCTCTAGACATACTTTCGATCCTACAGGTTGCTCTTCACTCGGAGTGTTTTTGTTACTTAGGCGAATCGGATTCGCAGCTAAGCCCCCGAGTGAGAGGGTTGCTTTTCACTCGGAGTGTTTTTGTAACTTTGGCGATTACGGGGTCGCAGCTAAGCCCCCGAGTGAGAGGGTTGCTCTTCACTAAGAGCGTTTTTGTATCTTAGGCAATTATGAGGTCGCAGCTAAGCCCCCGAATGAGAGGGTTGCTCTTCACTCGGAGTGTTTTTGTAACTTAGGTGAATCAGATTCGCAGCAAAGCCCCCGAGTGCGAGGGTTTCTCTTCACTCGGAGTGTTTTTGTAATTTAGGCGAATCGGATTCGCAGCTAAGCCACCCACTGGGGGATTTGAGAGCATGTGCCTTTGGAACAGTGATCATTACGGAACTGTCGTGAACTTGTCTTGGAAAAACGAACTGGAGGATTCTCATTACAGCTCGACTGGTCGAGCGCCCTAAGTATAAAAGCGGCGGAATAGATCCGCATTCCATGAGCGTGGCTCATCTTTTTTCTTGGCTACGTTGTAGATGGGGTATGCCCCGTTGTGTAGTACTTTGGGGATGATGAAGGGGCCTTCCCAAGCCGGAGCAAGCTTGTGAGGTCGTTTCTGTCTTACTCGGAGTACAAGATCTTCTTCCTGGAAAGCCCGGCTTCGAACATTGCGGGCGTGCAATCGACGCAAGTCCTGCTGGTATATGGTAGAGAGGATCAGGGCCATCTCGTGCTCTTCCTCTAGGAGGTCGACTGCATCTTGGCGAGCTTGTTCCGCTTCTGCTTCTGAGAAGAGTTACACCCGAGGGGCGCTGTGCAGCAAATCATTTGGCAGTACGGCTTCGACGCCATACACCATGAAGAAGGGGGTCCGATTAGTCAATCGATTCAGGGTTGTCCTCAGCCCCCATATGACAGATGGCAGTTCAGTCACCCAAGCACCGGAAGCGTGTTTGAGATCGCGCATCAGCCGCGGTTTTAGGCCTTGAAGGATCAAAGCGTTCGCCCTTTCTGCTTGACCATTCGACTGCGGATGTGCCACAAACACATAGTCAACCCGAGTACCTTGGGATGAACAGAATGCCATGAACTCGTCTAAATCAAAGTCGGAGTTATTAACCGTTATGATGCTGTTGTGGACTCCATATCTGAATATCAACTCTCTGATGAAGCTGACGGCGGTGCTTGAGCCAAGGTTCTTGATGGGTTTGGCCTCGATCAAATTGGTAAACTTGTTGACTGCTAGAAGCAGGTGAGTGAAGCCGCTCCTGCCTGTCTTGAAGGGCCCGACCATGTCCAATCCCCAAACGGCAAATGGCCAAACCAACGGGATAGTCTTCAAGGCGGACGCTGGTTTGTGAGATATGTTGGAGTAGAACTGACAGCCTTCGCATTAATCGATGATATCTTTCACCATCTTGTCACTTAGGGCCAGTAAAATCCGGCTCGGTATGCCTTGGCCACGATGGTCCGAGAGGAAGCGGGGTGGCCACAGGTTCCCGAGTGAATCTTATTCAGGATCAGTAGACCTGCTTCAGGGGTGATGCAACACTGAGTAACTCCTGTGAAACTTTCTCTATAGAGCTGACCCTGTATCACTGTCAAGGATTTGGATCGATGGACGATCTGACGCGCTTCATCCTCGTCCTCTGGGAGTTCCTGCCTAACCAAGTACGCTCTGTATGGCACTGTCTAGTCGGGTGTGATCACCAGGACTTTCATGATTAGGTCGACCACAGCTGGGACTTCAATTTTAGTCGGATCAGATGTGCTTATCGGTTGCGGGGGCTCCTCTGTGAAGGGGTCGTCTTTGACTGACGGGGTGTGTAGATGCTCCAAGAACACATTCTTGGGTATATGTTTCTGAGTTGATCCTATCTTCGCGAGATCGTCAGCAAGCTGGTTCTTGATCCTGGGCATGTGGTGGAGCTCTAAACTTTCGAATTTCTTCTCTAGCTTCCACACTGTACTGCAATAACTGGTCATTGCTGGGCTCCTGACGTCCCACTCCTTCATTACTTCATTGACCACTAAGTCCGAGTCGCCGTATACCATCAGGCGACGGGCACCGAGTGAGATGTCCATACGCAACCCGTATAAAAGTGCATCGTATTCAGCTTCGTTGTTGGAAGAATCAAAGTGAATTTGCAGGACATAACTGAGCTTGTCGCCTCTGGGGGACACCAAGACCACACCTGCACCGGATCCGTTCAACATCTTGGATCCATCGAAGAACATGGTCCAATGATCCGACTGGATCTGAGTCGGCTGCTCCTTTTCGATCCACTCGACAACAAAATCTGCTATCGCCTGAGACTTGATAGCTTTCTTTGCTTCAAACTTGATATCCAATGGAAGGAGTTCAATCGCCCATTTAGCCACTCGACCGGCTGCATCCCGATTGTTCAGAATTTCAGAGAACGGAGCATCGCTGACGACTGAAATTGAATGATCTGAGAAGTAATGTGCAACTTTCTTGGCGGTCAAGTAGATCCCATACACAAGTTTCTGATAATGCGGGTTTTTCTGCTTGGAGGGAGTCAAGACTTTAGAAATGTAATAGATTGGGCATTGGACTTTGTAGGCCTTGCCTTCTTCTTCCCGCTCGACCGTGAGTACAGTGCTGACAACTTGTCCAGTGGATGCGATGTATAGTAAAAGAGGCTGTTTGCTGACTGGGGCAGCAAGCACCGGCTCGGCGGAAAGCAGGGCTTTAAGTTCCTCGAACACTGCTTCAGCTTGAGAATTCCACTCGAAATTTTCAGACTTCTTCATCAGTCGATAGAGAGGTAATGCCTTCTCACCGAGACGAGAGATGAATCGACTCAATGCGGCCAAACAACCAGTAAGCTTCTAGAGGTCGTGTATACGCACAGGGCGTCTCATTCGGAGGATGGCGTTGACTTTTTCTAGGTTAGTGTCGATTCCCCGTTCGGAAACGAGGAAACCGAGTAACTTGCCTCCCGGAACTCCGAATGTACACTTTGACGGGTTGAGCTTGATATCGTAGCTTCTCAGTTTTGCGAATGTCTCAGCGAGGTCAGTCAGTAGGTCGGAACCTTTACGTGACTTGACCATGATGTCAATCATATATGCTTCCACGTTCCGACTGATCTGTTTCAGTAGACACTTTTGAATCATGTGCATGAAAGTCGCGCCGGCATTCTTGAGACCAAAAGGCATGGTAACATAACAAAACACCCGAATGGCATGATGAAGGCTGTTTTTATTTCGTCGGGTCCAAACAGTCAGATCTGATGATACCTGGAATATGCATCCAGAAAAGACAAACGCTCACACCCCGCAGTCGAGTCGACGATCTAATCGATGCGAGGGAGAGGGAAATGAACTTTCGGGCAAGCCCAGTTGATATGCTTGAAACCGATGCACATGCGGAGTGACTTGTCCTTCTTGGGGACCATAACAATATTGGCGAGCCACTCAGAGTGGTAAATCTCGTGGATGAACTCAGCTGCCAGAAGTCGAGCCACCTCTTCGCTAATTGCTTTCCTCTTCTCTGCGGCAGACCAACGGAGATGTTCCTTTACAGGTTTCACTTTTGGGTCGACTCGCAAACGGTGCTCAACCAGTCCCCTGGGTACACCTGGCATGTCGGATGGTTTCCATGTGAGGATGTCCCAGTTCTCACGGAGGAACTGGATGAGCGCTTCTTCCTATTTGCTGTCGAGTGTGGTAGAGATGTGAGTCGGAGCTGCATTGGGGTCGGTGGGATGAATATGCACAGGCTTCGTCTCCCCCGCCGACTGGAACGTTGAGTCGGAAGCAGGCTTCTTGGCATGCAACAATCACTCGGATCCACATTCTTGTGGTAATCTTCAATTTCTACCGCTGCAATCTGCTCGTCAACGATTTTTGAGCCTGTCCGGAAGCACTCTTCTGCCTTCTGCCGATTCTGTGTGACACTGATCACGCCTTTGGGTCCTGGCATCTTCAATTTGAGGTACACATAGCACGGTCGAGCCCTGAAACGGGCGTAGGCAGGCCTGCCCAAAATTGCAAGGTAAGCACTATGGAAGTCCACCACCTCAAATGTCAGCTTTTCTTTGCGGAAGTGTGTCGAATTGCCGAAAACCACATCAAGGGTAATCTGGCCAAGTGAGTCGGCCTTCTTTCCGGGGATGACCCCGTGAAATCTGCCCATCCCCTAGAGGGTTTCAGCGTACAGGATATTCAGACCACTGCCGCCATCCATGAGGACTTTAGTCAATCGCGTACCATAGACAACTGGGTCGACCACCAACACTTGCCGCTCCGGGGTAGCGATGTGCGTGGGGTGGTCCGATTGGTCGAATGTAATGGGGGTCTTGGACCACTTCAGGTACGTCAGTGTTGCCGGGGCAACCATGTTGACTTCTCTGTTGATAAATTTCAGTCGACTCTTGCTTTCGACATCAGCAAAAATTATCAAGGTGGAGTTGATCTGGCGGTAACCTCCGTCACCTTCCTTGTCCTCGACCTCCTCGGATTCTTTCTCCTTCCCAACGGACTGTTCCTTCTGGATGTTCTGAATCAGGAGTCGATATTGTCGAGTGGTATGTTTGGGGTAAACCAAATTCCCCTCTTCATCCTTCTTTGTGTGAATAGGGCACGATAGGTCAAGCACGTCATTCCCCGCTTGGTCTTTCACTTTATTGGGGATCCAAGGGCCTTTAGGCTTCCCTTTACCTTTCCCCTGGGTAACAACTGTAGCTTCTCCTGGAACTGCTGGCTCTGCTTTGCGCTTCGGCTTCTGATTGGAATTCTAATCGTCTTGGCCGACTGATTTCTTGCCACTACGGAGTCGATCTGCCTCTTCTCCGTTAGCATACTGACTGGCAACCTCCATCATCCGAGTCAAAGATATATCTCCTGTCCGACCGAATTCAGGTTGACCTCTCTGTACCGTACGCCCTCCTTGAAGGTGCAGACTGCCTGATGCTCGGACACGTTCTCCACCGTATGATGAAAAGTGGTCCACCTCTGGATGTAATCTCTCAGGGTCTCATCCGGTTTCTGAACACAATATTGTAACTCTGCCAGCCCCGCGGGCCGCTTGCAGGTGCCCTCGAAAGTCCCGACAAACACTCAGGTCAACTCCTCCCAGCTGAAAATGCGGGCCAACTGATTTAGCCAAGCTCTGGCCAAGCCAGCCAACATCAGGGGGAGATGCTTCATAGCCACATCATAATTTCCACCACCAATCTGCACAGCTACGCGGTAATCTTCAAGCCAAGTGTCTGGCTTTGACTCAACGGTGAACTTGCTTACTGCCGCCGCCAATCTGAAGTTGGGGGGAATCTCGGCAGCCTTGATGGCATTGCTGAAATACTCGGGCCTAGAGATAGACGCTCTGCTGCCACTCGGACGATCTCTGCCTTGTTCTTCTCTATATGCTCGGTTCCTGTCGACCAGGCCTTGTACGAGGATCGATCTCGTGTCAAAGCCGGGTCTTCTGGGATCCGTGGGGATCCTTCACTCATCGTCACGCAGACGCCTACCGTCATGTCACCGGGGCGAGTACGATCCGCTTCCCGGGGGAGGCGTAGGCACTCGGCGGCGATCGTTGTGACTGAGTCGACGGTCGTACCGATCATCGTTCCGACCCAGGCGTTGCTCTTGACGGGGCTCGCGACCCTCACGCCGCGGAGGCGATCTTGGGCTGTGGGACGACCAGACGGTGACCGCCGCTACCGATCTGCTGTGAATCCTATTGCGTGACTGGGAAACGGCCGCATTCTTCTCTCGAGCTGTCCGGAGCAGCGCACGAATCTACTGCAAGCCTCTCCCCGCCTCCGACTGAGACGGCTGGATTGAATCTGCGATACGGGCCGCAGCTGCGAGATTCTGGATCGGTGTTCGGAATACCTGAGGTTCGCGCGGGAACTGCTGCTGATGTCTACACACGCTTCTACTCTTGTAGACTATATTGGGCCTCCAAGCGCAGAGGTTTGTAGGACAGCAGCAAATTTCCCTCAAGTGGATGACCTAATGTTTATCAAACTCAGGGAAGTAGAGGTTGAAGATGGTCTCTCTCAAGCAACCCTGCAACTAAGATACAAGAAGTCTCTTGTGTCCCCAACACACCTAATACACTTGGTAGATGTATAGGTGCACTAGTTCGGCGAAGAGATGTTAAATGGCAAGTGATATGGATGGCAAAACAAAGTAATATAAATCTGTAATAAAAAGTGCAGCAAGGAAACAAGTGGTAAACGTGAGCACAAATGGTATTGCAATGGTGGAAACAAGGCCTAGGGTTCATACTTTCACTAGTGGCAACTCCCAACAACATTAACATAATCGAATCACATGATATTTCCCATAAAACATGCAAAGGGGACACACTCGGAGGTCATTCCTTCGTGGTCAAGAGAGGACGAGAATTATGTAGGGCTACAAAAGCACACCTCAAAGTTCGTAGTTCTCAATCTAAAGATTTCCCAATGTCACCGCGGCCATCCAAAGAGAGTCCCACAATCACCACAACATATCTAAAGGATAGTCAAAGACAAGCACCAAGAGACTCTCAATCTTCAATCAACACACAAGAGAGGAAATCACTCATGAAAATACTTTTCTAATCCATGTCCAATAGACCGCTGTCACCTTGGTCTCGGGGATTATACTAGATAAAGACAAGTGAGTACATCAATCCAATACATAGAGGAAGGGGAAACATCATGGGATCACCCTAGATTAACATAGCCTATGATCACAACGAAGATCACATCATGGGAGAGAGAATTGACCACATAGCTACTGGTAAGAACCTCAGCCCCGAGGAGGAACTACTCCCGCATCATGGAGGGAGGAAGCAACGTCGATGGAGATGAATCCGGGGGCACTTCCCCGTCCCGGCAGGGTGCCGGCGCAGGAATTCTGGTCCCCCGAAGCTTGATGGCGATGGCGGCAGAGATCGGAATCGCGTCTGGAGAAAAGGGGTCTGGAATCAGGGTTTCCTCGACACGCTTTAAATATATGCCAAAGGGGGCCACCAGAGGGGGTCAGGGGCGCCCAGGCGCCCCCCCGACGCGGCCGCCTGGAGCCCCTGTGGGTCCCCCCCGGCTGTACTTCGGCCGCACGGTAGCTCCTGGAACGCTGATTTTTTATATATTTTTTCTGGATTTTTCTGGGCAGTTCTCGAAACGTGAAAACCTGAAATACAAAAACAACCGAAAACAGAAACTGGCACTGGGGTGCACTGGATTAGTAAGTTAGTCCAAATATGATCAAAAGTGTATGGAAGTGTATGAATATCATAGCAATATCACCCAAAAGTGGCATGGAGCAAGCAGAAATTATAGATATGTTTTGGATGTATCAGCTGCCGCGACCGTCGACTGGATTCGGGAATCAATCGACGGGCTCGATTGTCGAGTGAACGCTGAAGGTTTTCTAGCCACGTGCGCTCGACCACAGTGGCAAGGCGTGTGGCCTTCAGAGCTCGAGCTTCTAGAGTATCCCCCAAGATGGGGGTGTAGAGTGCATCTTCGTTGCGGTGGCAGAGCTCTTCCCTTTGCTCGGTAGTGAGGGATTCGGGAATGTACCCATCATGGTCGTATGATAGACCATCGTTGCTGCCACTGTTTCTCCCACGAGTGTACCCCGGCGGACTGCGCTACGAGTCGACCATGAGGACCTGAGCTGTGGGGTCGCTGCTCCCGCACTCGAAAAGTGTGCCTATGGAACCAGTCGACAGATCGACCGACCCGTAGTGGTACTCGTTGGGCTCGATGGCTGCGACTTGGGGGTGGTCGTTTGGCGGGCCACTGCGTGCTTCACCAATCACTGGAGGCGTGACTGACCGGACCGCTTGCGGCGGCGACCAGCGGGGACGACAGACGACGAAGGAGCCGACCGATACTAAGTCGACGGCTGTCGGAGTAGGACGCCGCAGGCAATAGCGCGGAAGTACACTACTCCGTAGACGGGCAGTGCCTCAATGTCAAGGGGGCCCTCTTGGAGCCAAGCGGAGTCGTCGACGATGAAGACGAGCGCGCTGAGTTGGATCTCGCGGCCCAACGCCAGACCACCGCCAGAAACCATGATGATGGAGATCGGAGAAACTTGCAACCACACCGGAAGTCGCTAAGACACCTGCCCCACGGTGGGCGCGAACTGTCGTGGTTCTAAGTCTAACAGTAAGAGTAGGGGGTACGTAGGAGGAGGCAAGATCCTAGCTACAGTGAGACTGTACACAAGGTGTTTACGAGTTGAAGCCCTTCTCGGAGGAAGTAACAGCCCTACGTCTCGGTGCCCGGAGGCGGTCGACTAGAATATGTATATGAGTGTGTGTGTTACAGGGGGTGCGAACCCCTGTACCGGAGGAGGGGGTGGCTTATATAGAGTGCGCCAGGACCCCAGCCATTCCCACGTTACAAAGGGTTCAATGTACATAAAGGCAGGATGTTACTGATAATGCATGTAGTAAAGGATAGTAAAGGCCGTCATTGCTACGGAGTGAATGTACGACCGTTGCTGGTCTTATGGGACCTTTGACCTTTGGGGGTCGAGTGGTTTTTGTGCAGTCGAGTGTCCTCATCCTTCCGAGTGTTGTTGAGCCATCCGAGTGAAGGTATGTCGTCGAGTGAATTGCTCTCTTGGGCCATATCAGTCGGCGGCTTCTATCATCTTTGAATTTTCTTTGAGCTTCTAGGGTAGTGACCTTGGGCAAGGTATCTAGGTCAGGCCTGTGAGCCCAGCCTAGGTCTGTGGCCTTGTCATTGATTGTGTTAAATATTTTATGGATACCGATGTTTTCCGTGAATTTTGCACTAAATATGGACTTGACTCTGAGATAGTAGCTTCTTTCTGTGAATCATTTGCTACTCATGTTGATCTCCCTAAGGAGAAGTGGTTTAAATATCATCCTACCATTGAAGTAAAAGTAGTTGAACCTATTAGAATTGAAGAAAAGACAATCACTTATAATGTTGACCCTATTGTTCCTACCGCTTATATTGAGAAACCACCCTTCCCTGCTAGAATAAAGGATCATGCTAAAGCTTTAACCGTGGTTCGTAAGACTAATACTAGAACACCTACACCCTCTGAGCAAATTAAAGTTGAACCTAGTGTTGCTACGGTTAAGGATCTCTTGGTCGATAATATAGATGGGCATGTCATTTACCTCTTTGATGAAGCTGCTAGAATTGCTAGACCCGATAATAAAAATAAACATAGACCTGTTGTAGGCATGCATGTTATTTCTGTTAAAATAGGAGATCATGGCTATCATGGCTTATGTGACATGGGTGCTAGTGCTAGTGCAATACCTCATTCATTATACAAAGAAATTATGCACGATATTGCACCTGCTGAGCTAGAAGGTATTGATGTTACAATTAAGCTAGCCAATAGAGATACTATTTCACCTGTTGGGATTATTAGAGATGTTGAAGTCTTGTGTGGAAAAGTTAAATACCCTACCGACTTTCTTGTTCTTGGTTCCCCACAAGATGACTTTTGCCCTGTTATATTTGGTAGACCCTTCTTGAATATTGTTAATGCTAAGATAGACTGCGAAAAAGATATTGTTACTATTGGATTAGGGGATATGTCTCATGATTTTAACTTTGCTAAATTTCGTAGACAACCCCATGATAAATAATTGCCTAGTAAGGATGAAATTATTGGTCTTGCTTCTATTGCTGTGCCTCCTAACGAATCTTTAGAAAAATATTTGCTAGACCATGAAAATGATATGTTTATGAATGAGAGAAGGGAAATAGATGAAATATTCTTTAAACAGGGACCCTTATAGAAACACAACTTGCCTCTTGAAATTCTAGGGGATCCTCCTCCACCCAAGGGTGATCCCGTGTTTGAGCTCAAACCCTTACATGATAATCTTAAGTATGCTCACCTAGATGAAAAGAAGATATATCCTGTTATTATTAGTGCTAACCTTTCAGAGCAAGAAGAAGAGAAATTATTGAAAACTCTGAAGAAGCACCGTGCTGCCGTTGGATATACTCTTGATGATCTTAAGGGCATTAGTCCCACTCTATGCCAACATAAAATAAAATTGGAGAAGGACGCTAAACCGGTTGTTGATCACCAACGACGGTTAAATCCTAGAATGAAAGAAGTGGTAAGGAAAGAAATACTAAAGCTTCTAGAGGCAGGTATAATTTATCCAGTTGCTGATAGTCAGTGGGTATGTCCTGTCCATTGTGTCCCCAAGAAGGGAGGTATTACTGTTGTTCCTAATGATAAAGATGAATTGGTCCCACAAAGAATTGTGACATGTTATAGAATGGTAATTGATATCCGCAAATTAAATAAAGCTACTAAAAAGGATCATTACCCTTTACCTTTTATTGATCAAATGCTTGAAAGACTATCCAAACATACACATTTTTGCTTTCTAGATGGCTATTCTGGTTTCTCTCAAATACCTGTGTAAAAAGAGGATCAAGAAAAAACACTTTTACTTGCCCTTTCGGTACCTTTGCTTATAGACGTATGCCTTTTGGTTTATGTAATGCACCTGCTGTCGGTGTCAAAACCGGCGGATCTCGGGTAGGGGGTCCCGAACTATGCGTCTGAGGATCGATGGTAACGGGAGGCTGGGACACGATGATTTCAGGCCTTCTCAATCGAGGTAATACCCTACTTCCTGCTATATTAATATGGATGAATATGAATACAATAGTTGATCTACCTCGAGATCGTAATGGCTAAACCCTAAGTCTATCATATGGATATTGTGATTTTGTTCTAGCCTCTACGGACTAAAACCCTCCGGTTTATATACACACCGGAGGGGCCTAGGGTTTGTACATGTTATCTTGCACAGGAAGGAAAATCTACACCCGAACCTAAAACTTGCCATTACATAACACAGGAGTCCTATCCGGATACGAGAGATGATATTTTGTAATAATCTTCATGGCCCACCAGTCCGGCCCACCAGGAGTTTAGTGCGGCCACATGAGGACCACCCGATCTAGGACTCCCTGAGTATCCCCTGAACCTGTCTTCGATGACGATGAGTTCGGCTTCCGTATTGTCTTCGGCATTGCAAGGCGGGTTCCTTCTTCCGAATATATCTTCTGCAAAAAGGTGTATTGTGTTCGGCTCTGCAAGATTAGTACCACCCTTAGCCTTGAAGGCAAGGCCTTAAAAAGAAATGAATAGTGTGTCTCGACTGACAACTTTTGGGTGAAGCGTCGCGTCCAACCCACTAACACATCGAACCATTTTATTTGGTCCTAGTTTTGCGTTTCGAGGCATATCCTCATTGACACGTCCCATCAGAATAGAGATCATGCCCGCTTATTATGGGATCCTTATCAAGATGACGTGAGCACCCACGCCGCACATTACGCACGACCACTTTGGGAACCGGCGAGGTTTATGGCTAAAGTGGGGGGACGTTCTGTATTCACAGCATTATAAAAGGATGTCAATCCATTTCATCAGCCCCACGCCTTCCTCAAGCTCGAGCTCTCCAATCTCCCTTGCCCCCGTATTCTCATCTCCTGCGCCCATCACTCTTTGTTCCGCAACCACTACTCCTCTTCCCAGCAATGGCTAGATCCGGTGCCAGAGGCAAGTGGGAGGCTTCCACGGTCATTGAAAAGACCGTGGAGGATCTACGGAGCGCGGGGTACCTCGCCGGCGACATCGCACACGCTCCCCCCCTAAGGGCCAGGTGATTCCTGTTCCTAAGGCGGGTGAGAGGGTGGTTTTTACCTCTCACTTTGTTAGGGGGCTAGAGTTTCCTCTCCACCCGTTTGTTCGGGGTCTTTTGTTCTTCTACGGGCTAGATTTCCACGTCAGCTTTCATAGTGGTGTGTGAAGCCTTTCTCCGCATCCCCCCACTTCAGCATGTGGCTTAAGACCTTTAACGTGAAGCCGAAGGTGGTGGACGGGGAACACGTGGAGTGTGGGGCGCTATGATTAGCAAGCTCCCGAATGCAATTTGGCCCAAGGGCTCGTTCGTGGAGACGAACAAGGTATGGCAGCATGAGTGGTTCTACATCACCCAACCCCATGACACCAACTGGGCGACGGAGCCTGCTTTCAGATCCGGTCCCCCAGATAGGCTGACCTCCTGGACCAAAAAGAGTCTGGACTGGGGGTCGCATACTGATGTGAAGACTCTCGTGAGCCGTGTGTCCGACGTGATCTCCAAGGGGCACCTGCTCTCCTCTGTGGTCCAGGTGATGCTGACCCGGCTTGTTCTCCCTTGCCAAAGCCCGGACTCCTCCCTATGGGAGTTCGATCCGGCAGGAAACAAGCCGCTGAAGCATCTCTCCAGCTCTACGCACAAGGAGATCTGGAAGCATCTCTTCAAGAACCAGAAGGAGTGGCCCGAAGAGACAGAGGACGCGGGCTTCAACACCTCCCGCCCCCAGAGGTAATAGTAATCTTTGCCAAACACCTACCCTTTCCCTTATTTAATGATAATAGGAGTTGGAATTTTTGCGTGATATACACGGCTGGACGAAGAAAGCGACTCAGATTAAGTGTCCGACACCACTGCCCGAAGACCCAGCATTGCCTCTATTGACGGTGATGCTGGTTCCGGCGCCGTATAAGGCGCCGACCAAGAAGCCCAAGAAGACGAAGGGCAAGGGGACCGGGGATAGCCCCCGCCCCGCAGGCAAGAAGCCCAAGGACCTCCATATCCTCTCTTCTGATGTTGTGGAGGAAGATGATGAGGAGGAAGAGGAGGAAGAAGAAGTCCCCCCTGGGCAAGGCAGGGGGAGGAAGAGGGGGGCCGTCGCTGACGCGGGTACGGCTGCGCCCCGGAGGAAACTAAACCTCGGAGGTAGTTCGAATTCGTCCGAACATAGCTATGTAGTGAAGCCCAGGGAAAAACCCCTGCCCGAATCGTAAGTCAGTCCGGATTCAAATGCTGCACCTTTGTTTATTCAGTATTTTTAATATTTATTTAATATTTTCTCTTTCCCCTGTTGTCCTGCAGCCCTCCCTGTGGACACCCTAATGCTATCTCATCGGAGGGGAACTCTCTCGCGCCTGGAGAGACGGAGAGTGACCCACCACTCCGGGCTCCATCGCCCGTGATCGGCGGGAACACCGAAGTGTCGTCCCAACGGGTGCCCTCCACTCTAGGAGGAGAGAGCATGGTAGGCGACAAGGCGGCCGGGGATAATACCTCGGAGCCGCTGACCATGGGGAGACGGCCCCCATGGAGACCAAAGACGAGGGGCCCAATCAGTCCGGGGCCCCACCGAATACTATCCCAGGGCCTAGTGCGGCTCCGGGGTCTGAAGACCCGACTCCTAAAGCGGAGGAGGATATGGCAGCGCCCGGAGTTAATCCGGAAGCGTCGGGCTCTATAGAGGGAGCACTGTAGAGTGCTCTTGTCATTGAAGAACACCGCACCGTGATGGGTGCGGTGATGAAGAAGATTCAGTCCGTCAAGGGCGGACAGAATGAAGCCTTTAACAGCCTTTTAACAGGCTTTGAGGTAAGCAATGTAATGCTTTTTCACAGAATTTATTATTTTTAATGCACATACATAACCAGTAGCCCATGATGCTTTGTGTGATTCTGAAAAGAATCGGACGAAGTATCCATAGTATAGCATGCTTACAGAGCTGAACTATTGTGCATGCTTCAT
Organism: Secale cereale; assembly: GCA_902687465.1. Taxonomy (NCBI): domain Eukaryota; kingdom Viridiplantae; phylum Streptophyta; class Magnoliopsida; order Poales; family Poaceae; genus Secale; species Secale cereale. Next base: position 54,169,842 of record LR738710.1, on the reverse strand, counting down.
TAGTTAAGGCAACTGCGTGAGACGCATAGCTTGCCGAACTAAATTGGAAGCTTGAGTTGGCCAACACTGACCTCGACCGCGTCAACCGACGTTTGGATGAAACGCAAGGTATGCGGATTTTTGAAATGTCAATAAGACTTAATTAATTGAGTATGTTTACAAACTCTAATGTTGTATTCTGTTTTACATAGTTAGCGCCACTGAGCTCGAGGCCCTCAAGGGCGAGGTTGCCAAGGCCAAGAAGGAGGCCGAGGCGAACAAGGTGGCCGCTGACAAAGCGGCTGCCGATTTGGAGGCCAAGAAGGCTGAGTGCGAGAAGCACCAGGCTCGGGTGTCTGAAGTCGAGGTCGAACTAAACGACGCCATCCTTAAATGTGAGGTGCTGGAGAAGAAGACTTAGGCACAAGCGACCGAGCTATCTGCGGTAGTGAAATCTGCCCAGGATGCGCGAGGCGAGTCGCGCAATGCTCGTCAAGAAATCGAGCAGGTACGACAGATAGTATCTGGTAAGATATTTCTCTTACAGAGCATCTTTGGAGGGCGGAAGTATGTTGGGCTGACATGATTGTGGAGTTCTCCAGGCGTGTTTGTTGATCTTCCGAGGAGCAGCGCAGCCGCCGCCCAATATTTCCTAGCCCATGAGGGGAACAATGCGGAGAAGGTATTTTGGTCGCAGTTCTATGTGCCAAAACATCCGGTGCCCCTCCACGACCAGATGAAGCAGCTGGTCGAGTTGCACAACATGGCGGGTTCGGCCATGAAGGACTTAATAGTCCGGCTGTGGCGCGCTGAGCCAATTCCAAGTAGCTACTTCGGATTGGTGAAGTGGCTCGTCGAGGCAAGTCCGCGGGTTGATGCATTAACGCGTTCGTCCTGCATAGAAGGTGCTCGGATGGCCTTCGCTCGCTTCAAAGTGCATTGGGCGAAGATGAATGCATTGCATATAGCTACTGCTGGCCCGCCTACAGGCAAAGAGCACCGTAAGCCGGAGAAGTACTTCCAGGACGTCATTGAGGGCGCCCGCTGATATGTCTCCAACATATGTATAATTTTTGATTTTTCCATGCTATTATATATTTTAGTTTTGGATGTTTAATGGGCTTTATTGTACACTTTTATATTATTTTTGGGACTAACCTACTAACCCAAGGCCCAGTGCAAATTGCTGTTCTTTTGCCTATTTTAGTGTTTTGCAGAAAAGGGATAACAAACGGAGTCCAAACAGAATGAAACCTTCGGGAGAGTTATTTTTGGAACCGTATCTACCCAGAAGACTTGGAATACACGCGAGGGAACGAAGGAGGTGGCCACGAGGGTCCAGGGCGCGCCCCCTCCCCCTGGGCGCGCCCCCACCCTCGCTGGCCCCCTCTGGCTCCCTCGATGCCCTCCTTCCTCCTATATATATCCATGTACCGTGAAAACATCGAGGCAACAGAATAAAACCCTAATTCCACCGCCGCAACCTTCTGTTCCCGTGAGATCCCATCTTGGGGCCTGTTCCGGAGCTCCGCCGAAGGGGGGGATCTACCAGGGAGTGCTTCTACATCAACGCCATAGCATCAACAATGAGTTGTGAGTAGTATACCACAGACCTTCGGGTCCATAGTTATTAGCTAGATGGCTTCTTCTCTCTTTTTGGATCTCAATACAAAGTTCTCCTCGATCTTCGAGGAGATCTACTCGATGTAATCTTTCTGCGGTGTGTTTGTCGAGATCCGATGAATTGTGGGTTTATGATCAAGATTATCTATGAACAATATTTGATTCTTTTTTGAAATCTTTTATGTATGATTATAATATCCTTGCAAGTCTCTTTGAATTATTGGTTTGGTTTGGCCTACTAGATCTATAGTTCTTGCAATGGGAGAGGTTCTTGGCTTTGGGTTCAATCTTGCGGTGTCCTTTCCTAGTGACGGCAGGGGCAGCAAGGCACGTATAGTATTGTTGCCATCGAGGATAAAAAGATGGGGTTTATATCATATTGCTTGAGTTTATTCCTCTACATCATGTCATCTTGCTTAAAGCATTACTATGTTCTTATGAACAAAATACTCTAGATGAATGCTGGATAGCGGTCAATGTGTGGAGTAATAGTAGTAGATGCAGAATCGTTTCGGTCTACTTGTCACGGACGTGATGCCTATATATAATGATCATGCCTAGATATTCTCATGACTATGCACCTTTCTATCAATTGCTCGACAGTAATTTCTTCACCCACGGTAGAATTCTGCTATCACGAGAGAAGCCACTAGTGAAACCTATGGCCCCCGGGTCTATTCTCATCATATTAATCTTCCATCTACTTTACTTTGTTTTATTTACTTTCTTTTCTTATACCAAAAATACCAAAAATATTATACTATCCTATCTATCAGATCTCACTTTTGTAAGTGACCATAAAGGGATTGACAACCCCTTATCGCGTTGGCTGTGAAGTTCTTATTTGTTTGTGCAGGTGCGAGGGACTTGCGCATGGTCTCCTACTGGATTGATACCTTGGTTCTCAAAAACTGAGGGAAATCCTTACGCTACTGTGCTGCATCACCCTTTCCTCTTCGAGGGAATACAACGCAAGCTCGACAAGTAGCAATAATTTATGGCGACGTTGCCGGGGAGGCTTACACAAAAGTCATATACCAAGTACCTATCACAAATCCTTATCCTTTGCACTACATTATTTGCCTCTCGTTTTCCTCTCCCCCACTTCACCCTTGCCATTTTATTTGCCCTTCTTCTTCCGTGTGTTTACCGTTCGCTTTGCATTGCCATGATGGCTAGCACACCTATCATTATCAATACCCCCGAGAGTGAAGTTCTTAATTTTAAACAAAGGGAGGAGGAAAATCTAAAAGATGCCTGGTTTAGAATCTGCAATGCTCAAAATAGATCTACTAGGAAGCTTTCCACTTCCGTGCTTCTTCGCAATTTTTATGTTGGCATAACTCCGTGGAATAGATATATTCCTGATACCATTACCGGAGGGAATTTCTTGGGTAGCCATACTTTTGATTCTTATAATGCCATGACAGAATTGTTTGGGCCACCACCTCTTTTGGTTAATGGAACTGTTTTAACTCAGGAACATGTTATGCAAAGGCTTGAAATTATTGAAAACAAAGTTGCTACTATAGAGTTGGTTGAGAGTTTGGATAGGAAAATCCACAACCAAATTACTCAATATGGATCCAAGGTAGGAGTTATTCTGATTTTTTTAAGAAAAAGAACCCATAGTTAAAGAGAAAATAGATCAAGATTCCACTAGAATCGATAAACATGAGGATATTATCACTAATGTAGGGTCTGCTCTTTCTGCTATGAAAACTACTTCCAATCCCTCTACCACTAAATTGGCCAAGTTTATGTATGTTACTAAAAATAAGGGTGAATCATCTAGTAAGGAAATTGCGGATCTCAAATTTATAAGTGTGCATCGCAACTTTCTCACTTTCAAAAGGGAACCTTTTGCTACAAATGAATTTATTGATTCCTTGCCTAGAAGTTTGATTATCAATATGAATAAAGAAGTTCCTAAGAATTATAAGTGCTTAATTGAAGAATTGCCTACCATGGCAATACCTAGATCTATTCTTGTATCGTGCCTAGCTAGGGGCGTTAAACGATAGCGCTTGTTGGGAGGCAACCCAATTTTATTTTCTTTGTTTTTGATTCTGTTTAGATGTGGTTTTGTGTTTTAATTTGTGTTTGTGCCAAGTAGAACCTTTGGGAGGACTTGTGTGAAGTTTATATGATCATGCTGTAAAAAATAGAAACTTTAGCGCTCACGAGATTGCCTGTAATTTTTTACTGGAGAGTGCTATTTAGTTGATTTTTTTGCAGATGATTAATAGACAAATTCCTCACGTTTACCAATTTATTTCAATTTTTTGGAGTTACATAAGTATTCAAAAGTTACAGATTACTATAGACTGTTCTGTTTTTGACAGATTCTGTTTTTCGTGTGTTGTTTGCTTATTTTGTTGAATCTATGAGTAGTATCTGAGGGTATGAATCATGGAGAAGTTAGAATACACTAGGTTTAACACCAATATAAAAAAAAATGAGTTCATTAAAGTACCTTTGAGTGGTGGTTTGTTTTCTTATACTAACCGAGCTCACGAGATTTTTGGCTAAGTTTTGTGTTGTGAAGTTTTCAAGTTTTGAGTATGGCTTTGATGGACTATGGAACAAAGAGCGGCAAAATCCAAAGCTTGGGGATGCCCAAGGAACCCCAAGGTAAAATTCAAGGACAACTAAAAGCCTAAGCTTGGGGATGCCCCGGGAAGGCATCCCCTCTTTCGTCTTCATCTATCAGTAACTATACTCGGGACTATATTTTTATTCACCACATGATATGTGTTTTGCTTGGAGTGTCATGTATGATTTGAGCCTTTGCTTTTTAGTTTGCCACAATAATCCTTGCTGGCACACCTTTTGAGATAGATAAATATGTTTTAGAATTTATTAGAATACTCTATGTGCTTCACTTATATCTTTTGAGCTAGATAATTTTGCTCTAGTGCTTCACTTCTATCTTTTAGAGCACGGTGGTGGTTTTATTTTGTAGAAATTGTTGATCTCTCATGCTTCACTTATGTCTATTTGAGAGTCTTTTAGAACAGCATGGTAATGTGCTTTGGTTATAAAACTAGTCCTAATATGATAGGCATCCAAGATGGGTATAGTAAAAACTTTCACATAATGTGCATTGAATACTATGAGAAGTTTGATACTTGATGATTGTTTTGAGATATGAGGATGGTGATATTAGAGTCATTCTAGTAGAGTAGTTGTGAATTTGAGAAATACTTGTGTTGAGGTTTGCAAGTCCCGTAGCATGCACGTATAGTAACCGTTGTGTGACAAATTTGAAGCATGGGGTATTTCATTGAGTGTCATCCTTTGTGTGGAGGTCTGGATCATGCGATGGTTAACTCCTACCAACCCTTCCCCTAGGATAATGCGTGTAGTACTTTGTTTTGATGACTTTTAGATTTTTGCAATAAGTATGTCAGTTCTTTATGCCTAATGTTGAGTCCATGGATTATACGCACTCTCACCCTTCTACCATTGCTAGCCTCTCTTGTACCGTGCAACCTTCGCCGGTTCCATACACCCATCATATACCTTCCTCAAAACAGCCACCATACCTACCTATCATGGCATTTTCATAGCCATTCCAAGATATATTGCAATGCAACTTTCCACCGTTCCATTTGTCATGACACACTTCATCATTGTCATATTGCCATGCATGATCATGTAGTTGACATCGTATTTGTGGCTAGGCTACCATGCATAATTTTTCGTACATGTCACTCTTGATTCATTGCACATTTCGTACACCGCCGGAGGCATTCATATAGAGTCATACTTTGTTCTAGTATCGAGTTGTAAATCAATATAAGTATGATCATCATCATTATTAGAGCATTGTCCCAAAGAAAAAAAAGAAAAAAATGAAAAAGAAAAAAAAGAAGGAAAGACCTAAGAAAAAAAAAGGCCAAAAAAAGAAAAAAAAGAAAAATAAAAGAAAAGAAAAGGGACAATGCTACTATCTTTTTCCACACTTGTGCTTCAAAATAGCACCAAGATCTTCATGATAGAGAATCTCTTGTTTAGTCACTTGCATATACTAGTGGGAATTTTCATTATAGAACTTGGCTTCTATATTCCAACGATGGGCTTCCTCAAATGCCCTAGGTCTTCGTGAGCAAGCAAGTTGGATGCACACCCACTTAGTTTCTATTGTTGAGCTTTCATACATTTATAGCTCTAGTGCATCCGTTACATGGCAATCCCTACTCACTCACATTGATATCTATTGATGGGCATCTCCATACCCCATTGATACTACTAGTTGATGTGAGACCATCTTCCTATTTTTGTCTTCTCCACAACCAGCACTCTATTCCATATAGTGGTATGTCCATGGCTCACGCTCATGTATTGCGTGAAAGTTGAAAGAGTTTGAAAAAATTAAAGTATGAAACAAGTGCTTGGCTGAAACCGGGGTTGTGCATGATTGGAATATTTTGTGTGACGAAGATGGATCATAGCCTAACTATATGATTTTCTAGGGATGAATTTTATTTGGCCATGTTATTTTGAGAAGACAAGATTGCTTTGTTGGTATGCTTGAAGTATTATTATTCTTATGTTAATATGAACTTTTATCTTGAATCTTTCGGATCTGAACATTCATGCCACAACAAAGAGAATTACATTGAGAATTATGTTAGTTAGCATTACACATCAAAAATTCTGTTTTTATCATTTACCTACTCGAGGAGGAGCAGGAATTAAGCTTGGGGATGCTTGATACGTGTCCAAAGTATCTATAATTTTTTATTGTTCCATGCTATTATATATTCTGTTTTGGATGTTTAATGGGCTTTATTATACATTTTTATATTATTTTTGGGACTAACCTACTAACCCAAGGCCTAGTGCAAATTGCTGTTTTTTGCCTTTTTCAGATTTTCGCAGAAAAGGGATATCAAAGGTGTCCAAACGGAATGAAACCTTCGGGAGATTTATTTTTGGAACCGTATCTACCCAGAAGACTTGGAGTACACGCGAGGGAACGAAGGAGGTGGCCATGAGGGTCCAGGGCGCGCCCCCACCCTCGTGGGCCCCCTCTGGCTCCCCCGATGCCCTCCTTCCTCCTATATATATCCATGTACCCTGAAAACATCGAGGCAAAAGAGAAAACCCTAATTCCACTGCCGCAACCTTCTGTTCCCGTGAGATCCCATCTTGGGGCCTATTCCGGAGCTCCGCCGGAGGGTGGATCTACCACAGAGTGCTTCTACATCAACGCCATAGCCTCACCAATGAGTTGTGAGTAGTTTACCGTAGACCTTCAGGTCCATAGTTATTAGCTAGATGGCTTCTTCTCTCTTTTTTGATCTCAATACAAAGTTCTCCTCGACGTTCGAGGAGATCTATTCGACGTAATCTTTTTGCGGTGTGTTTGTCGAGATCCGATGAATTGTGGGTTTATGATCAAGATTATCTATGAACAATATTTAATTCTTTTCTGAAATCTTTTATGTATGATTATAATATCCTTGCAAGTCTCTTTGAATTATTGGTTTGGTTTGGCCTACTAGATCTATAGTTCTTGCAATGGGAGAAGTGCTTGGCTTTGGGTTCAATCTTGCGGTGTCCTTTCCCAGTGACAGCGGGGGCAGCAAGGCACGTATTGTATTGTTGCCATCGAGGATAAAAAGATGGGGATTATATCATATTGCTTGAGTTTATCCCTCTACATCGTGTCATCTTGCTTAAAGCATTACTCTGTTCTTATGAACTTAATACTCTAGATGCATGTGGATAGCGGTCGATGTGTGGAGTAATAGTAGTAGATGAAGAATCATTTTGGTCTACTTGTCACGGATGTGATGCCTATATATAATGATCATGCCTAGATATTCTCATAACTATGCACTTTTCTATCAATTGCTCGACAGTAATTTGTTCACCCGCCGTAGAATTCTGCTATCACGAGAGAAGCCACTAGTGAAACCTATGGCCCCGGGTCTATTCTCATCATATTAATCTTCCATCTACTTTACTTTGTTTTATTTACTTTCTGTTCATATACCAAAAATACCAAAAATATTATACTATCCTATCTATCAGATCTCACTTTCGTAAGTGACCGTAAAGGGATTGACAGCCCCTTATCGCGTTGGTTGCGAAGTTCTTATTTGTTTGTGCGGGTGCGAGGGTCTCGTGCGTGGTCTCCTACTGGATTGATACCTTGGTTTTCAAAAACTGAGGGAAATCCTTACACTACTGTGCTCCATCACCCTTTCCTCTTCGAGGGAATACAATGCAAGCTCGAGAAGTAGCAACAAGAATTTCTGGCGCCGTTGCCGGGGAGGCTTACGCAAAAGTCATATACTAAGTACCTATCACAAACTCTTATCCTTCGCATTACATTTATTTGCCTCTCGTTTTCCTCTCCCCCACTTCACCCTTGCTATTTTATTTGCCCTTCTTTTCCCCTGGTGTTTACCGTTCGCTTGCTTCTTGTTTTCTTGTGTGTTGGATTGCTTGCTTGTCACTATGGCTCAGAACAATACCAAATTGTGTGACTTTTCCAATACCAACAATAATGATTTTATTAGCACACCGATTGCTCCTATTACCGATGCTGAATCTTGTGAGATCAATGATGCTCTGTTGAATCTTGTCATGAAAGATCAATTTTCCGACCTTCCTAGTGAAGATGCCACTACCCATCTAAACAACTTTTTTGATTTGTGTGAGATGCAAAATAAGAGGGATACAGATAATGATATTGTTTAATTAAAGCTATTTCCGTTTTTACTTAGAGATCGTGCTAAAACTTGGTTTTCCTCTTTGCCTAGAAATAGTATTGATTCATGGAATAAGTGCAAAGATGCCTTTATCTCTAAATATTATCCTCCTGCTAAGATTATCTCTCTTAGAAACGATATTATGAATTTTAATCAACTAGATCATGAGCATGTTGCACAAGCTTGGGAGAGAATGAAATTAATGGTATGTAATTGTCCTACACATGGTTTGAAATTATGGATGATAATACAAAAATTTTATGCTGGCTTGAATTTTGCTTCTAGAAATCTTTTAGATTCGGCTGCATGAGGCACTTTCATGGAAACTACCTTCGGAGAAGCTACCAAACTAGGAGAAGTCTTTGTGAGTAGTTACGTTTGCTCCTGAGGACATGGGAGAAGTCTTGCTATAATTAGTCATGTGAGTTTGGTATTCATTCAATATTTTGATAAGATGTATGTTGTCTTTCCTCTAGTGGTGTTATGTGAACGTCGACTAAATGACACTTCACCATTGTTTGGGCCTAGAGGAAGGCATTGGGAAGTAATAAGTAGATGATGGGTTGCTAGAGTGACAGAAGCTTAAACCCTAGTTTATGCGTTGCTTCGTAAGGGGTTGATTTGGATCCATATGTTTCATGCTATGGTTATGTTTATCTTAATACTTCTTTTGTAGTTTCGGATGCTTGCAATAGAGGTTAATCATACGTGGGATGCTTTTCCAAGTAAGGGCAGCACCCAAGCATCGGTCCACCCACATACCAATTTATCAAAGTAACGAACGCGAATCATATGAGCGTGATGAAAACTAGCTTGACGATAATTCCCATGTGTCCTCGGGAGCGCTTTCCTTCATATAAGAGTTTGTCCAGGCTTGTCCTTTGCTACAAAAAGGATTGGGCTATCTTGATGCACCTTATTTACTTTTACTACTTGTTACTCGTTACAAATTACCTTATCACAAAACTACCTGTTACCAATAATTCCAGTGCTTGCAAAGAATACCTTACTGAAAACTGCCTATCATTTCCTTCTGCTCCTCATTGGGTTCAACACTCTTACTTATCGAAAGGACTACGATAGATCCCATACACTGTGGGTCATCAAAAATGTATGTAAAACATCCAAGATTGACACTATAACAACATGGAACAATAAAAAATTATAGATACCTTGGATATGTATCACCTACTTACAAGCCGAACTAACAGACTGCCACCCAGGGCTGCCTCCCCGGTGTCCGAGATCCCAACGTCGACTCCACATGCAACCCGGCATCAAACCACGACCGTCACACACATCGATGGAGGGATGGAAAGGCCCCTCCGTTCCGCCCCTTGCACACCATGATGAAGGCACTTACCACACCGGCACCACATGAACTTCGGTGGTGATCAACGAACCCAAATCGGTTGTGGATACCAGATCTAGATGGTAGATTCCTCCCCCTCTGTGTCCAACGTGTAACAAGAGCACATGTGAGCATTCCAATGGCACCCCGACCAGCGGGCGAGGAAGAGGAGATTATCGTTGCCCCAGGCCTGGCCTCTACCTCCTAGGAAGATGGACACTGCACAACATGGAGCCAACCACAACGTGCTACTGGACGCAAGACGCACTGATCATCGGAGACCGAGCTGCCCACCAAGGACGACATAGGCGCCATCGGATGCCTTGATGGTTGGATCTGGCTCCAGCTAGTCGAATGCATGTGGAGGTAGAGTAAGAAGCCGCCGGTGAATGAGGGAGGTCGGGCCGCCGCCTGACTTGTCGTTCTCCTCGCCGACACGCACCACCCCCGCCCACAGCCCTCCACGCCACCACCAGTAACATGTGATGCCGCCGCTAATTCCCGAGGCCGCGCCCTATGCTCGGCGCCACGCCGGCCCCCGACGGACACTTCCCATGTCGCAGCATGATACGCTTCCAATGTATCTATTTTTTTATTGTTCCATGCTTTTATAGTATCAATCTTGGATGTTTTATATGCATTTATATGTCATTTTGTATCTGTTTTGAGCCTAACTGTTAACCTAGTGCCCAATGTCAGTTGCAGTTTTTTGGTTGTTTTTTGATTTTTAGAAAATCAATATCAAACGGAGTCCAAACATGATGAAACAATACGTGCATTTTTCTAGACTAGAAGGGACCCGCGAAGGCTCGGAAGAAGACCAGAAGAGCCACGAGGGGGAGACAAGCTCGCCAGGCATGCCCCCGGGAGAGCCCCATGAGCTTGTGGGACCCTCGTGGCACTTCTTGACCTAATTACGCCTCTATAAATTCCCAGATATTCCCTGTATACCAGAGAGCCACCCGAAACACTTTTTCCACCGGCGCAAACTTCTGTTCTTCCACCATCCTATCCGGAGGCCTTTTTCGATACTCTGTCAGAGGGAAAATCAATCACAAAGGGCTTCTACATCATCCCTGCTACCCTAGCGATGACGCATGAGTAGTTCACCACAGACCTACGGGTAGCTAGTAGCTAGATGTGGCTTGTTCTCTCTTTTGATCTTCAATACCATGTTCTCCTCGATGTTCTTGGAGTTCTATCCGATGTAATCTTCTTTTGCGGTGTGTTTGTTCGGATCCGATAAATTTGTAGGTTTATGATATTATTTTTTATGAATATTAATTGAGTATTCTCTGAACTCTTTTGTGCATGATTGTTTTAACTTTGTATTTCTCTCTGATCTATCAGTTCGGTTTGGCTAACTAGATTGATTTATCTTGCAATGGGAGAGGTGCTTTGTGATGGGTTCAAACTTGCGGTTCTCTATCCCAGTGACAAAGTAGGGGACAAACCACATATTTGTATTGTTTCCATTAAGGATAAAATGACGGGGTTTATTCATATTGCTTGGATTTACTTTGTCTACATCACGCCAGCTTGCTTAAGGCATTACTCTATTTTATACGTAATACTCTAGAGGCATGCTGGATAGCGGTCGATGGGTGGAGTAATAGTAGTAGATGTAGGTAGGAGTCGGTCTACTTGTCTCGGACGTGACGCTTATATACATGATCATTGCTTTGAATATCGTCATAACTATGCGCATTTTTATCAATTATTCAACAACAATTTGTTTACCCACCGTATGCTATGTGCTCGAGAGAGAAGCCTCTAGTGAAAACTATGCCCCCGGGTCTACTTTTATCATATATAAAAACATGAAAAATACATTGTTGCAATTCTATTTCTTCTATTTTGTTTTGCAATTTACCATATTACCTACCACTACGAGATTTAATCCTTGCAAGTAACCGCTGAGGGGATTGACAAACCACTTGTTCGCATTGGGTGCAAGTATTTGTTTTTGTGTGTGAAAGTGCTATTCACGAGGCTTTGCGTGATTCTCGTACTGGATTGATAACCTTGGTTCATAACTGAGGAAAATAGTTATCTCTATTGTACTGCATCATCCTCTCCTCTTTGAGAAAATCCCAACGCAACTTACAAATAGCACGGCACAAGGAGGGGGAGGAGACCCCATCGCCCCTACGCTAGCCGGGCTTCACCCGCCAGCGTGCTAAGGCAATGACGAGGGGAGGAGTGGAGAGGTGGGGGGCCCGAGCGAGGCGGTTAGAGTTTCCTCCCCGGGCGGTCACGGAAGTGCCGCAGTAGGGGGAGGGGTTGAATAGCTACTAGTAGTTTTGGGTTCGAGGTAATTGACGCTGCCAGAAATCCTAGTCTTGCGTGCTCCTTTGTTTTTCATAACTTTTTTAGGGTTAATATTACCGCTTTATTCAAAGATCAAAGTTTGGAATCTCATCCGAAATTATATCCAGGACAAAGTCAGGGGGAGCCCCCATCCAAATCTTGCAGAGTTCATCACCTACACCTACTTTCGCAAACTTATGCACGACAACGTTCACAGATCACCTAACTGATACCACCTTTACCTCAGAAAAAGATCACATCAAGGACTTTATTTCCTGCACCCACGGTCCAGCTGTGGACAGATCTCTTGTTGAGTGATTCAACTTTTGCACCACCCCTTGACAATCAAGCTCCACTTGCACCTTCTCCGCATTGATTTCTCTTGCCAGCCGGAGAGCTTGCTTGCATGCCAAGATTTCTGTCAACTCTGGATCAGCAATATTGGGAAAATAATGGCACATAGCTGCCCTGAAAGCCCCATTGTGATCCCAAAGAACAGCACCTCCACCGCCCTTATCGCTCGCTTTCGAGACCGCTCCATCGGAATTTATTTTGATCCACCCCTCATCGAGCAGCTCCCATTATTGTTTCTCTTTCTGAAGTGGGTTTCGATCCTTTGCTGGATGAACTTCCTTCCATTGTTGCATATGAACCGTTACAGCCGAAACCACTTCGTGAGGGGCTTTGATTCTTTTCCCATCCATTGCCTCGTTTCTTGCCATCCAAAGGCCATAGATGGCCTGCACCACTCTTTCCTTCTCCTCATTAGAAGCATCAGCAAACCAGCCAATTAACCAGCGAGCTCCAGCACCCTGGGTGTGACGCCCCAGACCGACGTCCCAGAAGAGTCCCGAAGATTCCAGATGTTCCGGGTTGCCCGTGTGTTTCTTTTGTGCTTGTGTTTTTATTTTTGCATTGCATCATGTCATCATGCCATCATGTCATTTTAATTTTTGCATCTCAACCTAAATAAATCGTGTGGACCTTCGGTCCATTTAAATCGAGGGAAGGTGACTTCTCTTTATAACATATCCTCCAAATATTATGGAGCTATATTAATAATTATTCCATTCGTTGGAATTAACCCAACACACTTGCATAATTCCCCATTGTCTTTTCACTTCGAGTTTCACCTTCTAAATCTTGCCAATAATTCTTTTCTCGTTGCTCGAGGTTCCTCCAAAAACCCTCCTTCTATTTTATTTTAAATCCTGACATTTTGTGAGCCCAGGGTTTTTTTTTTACCTCATGCACAATTCCTCCCCTACCTTCTCTTTCTTTTCTTTCTCCTTTTTCTCTTTTGTTTTAAAAGAGAAATAATTAGTGCAGCCGCAGTTTTCCCTCTGGCCCAAACCCCCCTCCTGGCCATCTGGGCCTCCTCCTGTTCCCTCCCAGGCCGCAGCTAGGCTCGCCTCCCACTTCTGGCCCAAGGCCCGGTTCCTCCACCAAACCCTAGTGCAGCTCCCTCGCACTCCCTCTCTTCCCAGAGCCGTCGCCACTTCTTTCGCCCGCTGCCCGACCCCCCTCTGGATCTCGCGACCCCGTTCCCCTCGACCAGCATCCCCTCGCCCGCATCTCCCTCTCTCGCGCCTCACCACTTTCCCTCCCGAGCGCTCCTCCCTCCGTCGTCTGGTCTGCCTCGCCCGGCCGCCCCCGCGCCATGGCCCCTCCGGCGCGGCTCCCTTCCCTCGCCCCAGGAAGCCTCGTCCCCAGACGCCTCTGCCTCGCCCCTGGGACCCCGCGGGCGAGCGCCTCTCCATCTCCCTTCCGCCGGCCGCCCGGCCAGCCAGCAGCGGCCCGAGCGTCCTCAAGCCTCCTCCAGCGCCGCCCCGCATCCATCTCCAGCGCCCCGTCCAGCGCTCCTTCGTCCGCCGGCCAGCACCGCCGCCGCGCCTCGGGTCTCCACCACCGTAACCTCCGCCTCCCTCCGTCCCTTCAGCGCGCCCGCGCCCCTGCAGCGCGACGACCGCCCCCATCTTCTGGGCCGCCGCCCCCTGCTGCCTTGACGCGAGCCCCGCGTCCGGCCACCGGATCCCGCGGCCGTCGCCTCGCGTGCTGCTGCCGTGGCCTCGTGCAGCCCCTTGTCCCTGCTGCTGTAGTTTTGTTTTTGTTTTTTTTTTGTTTTGTTGCTTGTGATGTTAACCTGAACAGAGTACGACTACCGCTAAAGACCGCAACGACCCGAGTACAACTACAGTTTTCGTCAAGTTCGACTACCTCACGGAACCCGTCAAGTCCGACTACTACATGCACGAGTACCACGACGAACGTTTGAAACGACCAAGTACCCCTACTCGTCGATGCGACAAGTACCCCTTCGATGCGCCGAGACCAAGTTCCACTACGTCCACGACGACCCGAACGACTACCGATGACCGTGAACAACTACCGCCGTCGTGGAACCGGCAAGAATGAACGGAACGAGTACATCTACCGTCGCCCGAGTACAACTACTTCCCTCTACGGAATGGCTACTTCCTCTACTTCCACTACGTCCCTCGACGTCTCGAACCGCCCCGGAACGCACGCTTCGAAGGTATACCGAAACGACCCCGTGGATGACCCGTGAGATGCATGCTTGTTGTGGTTGTTTGAAATGTTGTCTCCCGTGTGTGCTCCGTGCCCGTTTCGACCTTTTGTCATGTTCCTCGGTTGCCTCGTCGCCGACTCGTGGGAACCCGGTAACGGGATCGCCCCACCTCTTTCATCTCGTTTGACTCACCCACGCCATCTTACCTTTTGCATCGGACTCTCAACGAGATACCGGTACCGATATGATGTCGTTGCATCATTTTCGGATAGTTGTCGTGGCACCCTTTCCTTCCACCACGGTGACAATACTTCATATCTCTTAATGTCAACCCTTTTAAAATTGCATAAATTTGATCATGTCATCTGCATCATGTTAACAACACTAAAATATTAATTGTTGTTGCTTTATAATTATTAAACATGCTCATGAGGATTTTCCGGAATATGTTGTTGTTATTTCCGGCCTCATTTAAAATGTCTTAATAGTGTAGTTTCTTTATGCTTCACCTCTTGCCATGTTAAAAACATTTAATCTTGTCTTGTAAATAATGAGAGTCAACTAAATAATTAAATGTGGTGTTTCGTCAATATGCAACTCGTTGCATATTGATCTCCACTTAACTTGTAGATTTGTTTGTGCACTTTGCCATGCCATGCATATTTAAACCGGACATGCATCATACTTGTTTGTGCATCGTATGCCATGTTTATGTTATGTGTGTTTACCGTGTTGTTCTTTCTTTCCGGTTGCTTCTCTTGTTAGCTTCGGTTTCGTTCCGGAGTTGTGAGGATCCGCTCGACTGTTGCTCCGTCTTCTTCGTGGATCCGTTCTTCTCCCTTGTGGAATTCCAGGCAAGATGACCGAACCCGGATACCATTACTATTTTTGCCTATTGCTAGAAGTCTCGATCTATAGTTTTGCCTCGATGCCCATGTTCTTTTTGTCAGCCTCCTACTTGTAACCATTGCCATGTTTAACCAACCTACCTATGCAAACCGTTGCTTGGCTAAGTACGCTTCGTTCAGCCCTTCTTATAGCATTGCTAGTTGCAGGTGAAGATTGAAGATGCTTGCTTCATGTTGAAGTTTGGTTGGGTTATATCACACTATATAAATGCTTATAAAATGAAATCATCTATATACTGGCAAGGGTGGAAGGCTAAGCCTTTTGCTTGGTGATTTGTTCCACTCATGCCGTTAGGAACCGTATAAACCGGTGTTATGTTCCTTGATTATGCGTTCCTAACACGGTTGGGGTGTATGGGACCCCCTTGATAAACCGCTAAGTGCTAAGTCTTTTCCAGCAAGTCCCAACATTGGTACTATTTGCCTAATAACAAACTAATAAAACTTGCATAAGGGCCTTGCAAACCCTCTTTTATTTAATTCTACAACCCCGGGCCAGTGCTCCACATGAGTGTTGGTCCGAAACGGGGGTTACGCGGGGCCACCTCGAGGAAACTCAAGGTCTGGTAAAAACCCGTGGGATCGCCCATCCGGTCGTGGCCTGAGACGAGATACGCGCGGCTACTATCAGGGTGTCGGCACGCCGGGAGGATTTGCTGGATTAGCCTTACCTTAGTTCGGTTTAACTTGAGCACGGGATTCCGAGAATACTCGGGTCTTCCCACCTATGGAGTTGCGACTCCGCGGATCGTGGGCTTGTGATGGGCCAAGTTGGAACACCCCTGCAGGGTTTGAACTTTCGAAAGCCGTGCCCGCGGTTATGTGGCAGATGGGAGCTTGTTAATTCCGGTTGTAGAAAACTTGACACAATGTTTCTAATACACTACCAGCGTGTGTACCGTGACTGTCAATTTCCGAATAGGGATTCGGGAGTTGAACACGGTGGGGTTATGTTTGACCGGCTTTAGTTAGGATCACTTCGTGATCATCTTTCGACCGATGCACTTCTCTTCTCGCTCTCTTTTACGTAAGTTAGTGCTAGTTGCTGCTGCAGACTCTTGTTTGTTCCTTCACCTCTCGTTCTTTCTTCAGCCTTGTCCTCACCCAAGGCTTAAATAGTCTTGTTACCCGGGAACGGGATTGCTGAGTCCTCTGTGGCTCACAGTTACTTCACCACACCAGATGCAGGTTCAGCCGAGTTTGATGCAGGAGCTGGTTCAAGTACTTCATCGGGAGCTCGATGAAGAGTGTGGCCTTTTGTTTGTGACGTTTCGATGTTCAGTAGTGGTTTCTACTAGGATTCGATCCTGACCTGTGGCTTTATGTTGTTTTGGTATCTTTCTTTTGGATCTTCACCCGTAGTCAGGTTGTGATGTTTTGAATGATGATTGTTTATGTAATGTATTGTGTGAAGTGGCGAGTGTAAGCCAACTATCTCCTTTTGCATTTTAATCCCTCTTTTACATGAGTTGTGCAAAGATACCAAACTTGAGATCATTCTAGGATGGGCTTATACCTTTAAGTCGTGCCTCGACACGTAGGAGGTATAGTCCCATCCTGGGCATTACAAGTTGGTATTCAGAGCCTTCTCCGACCTAGAAGCCCCCACTGATTGATCGAATCGTTGACGGTTGAGTCTAGGCACACACTTGAAAATGTTTTGAGTCCTATATATTATATCGGAGAGTAGGATTTCTTTGCTTCTCATCCCCTTTCTCTCTAGTGAGGACTCCTGACGATTACTCTTTTCTCTTCTACTTTCAAAAATTGCACCAAATTTTTTTTTAGGATCCCGCGAGTATTTTGGGATTGTTTCGATGTTCTTGTGACAAGGATATTGTTCTCGATGCCTCCTGTTCCCGAGGAGTTGAGCTTCGGGGTATCATTGACAAAAGCATATCGCGACACTACTAAATACTTAAGACGGTCGACATCGAAAATCTCCCCTATACGGCCAGTGGCAAGATAACCCCGACATCACCCAGTACTGGGGAGGTAGTTCGAGAGTATTGCCATAGCTTGTTATAGTGGATGCTTTTCGAAGGTCCGAGGTAAACAGTTTCCGAGAAAGACTGGTTATGTGTTGAAGGATGGATACACCTGGATGTAGGTTTAGAGTTGATTGCGCGGTGCTTCCCGTGTATCCCCAACACCTGATTGCATAACTAGAAACTTTCGGAAATCTATAGGTGGGTTCATCTAGTAGTTCTAGGCATTCTTCCAACGGATGCTCGATATGAAGTTTGGGGTTCTACATTGAGTGAAGTGGTTTATGGACTTGTTCTGATCGGGAGTTGCATCTTAAAGGATCCTTGGCAATGCTGATCCGGGGATGACAAAACCCTTTTGTAACACGTTCCATGAGCTTTCAGCACGAAGATGTCGAACGAAGCTTCTATCTTGTATTTGTTCTATCTGATCCTTGTTCCTTTTTATTTATCTTTTGTTCTCCAAGTGGCTTCCCGACTAGTTGATGTTCCTGCGGAACTCATTCGTTCAATTCTCTGTTTGGATGATATTGTGAAGATTCTTCTGCAACATCTACCCTTTGTTTTTGTTTTGATTCTGGTATTCGAGTTGCTTCGATGTCAAGTGTTGATTCCATACCTTTCTTAGTCGGTGTTCTCATATTTCTATGGGAGTGCTAATCCTTCTTGATCATCAAGATGGTCATGCTAAATTCTTTTTCAACCGGTGTCCATTTTGTTCATCCCAAGTTGTCTTTGTTTTCCCCACCCTCCCACCCTTCTTCTTCTTGGTTCCATAAATTCTCAGATGAAGTATCTATTTTATTCATGTGATATTTCTTCATTCATTTCCTTCAATGTTCTTATCCGGTGATTTATCTTGAAGATGCTCAACAGCTTCAAGTTCATCATTCTTTTGTTCTCGAATTCTGCCGGTGGATGTAATTCAAGATTTCGGTGTTGATCTTATCCTTTTCCTCATTTCACAATGCTTTCTTATTCCGGTGCACCAATTAGTCATTCTCCTCTTGCTATTCATATCCGGAGTGCTGAAGATTCATAATTCCATTCTTAATCCGTTCAAATTATTTTGAGCATTGTTATCTTATTCAAGCCATTTAATTCAACCGGTGCAATATCTCTTAAGCAATCTTTTCCAACGGTGATTTCTTGAGTGGGCCCTAACCCACAGGTCTTTTCCAGGATCTTACCTAACTCTTCCAATTTTTCCGGAGTTATACTCAAATTCTTTTCAAATGTGACGTAAGAATGATTTCCATCAGTCACATGCCTTCTCCAAGATCGCTTTCAAATTCTTTTCATCTTTGGTTCAACCTTTTAATTTTTCATTCCGGAGTGCTCAATAATTCTTCATGGCATTTCTCGTCTTCATTCTCAACATTTGAAGATCGGAGAAGTGTTTCTCTTAAATCTTGGCCCGTTCTCTTGAAGATTCGTGGTTCTAGCTTCATGCCATCCTCATTATTGTTCCGTTTGTGAGGAATTCTTTTCATACCCACCCGAAGCATTTCATGAATTCTTTTCCTTGTGTTCCTCCGAAGGCCATCATTTCAGAAGATTCTTCGTTCTCAGTTTTCAACTTCGTCCTCCAAATAATCTTCATTGATGTCTCTTCGTTCGTCTCTATATTCTTACGGTGGTTCTTTCAAGTTTACTCTTCCGTTGTTATCATATCAATTCATTTGTTCTTTTCACAATCCTACCGGTGGTTCGTTGAAGACTTTTCTCAAGCTTGTGCGAGATCTCTCTTTAATTCCTTGCAACGAGAATAAGTAGTATGCCAAATCCTTTGGTTGTCATCAATTTAAATTGGTGAAGGAGATGCATGACATAATTCTTATTCTTATTCCTTCAAGGTGATTTAATTCCTTCCTTCAGAGCTTGCTCATCATATCATATCCGTGGTTCTAAGTTTTTCATCTTGTTTTCCGGAGCTTCAAGTTATTTCAATTATCATTTCAAGCTCTATCTAATTCATCGCAGGTCTTGAATCTTATTCTTTTCATCTTTCACTTCTCATGTTTTCTTTACCGGAGTTCTTCATGGTGGTTCATCATCATTTAATTCATACTCGAAGTCGTCATCAAGATTCTTGTTGGAGCTCAAGCATTCTTCATCATGCTTTCTAAGTGCAATTCTTCCTACCTTGTCTTTTCAGATGGTGTTATGTCATTCTTGACAATTCCTTCATGTTTCATGATTCACGAGCTTTCAAGAATGAGATATTTAAACCCATCATTTTCTTTGTTCAGGAGATCTTTTCAACCCTTCAATCTATGCATTGGAGTTATCTTGGGTTGTATTTCACCTAAAAGCTTTCCCCGAGGATTGTTGCAATTATGGTGCTTATAAATGACCCAAGTTCTTCATTAATCCTTCCGAGGAGATAAGTTTTTTTGTCTCCTTGTTGATCTCAATCCAATCTTTTGTTTGTCAGTGGCTGGTTGTCACCTCATAATTTGAGATGTTTTCCATAAGCCCACATGAAGCTTATTTCTTTTCGTTGTTGATTTTCCAACAACTCCGTTCAACCCTTCTTCGTAAGGTTGCTCTCTCAAATTCAATTTTGAGAGAAGTTGTCATTTTCTTCTCCGTTCAAGTCTTTCATTCAGTTTTATGCTATTCTTTCATTCCGGAGGCATTGTAATATTGCTCTCTCCACCCCATCATCTTGTCATATCTATATCATGTTCTTTCATTGTTTATCTATTTAACCGGAGTGTTGTATTTCTTCATTCTAGTTCTCTCATCTTATCAAGTTTTGCCTCTCTTTTCAACCGGAGTGCTGTCTGAATCATTCTTAACCTTGTGCCATTCTTTTAATTGTTTCGGAGGCAATATGTTGCTGTTTTCATCAAGTATCTTCCCAACTTGGCAAGTTCTTGTTCAATTCCTTCCATTTTCAGTCGGAGTGCTGTCCAAATTCTGTCATTCTTATTCCTTGGCTATACCCTTGCAGTTTCATATTTCTTTGGTCCGTGAGCTCTTGTTTCATGTCTTTCAACCTACAAGGTTCTCATAATGCTCCTTGTTCCTCTAACGGAGTGTTTTCATCTTCGTTCATCTCCGTTGTATTCTTCTTTCAACTTGGTAAATCTCTCAAGGTTCTTGGTTTCGCTCGTCTGTCGAAGAAGCAACTTTGTTTTACCTCTTCCTCTTCCGTTTTTACCCGGTGATATCTCTAGGATCTCGGGTCGAGATCCTCTGTTAGTGTGGGAGAGTTGTGACGCCCCAGACCGACGTCCCAGAAGAGTCCCGAAGATTCCAGATGTTCCGGGTTGCCCGTGTGTTTCTTTTGTGCTTGTGTTTTTATTTTTGCATGGCATCATGTCATCATGCCATCATGTCATTTTAATTTTTGCATCTCAACCTAAATAAATCGTGTGGACCTTCGGTCCATTTAAATCGAGGGAAGGTGACTTCTCTTTATAACATATCCTCCAAATATTATGGAGCTATATTAATAATTATTCCATTCGTTGGAATTAACCCAACACACTTGCATAATTCCCCATTGTCTTTTCACTTCGAGTTTCACCTTCTAAATCTTGCCAATAATTCTTTTCTCGTTGCTCAAGGTTCCTCCAAAAACCCTCCTTCTATTTTATTTTAAATCCTGACATTTTGTGAGCCCAGGGTTTTTTTTTACCTCATGCACAATTCCTCCCCTACCTTCTCTTTCTTTTCTTTCTCCTTTTTCTCTTTTGTTTTAAAAGAGAAATAATTAGTGCAGCCGCAGTTTTCCCTCTGGCCCAAACCCCCCTCCTGGCCATCTGGGCCTCCTCCTGTTCCCTCCCAGGCCACAGCTAGGCTCGCCTCCCACTTCTGGCCCAAGGCCCGGTTCCTCCACCAAACCCTAGCGCAGCTCCCTCGCACTCCCTCTCTTCCCAGAGCCGCCGCCACTTCTTTCGCCCGCTGCCCGACCCCCCTCTGGATCTCGCGACCCCGTTCCCCTCGACCGGCATCCCCTCGCCCGCATCTCCCTCTCTCGCGCCTCACCACTTTCCCTCCCGAGCGCTCCTCCCTCCGTCGTCTGGTCTGCCTCGCCCGGCCGCCCCCGCGCCATGGCCCCTCTGGCGCGGCTCCCTTCCCTCGCCCCAGGAAGCCTTGTCCCCAGACGCCTCTGCCTCGCCCCTGGGACCCCGCGGGCGAGCGCCTCTCCATCTCCCTTCCGCCGGCCGCCCGGCCAGCCAGCAGCGGCCCGAGCGTCCTCAAGCCTCCTCCAGCGCCGCCCCGCATCCATCTCCAGCGCCCCGTCCAGCGCTCCTTCGTCCGCCGGCCAGCACCGCCGCCGCGCCTCGGGTCTCCACCACCGTAACCTCCGCCTCCCTCCGTCCCTTCAGCGCGCCCGCGCCCCTGCAGCGCGACGACCGCCCCCATCTTCTGGGCCGCCGCCCCCTGCTGCCTTGCCGCGAGCCCCGCGTCCGGCCACCGGATCCCGCGGCCGTCGCCTCGCGTGCTGCTGCCGTGGCCTCGTGCAGCCCCTTGTCCCTGCTGCTGTAGTTTTGTTTTTGTTTTTTTTTTGTTTTGTTGCTTGTGATGTTAACCTGAACAGAGTACGACTACCGGTAAAGACCGCAACGACCCGAGTACAACTACAGTTTTCGTCAAGTTCGACTACCTCACGGAACCCGTCAAGTCCGACTACTACATGCAGGAGTACCACGACGAACGTTTGAAACGACCAAGTACCCCTACTCGTCGATGCGACAAGTACCCCTTCGATGCGCCGAGACCAAGTTCCACTACGTCCACGACGACCCAAACGACTACCGATGACCGTGAACAACTACCGCCGTCGTGGAACCGGCAAGAACGAACGGAACGAGTACATCTACCGTCGCCCGAGTACAACTACTTCCCTCTACGGAACGGCTACTTCCTCTACTTCCACTACGTCCCTCGACGTCTCGAACAGCCCCGAAACGCACGCTTCGAAGGTATACCGAAACGACCCC
The DNA here is from genome assembly GCA_902687465.1 of Secale cereale. Classification (NCBI taxonomy): domain Eukaryota; kingdom Viridiplantae; phylum Streptophyta; class Magnoliopsida; order Poales; family Poaceae; genus Secale; species Secale cereale. Next base: position 54,147,467 of record LR738710.1, on the reverse strand, counting down.
GTGGATGACCCGTGAGATGCATGCTTGTTGTGGTTGTTTGAAATGTTGTCTCCCGTGTGTGCTCCGTGCCCGTTTCGACCTTTTGTCATGTTCCTCGGTTGCCTCGTCGCCGACTCGTGGGAACCCGGTAACGGGATCGCCCCACCTCTTTCATCTCGTTTGACTCACCCACGCCACCTTACCTTTTGCATCGGACTCTCAACGAGATACCGGTACCGATATGATGTCGTTGCATCATTTTCGGATAGTTGTCGTGGCACCCTTTCCTTCCACCACGGTGACAATACTTCATATCTCTTAATGTCAACCCTTTTAAAATTGCATAAATTTGATCATGTCATCCGCATCATGTTAACAACACTAAAATATTAATTGTTGTTGCTTTATAATTATTAAACATGCTCATGAGGATTTTCCGGAATATGTTGTTGTTATTTCCGGCCTCATTTAAAATGTCTTAATAGTGTAGTTTCTTTATGCTTCACCTCTTGCCATGTTAAAAACATTTAATCTTGTCTTGTAAATAATGAGAGTCAACTAAATAATTAAATGTGGTGTTTCGTCAATATGCAACTCGTTGCATATTGATCTCCACTTAACTTGTAGATTTGTTTGTGCACTTTGCCATGCCATGCATATTTAAACCGGACATGCATCATACTTGTTTGTGCATCGTATGCCATGTTTATGTTATGTGTGTTTACCGTGTTGTTCTTTCTTTCCGGTTGCTTCTCTTGTTAGCTTCGGTTTCGTTCCGGAGTTGTGAGGATCCGCTCGACCGTTGCTCCGTCTTCTTCGTGGATCCGTTCTTCTCCCTTGTGGAATTCCAGGCAAGATGACTGAACCCGGATACCATTACTATTTTTGCCTATTGCTAGAAGTCTCGATCTATAGTTTTGCCTCGATGCCCATGTTCTTTTTGTCAGCCTCCTACTTGTAACCATTGCCATGTTTAACCAACCTACCTATGCAAACCGTTGCTTGGCTAAGTACGCTTCGCTCAGCCCTTCTTATAGCATTGCTAGTTGCAGGTGAAGATTGAAGATGCTTGCTTCATGTTGAAGTTTGGTTGGGTTATATCACACTATATAAATGCTTATAAAATGAAATCATCTATATACTGGCAAGGGTGGAAGGCTAAGCCTTTTGCTTGGTGATTTGTTCCACTCATGCCGTTAGGAACCGTATAAACCGGTGTTATGTTCCTTGATTATGCGTTCCTAACACGGTTGGGGTGTATGGGACCCCCTTGATAAACCGCTAAGTGCTAAGTCTTTTCCAGCAAGTCCCAACATTGGTACTATTTGCCTAATAACAAACTAATAAAACTTGCATAAGGGCCTTGCAAACCCTCTTTTATTTAATTCTACAACCCCGGGCCAGTGCTCCACATGAGTGTTGGTCCGAAACGGGGGTTACGCGGGGCCACCTCGAGGAAACTCAAGGTCTGGTAAAAACCCGTGGGATCGCCCATCCGGTCGTGGCCTGAGACGAGATATGCGCGGCTACTATCAGGGTGTCGGCACGCCGGGAGGATTTGCTGGATTAGCCTTACCTTAGTTCGGTTTAACTTGAGCACGGGATTCCGAGAATACTCGGGTCTTCCCACCTATGGAGTTGCGACTCCGCGGATCGTGGGCTTGTGATGGGCCAAGTTGGAACACCCCTGCAGGGTTTGAACTTTCGAAAGCCGTGCCCGCGGTTATGTGGCAGATGGGAGCTTGTTAATTCCGGTTGTAGAAAACTTGACACAATGTTTCTAATACACTACCAGCGTGTGTACCGTGACTGTCAATTTCCGAATAGGGATTCGGGAGTTGAACACGGTGGGGTTATGTTTGACCGGCTTTAGTTAGGATCACTTCGTGATCATCTTTCGACCGATGCACTTCTCTTCTCGCTCTCTTTTACGTAAGTTAGTGCTAGTTGCTGCTGCAGACTCTTGTTTGTTCCTTCACCTCTCGTTCTTTCTTCATCCTTGTCCTCACCCAAGGCTTAAATAGTCTTGTTACCCGGGAACGGGATTGCTGAGTCCTCTGTGGCTCACAGTTACTTCACCACACCAGATGCAGGTTCAGCCGAGTTTGATGCAGGAGCTGGTTCAAGTACTTCATCGGGAGCTCGATGAAGAGTGTGGCCTTTTGTTTGTGACGTTTCGATGTTCAGTAGTGGTTTCTACTAGGATTCGATCCTGACCTGTGGCTTTATGTTGTTTTGGTATCTTTCTTTTGGATCTTCACCCGTAGTCGGGTTGTGATGTTTTGAATGATGATTGTTTATGTAATGTATTGTGTGAAGTGGCGAGTGTAAGCCAACTATCTCCTTTTGCATTTTAATCCCTCTTTTACATGAGTTGTGCAAAGATACCAAACTTGAGATCATTCTAGGATGGGCTTATACCTTTAAGTCGTGCCTCGACACGTAGGAGGTATAGTCCCATCCTGGGCATTACACTGGGACTCCATCGGGTATGGCGGGGTCGCCACGGGCACTCCCCTCTCTGCTTGAAACAAATCAAAAGAGTCTTGAGTGCTGACAATCCCAAAACCGGTGGCAAATTGTCTCTTCCCTTCCACACAAGCCACAGAAGACTCCTGGCTTGATCCTTCGTCGGTGAAGCTCCGATCCAACAGCCAAACCATTTCTTAGTAGTCTCCACATATGTATCTTTGCCTTGCCAGGTGCATTGGTGTCCCACATTGCCATGTATCCCTTATGCATGTTAACTGAACTAGATGACTCTGGCCTTCCGTTTCTTGCCTTCAAAATGTTCATTTTCAGGTGGTAGGCGGATCTGACTGTGAAACAACCATTCTTCGTGAAGTTCCACTCCTGGTAGTCCTATGTTCCTGCGCCCCCCACTGCTATTTGTTTCATGACCATCGCATCTCCTGGAGAGAACATAGCATCTAGGAAAGCATGATTCCAGCTGCACCCATCCGGAGACAGTAGGTTGTCCACCTTAGTCACACCCGGTATGAAAACTTGGCCCAAAGGTCTCAAAGATCCACTTCTGGGTATCCAATTTGCGTGGTGGATGCTGACTTTCGATCCGTCTCCAATGCGCCACATTGTACCCTCTCTGTAATGCCCAGGATGGGACTATACCTCCTACGTGTCGAAGCACGACTTAAAGGTATAAGCCCATTCTGGAATGATCTCAAGTTTGGTATCTTTGCACGACTCATGCAAAAGAGGGATTAAATTGCAAAAGGAGATAGTTGGCTTACACTCGCCACTTCACACAATACATTACATAAGCAATCATCATCCAAAACATCACAACCCGACTACGGGTGAAGAACCAAAAGAAAGATACCAAAACAACATAAAGCCACAGGTCTAGATCGAATCCTAGTAGAAACCACTACTGATCGTCGAAAACGTCACAAGCATACGGCCAAACTCTTCATCGAACTCCCAGTGAAGTTATGATCCAACTTCTGCATCATCCTCGGCTGAACCTGCATCTGGTGTTGTAGTATCTGTGAGCCACGAGGACTGGGTGGTACCACAAGTGGCTCTAGTTTGGGACCAACACAATCAGCACTGGCCCCCCCTGCTATGTAGAATTAAGAACCCGAGGGTGTGACCCCCTATGCAAAATTAATTAATTAATTAAGTTGTTATTATGAGGCAAATTAAAACCAATGTTGGGCCTTGCTGGAGGAGTTTTATTCAAAGTCGAACTGTCAAGGGGTCCCCATCCACCCATCGTGTAAGGAACCCAAAATCAAGGAACATAATGCCGGTTTATCGGCGCCTAAGGTGGCATGAGTGGAACAAAACACCGAGCAAAAGGCCAAGCCTTCCACCGATGCCCAATATATAGGTGTGTTAATAATAATTATAGATATTGTGATATTCCAACAACAAGTTCCCTCCTGGAACGATCTTCATCTTCACCAGCAACTAACAACGCTATAAGAGGGGCTGAGCAAGCGGGTAACATAGCCAAACAGTGGTTTTGCTAGGAAGGTTTCAAAGGTTAGAGGTTTCATGGCAACAAGGAGAGGCTGACATAAAAGATGGGTAGCGCGACATGTAACGATAGCATCGAGACAACTAAGCATGGCAATGGTAGTAAAGGTATCCAAGGGTATGATCATCTTGCCTGAGATTCCACAAGGGAGAAGAACGGAACCATGAAGTAAAAGGAGCAACATAGTCGAGCGAATCCTCACAACTCCGGAACGAAACCGAAGCTAACAAGAGAAGCAACCGGAAAGAAGCATACAACACGGTAAACACACAAGCATAAACATGGCATACGATGCACATCCAAGTATGATGCATGTCCGGTTTAAATACGCATGGCATGGCAAAGTGCACAACCAACACTACAAGTTAAGTGGATCTCAATATGCAACGAGTTGCATATTGACGAAACACCACATGTATTTAATTAGTTGACTCTCGTTTATTTACAAGACAAGATTAAATGTTGGTTAACATAGCAAGAGGTGAAGCAAAAATAAACTACCTATTTAGGCATTTTAAATGAGGCCGAAGAAACAACAACGATTCCGGAAAATCCCCATGAGCATGTTTAGCAATTTAAAGCAAACAACAAACACACATTCTAATGTTGTTAACATGATGCGGATGACATGATCAAGTTTTATGCAAGTTATTAATTAAAGGTTAACATGAACAGATAAGAAGATGATAAGGAGTATTTGTCACCCTGGTGGAAGGAAAAGGGTGCCACGGCAACGATCCGAAAATGATGCAACGGCAACATCTCGGTTCCAATAACTCGTTGAGAGACCGGTGCAAAAGAAAGATGGCGTGAGCGAGTCAAACGAGATGAAAGGTGGGGTGATCCCGTTGCCGGGTTCCCACGGGTCGGCGACGAGGCAACCGAGGAGCACGACAAAAGGGGGCACAACGGACACGGTGCAAACAAGGGATGCATTTCATACAACACAACATTCATCCATGGGTCATCGTCTCGGGGTTATACCTTCGGAGCGATCGTTCTCGGAGGGGTTCGAGGAGTCGAGGGACGTAGTAGAAGTAGAGGAAGTAGTCGTTCACGGTCATCGGTAGGGGTACTCGTTCCGTAGCGGGTAGTTGTTCTGTTCGTAGTCGTTCACGTTCGTCGAGGTACTTGTCGCATCGCCGAGCGTAGTGGTACTTGACGCGGCGTCGTGTAGGTGTACCCGTTTCTTCACCGAAGGTAGTCGAACTTGGCATCGAGCGTCGAGGTACTTGTCGGGGTCGGTCTTGTCGGTCTTGGCGAAACCTCACCACTTGTGTACTTGGCGTTCAACGGGCGTCGTGGTACTTGGCGAGTAGTGGTACTTGTTGAATCCCCATAGTCGTACACAGGGCCCTTGGGGCATCGGTGCTGGTTGGACTTGCCGGCCTCGATGGTCCAAAACGATGCAGCAGCAAGGACAGCCATGGCGGGCACAAGGCTGCTGGAGACGAAGTAGGGGCACGAGGAGGGCCATGCCGGCCAGTTCTGTTGGACCTGCAGTTTCTGACAAAGACGACGGTGCAGAAGAGCTCAGATTGAAGCCATGCTCTCCCATCGACCCAGGAAGGAGCGGAGCGTGGCCGCCTCGTCTCTGCTCGGACAAAGAAGAGGTGCGGCTGGTGGGGACGTTGCTGGACTGACGAGGGCGATGGGATGGACTCGGGGCGGTCCAGAGGCGCTGGCGAAGCCTGGCGCGGAGGGAGGAGGAGGGCCAGAGGGCGGGGTGCTCGGGGCCGCGGAGGAAGAGGCCGCGGGCGCTGGATCCGCAGGACGAAGGGGAAAGCTCGCTGGGTTCGCGAGCGGGGAGAAGGACGGCGGCTACTGGCCGGCCGCTGCTGGCTTCGGCTCGAGGAAGTGGCGCAGCGATCGATGAAGATGGAGGCAGCAGGACGGGCGAGGAGATGGAGCATGGCCACCTGGGGCGCGCTCCCGGCCGGGCCTCGCTGGACGCCAGAGGAGAGGGGCGCGGGCGCGCGGCCTGGAAGTACTGCAAGGGACGGGCGGCTCGGGTGCGCGAGGATGGGAGGAGGCGCGACATGGTGGTGAGGACGGGCGGGGGCCGTGGTGGCGGACGAGGGAGCTGGCTGCTTCTGGGAATCGGGGAGAGGGAGGATGGAGCGATGCGGTTCGCGAGCGGGATGGAGGAAGCGGGGTTGAGGAGGAACGAGGGGGGTCGCGGGAGAGAAGGGAGATCGAGCGCTGGGGAGTTGGCGGCGCACGGGAAGGAGAAGGAGGATCGAGGGGACGAGAAAGAGCCACTGCTAGGGTTCGGTAGGGATTGGGCCTATGGGCCAGGAGGGATGCTGGGCCGCAGGGGGGGGAGGCACAGGCCCAGATGGCCGGCTGGGCTGGAATGGCCTAGAGGCCTGGCGGCTGGGCCTCTCCTATTATAAGAGTGAAAAGGAAAAAAACAGAGAATGAAAGAAAAGGAGAGAAGAAAAGAAAGGGAAGCTAGGCAAGAATTTGCTCATGAGATTATTTTCTCGGGCTCATAAAAATGAGCACGGTCTGAGAAAATATAAAAGGCATGATCGAAAAATATAATTCAAACACATTTGAGTTTAATTCAAATGGGTTTGAACTAAGACTTGATTTGTGAAGTGTGCAAAAATGTTGAGGATTTTTGGAGGAACCTCGATAAAAATGGATAAGAAATATAGGGAGGGTTTGAAGGTGAAACCAGAAGTCGAAAAGGCATGGGGAATATATGCAAGTGTGTTTGGGTTAATTCCAAACAATTGGAATATTTAATATAGCTCCCTAATAATATTGAGAGGCTTTTATATGTTATAAAGAGAAGTCATCCTTCCCTCGATTTAAATGGACCGAAGGTCCACACAATTTATTTAAGTTGAGATGCAAAATAAATGACATAATGGCATGATGCTATGATGCAATGCGAAAATAAAATAACACAAGCACAATGAAACACACGGAAGACCCGGAACATCTGGAATCTTCTGGGACGTCGGTCTTCGGGCGTCACAACTCTCCCACACTAACAGAGGATCTCGACCCGAGATCCTAGAGATAGCACCGGGTAGAAACGAAAAAGAAGAGGTAAAACAAAGTTGCTTCTTTGACAAACGAGTGAAAACCAAAGAACCTTGAGAGGTTGAACAAACTTGAAAGAAGAATACAACAGAGATTAACGAAGTTAAGAGCACTTCGGTAAAAGGAGGAACATGGAACATTATCAGAACCTTGAAGGTTGAAAGACATGAAACAAGAGCTTACGAACCAAAAGAATATGAAACCTCAATGGTATAGCCAAGGAATAAGAATGACATGATTTGGACAGCACTCCGTCTGAAAATGGAAGGAATTAACATGAACTTGCCAAGTTGGAATGATACTTGATGAAAACAACAACACACAGCCTCCGGAACAATTAAAAGAATGGCACAAGGGTAAGAAAGACTCATACAGCACTCCGGTTGAAAAGAGAGGCAAAACTTGATAAGATGACGGAACTTGAATGAAGAATACAACACTCCGGTTAAATAGATAAACAAGGAAAAGAACATGATCTTGAGAAAACAAGATGATGGTTTGGAGAGCAATATCACAATGCCTCCGGAATGAAAGAATAGCATATAATTCAACGAAAGAAATGAATGGAGAAGACAAATGACAACTTCTCCGACAAATGAGTTAGAAAGAGCAACCTTACGAAGAAGGGTTGAATGGGGTTGATGGAAAATCAACAACGAAAAACGAATAAGCTTGATGTGGGCTTATGGGAAACATCTCAAAGTTATGAGGTGACAACCAGCCACTAACGGAAACGATTGATTGGATTGAGATCAACAAGGAGACGATAAGCTTATTTCACCGGAATGATAATGAAGAACTTGGGTCATTTATAAGCACCATAATAGCAACAATCCTTAGGGAAAGCTTTTAGGTGAAATACAACCCAAGATAACTCCAATGAATAAATTGAATGGTTGGAAAGATCTCCTGAACAAAGAAAAATGATGGGTTTAAATATCTCATTCCTGACAACTTGTGAATCATGAAACATGAAGGAATTGTCAAAAATGATATAACACCACCTGAAAAGATAAGGTAGAGCAGATTGCAATTGGAAAGCATGATGAAGAATGCTTGAGCTCCAACAAGAATCTTGATGAAAACTTCGAGGATGAATTAAATGATGATGAACCACCATGAAGAACTCCGGTAATGAAAGCATGAGAAGTGAAAGATGAAAAGAATAAGGTTCAAGGCCTGCGATGAATTAGATTGAGGTTTGAAATGATATTTTTTTATATAACTTGAAGCTCCGGAAAACACGATGAACAATTTAGAACCAAGGATATGATATGATGAACAAGCTTCGAAGAAGAGATTAAACACTTTGAAGGAATAAGAATAAGAATTATGTCATGCATCTCCTTCATCAATTTAAATTGATGACAACCAAAGGATTTGGCATCCTACTTATTCTCGTTGGAAAGGATTAAGAGAGATCTAGCACGAGCTTGGATAAATCTTCAACGAACCACCGGTAGGATTATGAAAAGAACAAATGAATTAAAATGATAACAACGGAAGGGTAATCTGGAGAGAACCACCGTAAAAAATATGGAGACGAATGATGAGACATCAATGAAGAATATTTGGAGGATGAAGTTGAAAACTGAGAATGAAGAAATATTCTGAAATGATGGCCTTCGGAGGATCACAAAGAAAAGAATTCATGAAATGCTTCGGATGGGTATAAAAGAATTCCTCACAATCGGAACAATAATGAGGATGGCATGAAGGTAGAACCACGAATCTTCAAGAGAACGGCCAAGATTTAAGAGAAACACCTCTTCGGTCTCCAAAATCTGGGAAGACGATGAGATACACCACCATGAATTGTATAGGCACTCCGGAATGAAGAATTAAAAGGTTGAAACAATGATGAACAAGAATTTGAAGCGGTCCTGGAGAAGACATGTGACTGATGAGAATCATTCTTACGTCACACTTTGAAAAGGAATTTGAGTATAACTCCAGAAAAAATTGGAAGAGTCAGGTAAGATCCTGGGAAAAGACCTGTGGGTTAGGGCCCACTCAAAAGAAATCACCGTTGAAAAAGATTGCTTAAGAGATATTGCACCGGTTAAATTAAATGGCTTGAATAAGATGACAATCCTCAACAAAAAAAATTGAACGGATTAAGAATGGAATTATGAATCTTCAGCACTCCGGATATGAATAGCAAGAGGAGAATGATTAATTGGTGCACCGGAATAAGAAAGCATTGTGAAATGAGGAAAAGGATAAGATCAACACCGAAATCTTGAACTACATCCACCAGCAGAATTTGAGAACAAAAGAATGATGGGCTTGAAGCTCTTGAGCATATTCACGATAAAACACCGGATAAGAACATTGAAGGAAAAGAATGAAGAAATATCACATGAATAAAATGGATACTTCATTAGGGACTCTGGCTCCATGAAGAAAAAAAGGGAGGGAGGGCGGGGAAAACAAAGACAACTTGAGATGAATGAAACAAACAAATCGTCAGATTTCTCAACGGCGTCCGTATGGAATAACTTGAAGAGAAGGCACACCGGTTGAAAAGGATTAATATGAAAATCTCGATGATCAAGAAGGGTTAGCACTCCCAGAGAAATATGAGAACACCGCTTAGGAAAGGTATGGAATCAACATTTGACATTGAAGCAACTCGAATACCAGAATCAAAACGAAAACAAAGGATAGATATGTTTATGAAGAAGATTATGTTGCAACATATCTATCCAAACAGAGAATTGAACGAATGAATTCCGCAGGTACATCAACTTGTCGAGAAGCCACTAGGGAGAACAAAAGATAAATAAAAAGGAACAAGGAACAGATAGAACAAATACAAGATAGGAGCTTCGTTCGACATCTTCGTGCTGAAAGCTCATGGAACGTGTTACAAAAGGGTTTTGCAATCCCCGGATCAGCATAGCCAAGGACCCTTTAAGATGCAACTCCCGATCAGAACAAGCCCATAAAACCACTTCACTCAATGTAGAACCCCGAACTTCATATCATGCACTCGTTGGAAGAATGCTTAGAACTACTGGATGAACCCACCTATTAATTTCCGAAAGTTTCCAGTTATGCAATCAGGTGTTGGGGATACAAGGGAAGCACCGCGCACTCAACTCTAATCCTACATCCAGCTGTATCCATCCTTCAACACATAACCAGTTGTTCTCGGAAACCGTTTACCTCGGACTTTCGAAACGCATCTACTATACAAGCTATGGCAATACTCCCGAACTACCTCCCCAGTACTGGGTGATGTCGGGGTTATCTTGCCACTAACCGCATAGGAGAGTTTTCGATGTCGGCCATCTTAAGTATTCTAGTACTGCAGCGATGGATTAGTGACGACAACACCTCGGAGCTCAACTCCCCGAGACACTGCCACAACCCCTAATGACAGGAGGCACCGAGAACAATGTTCTCGTCACAAAGACATCGGAACAATCCAAACAATACTCGCGAGATCCTAAAAAAAATGCTGCAATTTTTGAAAGTAGAAGAGACAAGAGTAATCGTCAGGAGTCCTCACCAGAGTGAAAAGAGATGAGGAGCAAAAGAAATCCTACTCTCTGATATATATATAGGACTCAAAACATTTTCAAGTGTGTGCCTAGACTCAACCGTCAACGATTCGATCAATCAGTGGGGGCTTCTAGGTCGGAGAAGGCTCTGATACCAACTTGTAATGCCCAGGATGGGACTATACCTCCTACGTGTCTAGGCACGACTTAAAGGTATAAGCCCATTCTGGAATGATCTCAAGTTTGGTATCTTTGCACGACTCATGCAAAAGAGGGATTAAATTGCAAAATGAGATAGTTGGCTTACACTTGCCACTTCACACAATACATTACATAAGCAATCATCATCCAAAACATCACAACCCGACTACGGGTGAAGAACCAAAAGAAAGATACCAAAACAACATAAAGCCACAGGTCTAGATCGAATCCTAGTAGAAACCACTACTGATCGTCGAAAACGTCACAAGCATACGGCCAAACTCTTCATCGAAATCCCAGTGAAGTTCTGATCCAACTTCTGCATCATCCTTGGCTGAACCTGCATCTGGTGTTGTAGTATCTGTGAGCCACGAGGACTCAGCAATCCCATAACCATGGGTATCAAGACTAGCAAAGCTTTATGGGTAGGAAGAGGTAAGGTGGTGAGGTTGCAGTAGCGGCTAAGCAATATATGGTGGCTAGCTTACGAGTACAAGAATAAGATGAGCATCTACGCAAACGGTCGCAAAAGTAGTGATCGCTAAAGATCCTGAACTACATACGAGTCAAACATAACCCCACCGTGTTCTCTTCTCAAAGTGAAAAGAGACAGTCACGGTTACTCACACAGTTGTATGTTTTACTTCGGATCCTCTATCAAGTTTTCTACAACCGGACATTAACAAATTCCAATCTGCCACATAACCGCGGGCACGGCTTTCGAAAGATCATAACCCTGCAGGGGTGTCCCAACTTAGCCCATCACAAGCTCTCACGATTAGCTGAAGTGATAAATATAATATCATCACCCCTTATCTTAGGGAAATCCGATCAGGCTCGGCTTCCCGGTAGCACAAGACATTTCGACAATGGTAAAACAAGTCCAGCAAGACCTCCCGGCGTGCCGACACCCTGATGGTAGCCGCGCGCATCTCATCTCAGGCCACGTCCGGATGAGCGCTACGTACAGTAACCAAAGACCCTAGATAACTGGGTGGTACCGCAAGTGGCTCTAGTTTGGGACCAACACCATCAGCACTGGCCCCCCCTGCTATGTAGAATTAAGAACCCGAGGGTGTGACCCCCTATGCAAAATTAATTAATTAATTAAGTTGTCATTATGAGGCAAATTAAAACCAATGTTGGGCCTTGCTGGAGGAGTTTTATTCAAAGTCGAACTGTCAAGGGGTCCCCATCCACCCATTGTGTAAGGAACGCAAAATCAAGGAACATAATGTCGGTTTATCGGCGCCTAAGGTGGCATGAGTGGAACAAAACACCGAGCAAAAGGCCAAGCCTTCCACCCATGCCCAATATATAGGTGTGTTAATAATAATTATAGATATTGTGATATTCCAACAACAAGTTCCCTCCTGGAACGATCTTCATCTTCACCTACAACTAACAATGCTATAAGAGGGGCTGAGCAAGCGGGTAACATAGCCAAACAGTGGTTTTGCTAGGAAGGTTTCAAAGGTTAGAGGTTTCATGGCAACAAGGAAAGGCTGACATAAAAGATGGGTAGCGCGACATGTAACGATAGTATCGAGACAACTAAGCATGGCAATGGTAGTAAAGGTATCCAAGGGTATGATCATCTTGCCTGAGATTCCACAAGGGAGAAGAATGGAACCATGAAGTAGACGGAGCAACATAGTCGAGCGAATCCTCACAACTCCGGAACGAAACCGAAGCTAACAAGAGAAGCAACCGGAAAGAAGCATACAACACGGTAAACACACAAGCATAAACATGGCATACGATGCACATCCAAGTATGATGCATGTCCGGTTTAAATATGCATGGCATGGCAAAGTGCACAACCAACACTACAAGTTAAGTGGGGCTCAATATGCAACGAGTTGCATATTGACGAAACACCACATGTATTTAATTAGTTGACTCTCGTTTATTTACAAGACAAGATTAAATGTTGGTTAACATAGCAAGAGGTGAAGCAAAAATAAACTACCTATTTAGGCATTTTAAATGAGGCCGGAGAAACAACAACAATTCCGGAAAATCCCCATGAGCATGTTTAGCAATTTGAAGCAAACAACAAACACACATTATAATGTTGTTAACATGATGCGGATGACATGATCAAGTTTTATGCAAGTTATTAATTAAAGGTTAACATGAAGAGATAAGAAGATGATAAGGAGTATTTGTCACCGTGGTGGAAGGAAAAGGGTGCCACGGCAACGATCCGAAAATGATGCAACGGCAACATCTCGGTTCCGATAACCCGTTGAGAGACCGGTGCAAAAGAAAGATGGCGTGAGCGAGTCAAACAAGATGAAAGGTGGGGTGATCCCGTTGCCGGGTTCCCACGGGTCGGCGACGAGGCAACCGAGGAGCACGACAAAAGAGGGCACAACGGACACGGTGCAAACAAGGGATGCATTTCATACAACACAACATTCATCCACGGGTCATCGTCTCGGGGTTATACCTTCGGAGCGATCGTTCTCGGAGGGGTTCGAGGAGTCGAGGGACGTAGTGGAAGTAGAGGAAGTAGTCGTTCACGGTCATCGGTAGGGGTACTCGTTCCGTAGTGGGTAGTTGTTCCGTTTTTAGTCGTTCACGTTCGTCGAGGTACTTGTCACATCGCCGAGCGTAGTGGTACTTGACGCGTCGCCATGTAGGTGTACCCATTTCTTCACCGAAGGTAGTCGAACTTAGCATCGGGCGTCGAGGTACTTGTCGGGGTCAGTCTTGTCGGTCTTGGCGAAACCTCACCACTTGTGTACTTGGCGTTCAACGGGCGTCGTGGTACTTGGTGAGTAGTGGTACTTGTTGAATCCCCATAGTCGTACACAGGGCCCTTGGGGCATCGGTGCTGGTTGGACTTGCCGGCCTCGATGGTCCAAAATGAAGCAGCAGCAAGGACAGCCGTGGCGGGCACAAGGCTGCTGGAGACGAAGTAGGGGCACGAGGAGGGCCATGCCGGCAAGTTCTGTTGGACCTGCAGTTGCTGACAAAGACGACGGTGCAGAAGAGCTCAGGTCGAAGCCATGTTCTCCCATCGACCCAGGAAGGAGCGGAGTGTGGCCGCCTCGTCTCTGCTCGGACAAAGAAGAGGTGCGGCCGGTGGAGACATTGCTGGACTGACGAGGGCGATGGGGATGGACTCGGGGCGGTCCAGAGGCGCTGGCGAAGCCTGGCGCGGAGGGAGGAGGAGGGCCAGAGGGCCGGGGTGCTCGGGGCCACGGAGGAAGAGGCCGTGGGCGCTGGACTGCATGACGAAGGGGAAAGCTCGCTGGGTTCGCGAGCGGGGAGAAGGACGGCGGCTACTGGCCGGCCGCTGCTGGCTTCGGCTCAAGGAAGTGGCGCAGCGATCGATGAAGATGGAGGCAGCAGGACGGGCGAGGAGATGGAGCGTGGCTGCCTGGGGCGCGCTCCCGGCCGGGCCTCGCTGGACGCCAGAGGAGAGGGGCGCGGGTGCGCGGCCTGGAGGTACTGCGAGGGATGGGCAGCTCGGCTGCGCGAGGATGGGAGGAGGCGCGACATGGTGGCGAGGACGGGCGGGGGCCGAGGTGGCGGACGAGGGAGCTGGCTGCTTCTGGGAATCGGGGAGACGGAGGATGGAGCGATGCGGTTCGCGAGCGGGATGGAGGAAGCGGGGTCGAGGAGGAACGAGGGGGGTCGCGGGAGAGAAGGGAGATCGAGCTCTAGGGAGTTGGCGGCGCACGGGAAGGAGAAGGAGGATCGAGGGGACGGGAAAGAGCCGCTGCTAGGGTTCGGTAGGGATTGGGCCTATGGGCCAGGAGGGATGCTGGGCCGCAGGGGGGAGGCACAGGCCCAGATGGCCGGCTGGGCTGGAATGCCCTAGAGGCCTGGCGGCTGGGCCTCTCCTATTATAAGAGTGAAAAGGAAAAAAAACAGAGAATGAATGAAAAGGAGAGAAGAAAAGAAAGGGAAGCTAGGCAAGAATTTGCTCATGAGGTTATTTTCTCGGGCTCATAAAAATGAGCACGGTCCGAGAAAATATAAAAGGCATGATCGAAAAATATAATTCAAACACATTTGAGTTTAATTCAAATGGGTTTGAACTAAGACTTGATTTGTGAAGTGTCCAAAAATGTTGAGGATTTTTGGAGGAACCTCGATAAAAATGGATAAGAAATATAGGGAGGGTTTGAAGGTGAAACCAGAAGTCGAAAAGGCATGGGGAATATATGCAAGTGTGTTTGGGTTAATTCCAAACAATTGGAATATTTAATATAGCTCCCTAATAATATTGAGAGGCTTTTATATGTTATAAAGAGAAGTCATCCTTCCCTCGATTTAAATGGACCGAAGGTCCACACAATTTATTTAAGTTGAGATGCAAAATAAATGACATGATGGCATGATGCTATGATGCAATGCAAAAATAAAATAACACAAGCACAATGAAAGACACGGAAGACCCAGAACATCTGGAATCTTTTGGAATCTTCTGGGACGTCGGTCTTCGGGCGTCACACTCTCCCAAGAGATCTCTCCCATGCAATATACTCCTGAACGTGAACGAGGCCGAGGACGGGCATGTGGCTGACATCAAGGTTGTCAGAATCGCGATTTTGAATCGGATCGGAGCCCTGATGGTTGGATCGCAAATCGTGGAATCTTCACTATCAGGATCCTAGAAACGTAGATTCTATGAACTAAAGTCATAGAATCAGAGGGGTTTGTTTGGATCGTAAAGTCGTAGAATCATACAACAGAATCACAATTCTGACAACCTTGGCTGACATGATTGAATCGTCCTTAAAATATCGCGCTTTGAGTACCCTTGCACACAAAGATGATGGGCACTGTAAGATCCTCCACGCCTGTTTCGCAAGAAGCACCTGATTGAAAGCTTCTGGGTCTCGAAAGCCCACTCCACCTTCTCGTTTGGCTGCACACATTTTGTGCCATGAGATCCTATGCACCTTCCGCACACCATTGTTTGCACCCCACCAGAATTTTGAAGAGATAGAGGTCAAATTCCGGCACGTCTTCTTTCCGAGGTGGAAACAACTCATGGTGAACGTAGGTACCGCTTGGAGCCCCGACTTGATAAGAATTTCCCTGGCCTTCTTGGAGAGACCATGCCCTTTCCAGTCACTCACCTTGCCCTGAGCTCTATGTAACATATTTGAAAGTGCCATCTTTTGACCTTCCAACCAGTGTTGGTAGTCCTAGATACTTCTCACTGAGAGCTTCTGAATCTACCCCCAAAATTGATTTGACTTCCCCTTTGGTGGCCTCTTGACATCCCTTACCAAAAAATATGGAAGACTTCTGCAAATTTACCTTCTGTCCTGAAGCCTCTTCATATCTATGCAAAATTTCCTTCAAAGTCTCCATGTTTTCCCTTGGTCCTTCCAAGAAAACTATGCTATCATCAGCGAAAAGTAAGTGTGTTACATGGGTGGCAGTGCCTCCAAAACTTACCCCACTAAGCTTGCCATCACGTTGTGCCCTCCTCAATAGTGCTGAAAAACCTTCAACGCAAAATAGAAAGAGATATGGAGATAACGGGTCTCCCTGTCGCAACCCACGGGAAGGGGAAAAACCCCTTGAGTATCCGCCGTTTAGCTTGACAGAGAAACTAGCTGTCGTCACACACCTCATTATCATCTCCGTCCATTCTAGAGCAAAACCACAACGATCCAACATTTGCTTTAGGAACGCCCATTCCACCCTATCGTAAGCCTTCATCATATCGAGCTTCACTGCACACAAAACTTTCTTTCGCTTCCTTTTGCGAATGGCATGTACCCATTCATATGCAACTAGCACATTATCCGTGATAAGCCGTCCAGGAACGAAAGCACTCTGTTCCTCCGAGATAAGTATTGGAAGAATAACCTTCAATCTATTAGCCAACAACTTCGTGGCTATTTTGTACAAAACATTGCAGAGGCTTATCGGCCTGAACTGAGAAAGTAACTCCGGTGAGTTTACCTTCGGTATCATAACAATAACAGTAGCGTTAAAACCATCCGGAGGAGAAACTCCGTTTAAAAAATCACGCACTGCTCGGCACACATCCTCTTTCACCAACGACCGGTGTCATTGGTAGAAAAGTGTAGGCAGGCCATCCGGCCCCGGTGCTTTCGTTGGTCCCATTTGGAAGAGCGCGGTTTCAATTTCCTTATCCGCTATGGGCGCCTTGAGTGCCTCATTCATCTCATCAGTGACCACCGTGTCAATGTTCTGGAGAAGCACATCATCCCCAGTTGTTCCCTCGGAGGTGAATAAGTGTTCATAAAATGTTGCTGCCATCTCACGCATATCGACATCAACAGTGCATCGTGTACCAGCCTCCCTCCGCAGCGCTCTTACCGTATTTTTCCTTTTCCGATGGGATGCCCTATTTTGAAAAGACTGAGTATTATGATCGCCCGCTTTAAGCCAATCCACTCTCGATCTCTGCCTATACATTATTTACTCCCTCTCGTACACCTCTCTGAGTTGCTCTTCCACATCCCGGAATTCAAGCTGGATCCCTGTGGCGACCGCTCTATTTTTTTCCTCCAGCAGCTGCGCCTTGAGCTGTTTAATTTGTCGTCGGATAGAGCCAAAGATCACTCGGGCCCATTGTTGCATGGAACCTGTCATACTACTTAGTCTCTGCCAAACTGCAGCCAGCCCCTCCTCACCCGTACCCGCCCCCTGCCACGCTTCTGTAATCATTGCCTCGTATTGCTCATGGCGCGTCCATACCTCCTCGTACCTGAACGTCCTATTCTCGCTTCTTCCACGGCATGTTGCTCGGTCAAGTCGTACTTGTATATTTTCCCGCCCCTCCCTTTTGTTGTCCCATGTATAAGGATACCCCGAGAACCCCAGATCCGCCAAGCCGCAGTCGTCAAGACAATCACGGAAATCCTCCATTTGTGTAAAGCTTCTCGGGTTACCACCAATCTGGTCTGTTTGGAAGAGGGCTTCGTTGAAGTCACCTACTCAAATCCATGGGAGATCATCTTGTGCCCGGAGGTACCTGATAGCATCCCATGACTTTTTACGAAGCTCCGTCCGGGGTTCCTTATAGAATCCAGTGACCCTACAGGTTTCCCCCTCGCAAACAACCTCCGCATCCAGAATATATTGGCACCACGGTTGAACGGTAACCTGGATGTGCTCTCTCCACCATAGTGCTAGACCTCCACTCCTCCCCTTGCAATCCACTGCTACACCACTCTGAAAACCCAAACTCCATTTTAACCTCTCCATAGCACTAGCCGTCTTTTTTGTCTCACTAAGAAAAACCACCGCTGGGTTGTAGGACCGTATCAGGTCTCGTAATTCGCCGACTGTCCAGTCCAACCCCAAGCATCGACAGTTCCAGTCCAGCAGATTCATTAGTCTCGGCGGCCCTGGGCACCAAGGTCCGCCGCTATATCATTGTTTTCTTGGATACAATCAAACACAGAAGTTGTATTTTTCCTTGTATCACGGACAAAGCCCTCGTCTTCTCCCACTCTGAGCTTGTCTCCCTTTGCTATCCACATTTGTTTAGGTCTCCTCTTCCTGCCTTCCTCCGCACGCCAAGCATGCATGGTAGTTCGTCCTCTCCCACTCCTCATAATTATGCCTGGGTCTCCTCACGTAGTGGCCCTTCCTCCTATTATGGGTACCATGCATGTTGGGTTCCCCCAGTGGGTTACTCCGACCCGCATCCGCTGCATGGTAGTCTGCAGGAATAGATTCTTTTTCCTTACCCCTCCATTCCCGATCCGTCTCCCTCTTGTTGGGGAATGTAGTATTTCAAAAAATTCCTACGATCATGCAAGATCTATCTACTAGATGCATAGCAACGAGAGGGGAGAGTGTGTCTACGTACCCTCATAGACCGAAAGTGGAAGCGTCTAGTGATGTGGTTGATGTAGTCGAACGTCTTCGCGATTCAACCGATCAAGCACCGAACGTAAGGCACCTCCGCGTTCAGCACACGTTCAGCTTGATGGCGTCCCACGAGCTATTGATCCACTTGAGCTTCACGAGAGAGTTTCATCAGCACAACGGCGTGGTGACGGAGATGATGAATCTACCAGTGCAGGGCTTCGCCTAAGCACTGCAACAGTATGATCAAGGTATGTTTCTGTGGAAGGGGGCACCGCACACGGCTAAAACAATGTTGCTTGTGTGTCCATGGGGTGCCCCCTACCCCCGTATATAAAGGAGTGGAGGAGGGGGAGGGCCGGCTCTCTCTATGGCGCACCCTAGGGGAGTCCTACTCCCATCGGGAGTAGAATTCCCCTTTTCCTAGTAGAACTAGGAGCCCTTCCAAGTAGTAGGAGTAGGAGAGAAGGAAAGGGAAAAGAGAAGAGAAGGAAGGAGGGGGCGTCGCCCGTCCCCCTAGTCCAATTCAGACTAAGCCTGGGGGGCGCAGCCTCCCCTCTCTCTTTCCCCTAAAGCCCAATAAGGCCCATATACTCCCCGACAAATTCCCATAACTCTCCGGTTCTCCGAAAAATACCTGAATCACTCGGAACCTTTCTGATGTCTGAATATAGTCGTCCAATATATTGATATTTACGTCTCGACCATTTCGAGACTCCTCTTCATGTCCCCGATCTCATCTAGGACTCCGAACCATCTTCGGTACATCAAAACTCATAAACTCATAATACTGATCGTCATCAAACGTTAAGCGTGCGGACCCGACGTGTTTGAGAACTATGTAGACATGACCGAGACTCATCTCCGGTCAATAACCAACATCGGAACCTGGATGCTCATATTCTACGAAGATCTTTATCGGTCAAACCGCATAACAACATACGTTGTTCCCTTTGTCATCGGTATGTTACTTGCCTGAGATTCGATCGTCGGTATCTCAATACCTAGTTCAATCTCGTTATCGGCAAGTCTCTTTACTTGTTTCGTAATACATCATCTCGTGACCAACTCATTAGTCATTTGCTTGCAAGGCTTATTATGATGTGTATTACCGAGAGGGCCCAGAGATACCTCTCCGACATTCGGAGTGACAAATCATATTCTTTATCTATGTCAACACCATGAACACCTTCGGAGACACCTGTAGAGCATCTTTATAATCACCCAGTTACGTTGTGATGTTTGATAGCACACAAGGTGTTCCTTCGGTATTCGGGAGTTGCATAATCTCATAGTCATAGGAACTTGTATAAGTCATGAAGAAAGCAATAGCAGTAAAACTAAACGATCATAGTGCTAAGCTAACGGATGGGTCTTGTCCATCACACCATTCTTCTAATGATGTGATATCGTTGATCAAATGACAACTCATGTCTATGGCTATGAAACATAACCATCTTTGATCAATGAGCTAGTCTAGTAGAGGCATACTAGGGACATACTGTTTTGTCTATGTATTCACACATGTACAAAGTTTCCAGTTAATACAATTCCAGCATGAATAAAAGACATTTATCATGATATAACGAAATACAAATAAAATCGTTATTATTGCCTCTAGGGCATATTTCCTTCAGTCTCCCACTTGAACTAGAGTCAATAAACTAGATTACAAAGTAATGATTCTAACACCCATGGAGTCTTGGTGCTGATCATGTTTTGCTCTTGGAAGAGGCTTAGTCAACGGGTCTGCGACATTCAGATTCGTATGTATCTTGCAAATTTCTATGTCTCCCTCCTTGATTTGATCACGGATGGAATTGAAGCTTCTTTTGATGTGCTTTGTTCTCTTGTGAAACCTGGATTCCTTCGCCAATGCTATTGCTCCAGTGTTGTCACAAATGATTTTCATTGGACCCGATGCACTAGGTATTACACCTAGATCGGATATGAACTCCGTCATCCAGACTCCTTCATTTGCTGCTTCCGAAGCAGCTATGTATTCTGCTTCACACGTAGATCCCGCCTAGACGCTCTGCTTGGAACTGCACCAACTGATAGCTCCACCGTTCAATAAAAATACATATCCGGTTTGTGACTTAGAGTCATCCGGATCAGTGTCAAAGCTTGAATCGACGTAACCGTTTACGACGAGCTCTTTGTCACCTCCATAAATGAGAAACATATCCTTTGTCCTTTTCAGGTACTTCAGAATGTTCTTGACCGCTGTCCAGTGATCCGCTCCTGGATTACTTTGGTACCTCCCTGCTAGACTTATAGCAAGGCACACATCAGGTCTGGTACACAGCATTGCATACATGATAGATCCTATGGCCGAGGCATAGGGAATGACTTTCATTTTCTCTCTATCTTCTGCAGTGGTCGGGCATTGAGTCTTACTCAACTTCACACCTTGTAACACAGGCAAGAACCCTTTCTTTGACTGATCCATTTTGAACTTCTTCAAAACATTATCAAGGTATGTGCTTTGTGAAAGTCCAATTAAGCGTATTGATCTATCTCTATAGATCTTGATGCCTAATATGTAAGCAGCTTCACCAAGGTCATTCATTGAAAAATTCTTATTCAACTAATATTTTATGCTATCCAGAAATTCTATATCATTTCGAATCAACAATATGTCATCCACATATAATATCGGAAATGCCACAGAGCTCCCACTCACTTTCTTGTAAATACAGGCTTCTCCAAAAGTCTGTATAAAACCATATGCTTTGATCACCTCATCAAAGCGTATATTCCAACTCCGAGATGCTTGCACCAGTCCATAGATGGATCGCTGGAGCTTGCAAACTTTGTTAGCACCTTTAGGATCGACAAAACCTTCTGGTTGCATCATATAGAACTCCTCTTTGAGATATCCATTCAGGGATGCAGTTTTGACATCCATTTGCTAGATTTCATAATCATAAAATGCAGCAATTGCTAACATGATTCGGACAGACTTAAGCATCGCTACGGGTGAGAAAGTCTCACCGTAGTCAACTCCTTGAACTTGTCGAAAACCTTTCGCAACAAGTCGAGCTTTGTAAACAGTAACATTACCGTCAGCGTCGGTCTTCCTCTTGAAGATCCATTTATTTTTGATGGCTTGCCGATCATCGGGCAAGTCAACCAAAGTCCATACTTTGTTCTCATACATGGATCCCATCTCAGATTTCATGGCCTCAAGCCATTTTGCGGAATCTGGGCTCATCATCGCTTACTCATAGTTCATAGGTTCATCATGGTCTAATAACTTGACTTCCAGAACCGGGTTGCCGTACCACTCTGGCGCAGAACGTACTCTGGTCGATCTACGAAGTTCAGCAGTAACTTGATCCGAAGTTTCATGATCATCATCATTCGCTTCCTCACTAATTGGTGTAGGAATCACTAGAACTAGTTTCTGTGATGTACTACTTTCCAATTCGGGAGAAGGTACAATTACCTCGTCAAGTTCCACTTTCCTCCCACTCACTTCTTTCGAGAGAAAATTCTTCTCTAGAAAGGAACCATTTTTAGCAACGAATATCTTGCCTTCGGATCTGTGATAGAAGGTGTACCCAACAGTTTCCTTTGGGTATCCTATGAAGACACATTTCTTCGACTTGGGTTTGAGTTTATCAGGTTGAAGCTTTTTCACATAAGCATCGCAGCCCCAAACTTTAAGAAACAACAACTTTGGTTTCTTGCCAAACCACAGTTCATAAGGCGTCGTCGCAACGGATTTAGATGGTGCCCTTATTTAACGTGAATGCAGCTGTCTCTAATGCATAACCCAAAACGATAGTGGTAAATTGGTAAGAGACATCATAGATCGCACCATATCTAATGAAGTACAGTTACGATGTTTGAACACACCATTACGCTGTGGTGTTCCGGGTGGCGTGAGTTGTGAAACTATTCCAAATTGTTTTAACTGAAGACCAAACTCGTAAATCAAATATTCGCCTCCGCGATCAGATCGTAGAAACTTAATTTTCTTGTTACGATGATTCTCTACTTCAGTCTGAAATACTTTGAACTTTTCAAATGTTTCAGACTTGTGCTTCATCAAGCCGATATACCCGTATCTGCTCGAATCATCGGTGAATGTCAGAAAATAATGATACCCACCGCGAGCCTCAACACTCATCGGTCCACATACATCAGTATGTATGATTTCCAACAAATCAGTTGCTCGCTCCATTGTTCCGAGAACGGAGTTTTAGTCATCTTGCCCATGAGGCATGGTTCGCAAGCACCAAGTGATTCATAATCAAGTGATTCCAAAAAGCCCATCAGCATGGAGTTTCTTCATGCGCTTTACACCAATATGACCTAAACGGCAGTGCCACAAATATGTTGCACTATCATTATTAACCTTGCATCTTTTGGCTTCAATATTATGAATATGTGTATTACTACAATCGAGATCCAACAAACTATTTTCATTGGGTGTATGACCATCGAAGGTTTTATTCATGTAAACAGAATAACAATTATTCTATGACTTTAAATGAATAGCCATATTGCAACAAATATGATCAAATCATATTCATGCTCAACGCAAATGCCAAATAACATTTATTTAGGTTCTACACTAATCCAGAAAGTATAGGGAGTGTGCGATGATGATCATCTCAATCTTGGAACCACTTCCAACACACATCATCACTTCACCTTTAACTAGTCTCTGTTCATTCTACAACTCTCGTTTCGAGTTACTAATTTTAGCAACTGAACCGGTATCAAATACCCAGGGTTTGCTATGAACACTAGTAAAGTACACAACAATAATCTGTATATCAAATATACCTTTGTTCACTTTGACATCCTCTTTATCCGCCAAGTATCTATGGCAGTTCCACTTCCAGTGACCATTTCCTTTGCAGTAGAAGCACTTAGTTTCAGGCTTGAGTTTAGCGTTGGGTTTCTTCACGGGAGTGACAACTTGCTTGTCATTCTTCTTGAAGTTCCCCTTCTATCCCTTTGCCCATTACTTGAAACAAGTGGTCTTGTTAACCATCAACACTTGATTCTCTTTCTTCGTTTCTACCTTCGCCGATTTCAACATCGCGAAGAGCTTAGGAATTACTTTCGTCATCCCTTGCATATTATAGTTCATCACAAAGTTCTACTAACTTGGTGATAGTGACTAGAGAACTTTGTCAATTACTATATTATCTGGAAGATAAACTCCCACTTGATTCAAGCAATTGTAGTACCCAGACAATCCGAGCACGTGCTCACTGGTTGAGCTATTCTCCTCCATCTTGTAGGCAAAGTACTATCAGACGTCTCATACATCTCGACACAGGCATGCGTATGAAATACTAATTTCAACTCTTGGAACATCTTATATGCTCAGTGGCGTACAAAACGTTTTTGAAGTCCCGGTCCTAAGCCGTAAAGCATGGTGCACTAAACTATGAAGTAGACATCATATTGAGCTTTGCCAAACGTTCATAACGTTTGCATCTGCTATTGCAATAGATCTGTCACCTAGCGGTGCATCAAGGACATAATACTTCTGTGCAGCAATGAGGATAATCCTCAGATCACGGACCTAGTTCGCATCATTGTTACTAACTTCTTTCAACTTAGTTTTTCTCTAGGAACATATCAAAAACATAGGGGAGCTATAACGCGAGCTATTGATCTACAACATAATTTGCAAATACTACCAGGACTAAGTTCATGATAAATTAAAGTTCAATTAATCATATTACTAAAGAACTCCCACTTAGATAGACATGCCTCTAGTCATCTAAATGATCACGTGATCCAAATCAACTAAACCATGTCCGATCATCATGTGAGATGGAGTAGTTTTCAATGGTGAGCATCTTATGTTGATCATATCTACTATAAGATTCACGCTCGACCTTTGGGTCTCCAGTGTTCCGAGGCCATATCTGCATATGCTAGGCTCGTCAAGTTTAACCTAAGTATTCTACGTGTGCAAAACTGGCTTACACCCGTTGGATGTGAACGTAGAGCTTATTACACCCGATCATCACGTGGTGTCTCAGCACGACGAACTTTCACAACGGTGCATACTCAAGGAGAACACTTATATCTTGAAATTTAGTGAGAGATCATCTTATAATGCTATCGTCGATCTAAGCAAAATAAGATGCATAAAAGATAAACATCACATGCAATCAATATGAGTGATATGATATGGCCATCATCATCTTGTGCCTTTGATCTCCATCTCCAAGGCACCGTCATGATCACCATTGTCACCGGAGCGACACGTTGATCTCCATCGTAGCATCGTTGTCGTCTCGCCAACTATTGCTTCCACGACTATCACTATCGCTTAGTGATAAATTAAAGCAATTACATGGCGATTGTATTTCATACAATAAAGCGACAACCATATGGCTCCTGCCAGTTGCCGATAACTTCACAAAACATGATCATCTCATACAATAATGTATAACTCATCATCTCTTGACCATATCATAGCACAACATGCCCTGCAAAAACAAGTTAGACGTCCTCTACTTTGTTGTTGCAAGTTTTACGTGGCTGCTACGAGCTTAGCAAGAACCCTTCTTACCTACGCATACAAAACCACAACGAGTTTTCGTCAAGTATGTGTCGTTTTAACCTTCTCTAAGTGCATCTAGTGCCACCCCTAGTGGTTTTGGATTATTGACGACAAACATGGTTGAGGGAATAATGTGTTTGTGAGAATTGCAGGATAACACAGGTAGTAGTCCCTCATTGATTCGGTTAACCTACCGGAGATGACCCCTAAAAATGTATGAAGACATTGATATCAGTGGTGGTATATGTAGATAATCATATTGAAGACTATGACTTGAGATGACATTGTGTGAAGACTGTGGAGAGCGAAGACATAGATGTTTTGTTGTTTCCTTTTCTTCTTTGTTGAGTCATAGGAACCACCGTACTGTTAAGTGGGGTCCAAGTGAACTAAGTCAGAGTGACTGAAGTGATGCTGAACCAAATCCTATGTCTTCGAGCGAAGACTTTGAGAGCAAATCTTATCCAGAGGCGGATGAGTCAGCTTTACTTGGAGCTCAAGTAAAGTTGGTGTGTGTGTTTGAAATCTGACCGTTGGAACACATGTCAGTTCCTTAGTGACCCAGGGTTACTTCGGACAAATCAGGTCGGGTTGCCCAGTGGCTATAAATAGCCCACCCCCTACACCATAAATTGGTGGCTGCTAAGAGTTATTGCACAGCTTTTGTCGTTTGAGAGCAACCCACCTCCGAAGCATTTGAGAGAGAAATCCTTGCGAGGACAAAGCCCAAACACCCAGAGCCAAAGAGTGTTAGGCATCACTGAAGTCTTTCTGTCTATGTGACTTGAAGACTTATTACACTTGAGGACTGTGTTCCCTCCAGCCGGTTAGGCGTCACGTTCTGAGCATCCAAGAGTAATTGTGGATTGCCGGTGAACGAAGTCTGTTAAGGTTTGGAAGTCTACCTTGAAGACTTACCAGAGTGATTGGGCGAGGACTAGGTGTCCTTAGCTCAAGGGGAACAAGGTGAAGACGCGGTCTTCTGAGTTAAATCTCAGCCTACCTAACCAGACGTACAGTTGTCACAGCAACTGGAACTGGTCTAACAAATCACTGTCTTCCCCGAGCTGCTGGTTCTATCCTTTCCTTCCCTTTACTTACTGCTCTATGTTGTGAAGACATTAATATGCTTGCCTTATCTGATTGTCTTCACTGAGTATCTACTTGTTGTGATTGGCTTCATTCCTTCTTCCTTTATGATCTCTACTGCCTAGTTGCTATTAGTCCTCATGCTTTCACTTCATTGAATACATGACTATGGCTTATCTAGTGTAGTCCACTTTCCGCTGCATACTAATAGGTTTGAGCTTATCGTTTGTCTTCGAAACTACCATGTTTTGAAGCATTTCATAAAAATCGCCTATTCACCCCCCCTCTAGTCGATATACTGCACTTTCAATTGGTATCGGAGCAAGGTACTCCCTTGTTCTATGTGATTCGGTTTAACCACCTGGAGTTTTAGCTATGTCGACTGCAGGGAGAATCAAAGTCTCCGCTGCGTGCCCCGTCTTCGATGGCACCGAATATCCCTACTGGAAGAACAAGATGCGCATGCATCTTGAAGCCATTGACGTGGACCTCTGGTTTGTCGTCAAGAACGGCATTCCCAAGACTGGTGAAGGTATCACCCCTGCTGATGTCAAGAGGCTCGTTCAATTGGATTCAACGGCCAAGAACATCATCTGTGGTCATCTGACCAAAGGACAGTACGGTCGTGTAAGTGCTCTGGACACGTCAAAGGAAGTTTGGGACTGGCTCTCAAAGGTCAATGAAGGAGTCTCTACCCAGAGAGATCAAAGGATCAGCGTCCTTCGCAATCTCTTTAATCGCTTCAAGAGACATGACAATGAGAATGTCCAGCACACTTTTGATCATCTCACTGACATCACAAATGAGCTTCAAGCACTTGGCGCCACTGAGATTACCAAGCATGAAATCGTCAAGACCCTTCTGAGATCACTCGACAGCTCATTTGATATCCTTCCACTGAGGATTCAAGAATGCCCTGACTTCAAGACTCTCGATCCGTCTGATATACTTGAGAGGCTCAACACACATGAGTTCCAGCTATTTGAGAAGCGTGACATCAATGGTCCCAACTATGGCCGATCTCGCGCCTTAAAGGCAAAAGCCATTTCCTCATCTGAAGAAGAATCTGACTTCAATTTTGATGATCCTGAAGACATTGGAAAGGAGCTTGCCATGCTTGTGAAGAAGTTCCAGAAATTCACTAGGAAGAAAGGCTTCAGAAAGTCTTCAAGATCCAGCTCAAGAAATGATGAAGCTTCTACTCATGACTACAAGAAGAGAACATGTCATAAGTGCAAGAAACCTGGTCACTACAGCTCTGAGTGTCCTCAGTGGGACAACGAGAAGAAGAAAAAGAAGAGCAAGGAATTTGATTCTGATGACAAGAAAAAGAAGAAATACTCAAAGTCTTCTTCAAAGTCTTCATCAAAGTATTCATCACACAAGAAGAATTCATCCGGCAAGGCTCGCGCATTTGTTGGCAAGGAGATGGATTCTGAGGAAGAGTTTGCTTCTGAAGAAGCGGAGGTGCAGTCGGAGGAGGAGTCTGATTCTGGAGTTGCAAGTCTGGCTTTAGCCACTGCCTACGTGGGCAAGTCCATCTTCAACACTGAAGACAATGGCCCCGTCCCCAACAATGATGATGAGGACGACGACTCTACACCCACCTTCTGCTTCATGGCACGCGGTGCCAAGGTAAAATCACGCTATGCTTACTTTCAAACATCTACTGAAGATTACTCTGATAGTGAATCGAAACCTAGCTACAAAACACTTGCTAAAATTGCCACTGAACAGCAGAAAGTCATGGAACATATTCATAAACTGTTAGACAAAAGAGATGACCTATTGGACGCGGAAATGACCCGTTCTCAGTCCTTAATTGAAGACATAAAAAAATCTTCATGTTACGTACAAAGAACTTGAAGGTCTTTATGAATCGCTTTCAAAAACTCATGAAAAGCTTTCCCACGATTACATTCAAAGGAAACGAGAACTTGAGAAAGTGAAAGCGGCTCATGAAGATCTTCAAAAGGAGAATGAGTCACTCCGCGCACAACTGATCAGCTCCACTCACGAAGAGTTTGAACCACCATGTCTAAAATGTATTGAACGTGATAATGCTACATCTGTTGCTGAATGTTCTACTGCTGCCACTGTTGCAATATCTTCAACTGCTGATGTGGTAACTAACCCCTCTGCTGAGGAAACCACTACTATTGCTGATGAGAATGCTAGGTTGAAGACTTTGCTTGAAACAGGGATGTACAAAAGCCTCAAAGGGCATCAGACTCTATGTGATGTCCTCAAAAAGCAGATACTGAACCGAAACCCTAGGAAAGAGGGTGTTGGGTTCGACAGGAAAATGAATGTTGATGGTTCATACTGGAAGCCTGAGCAGTATCCCAAAACCACATGGGTTGCTGCAAAGGAACCTACCGTGGATCCATCTACCTTATCTGGCTTCACTTGTGCTAATTCTGTTATCATTGATGAATGCTTTGATGCAAACTATAAACTGTTTAAGAATCAAAATGGTGAAGTGTTTGCCAGGTATATTGGTACTAACTACAGGAATGGACCACCTATGAAGAAGATCTGGGTACCCAAAGTTTCTCTTGAGAAGCTTCCAGCAAATACGATCATGACACCGCCTGGGAGGAAGACAAATCCCAGACCAAAGGCTTCATATGGTCCTAAGGCTTCATACAGACAAAGGACTCACCTGAGTCACCCTAACGCAGATGTTTTGCAGGAAAATCATACTCAGACCCATGAATATGAGCATGTTTCTTCAAACCGCTATGTTCATAAATCAAAGAATTTTTCTGCTTATTCTTATGAGTATTATTCTCCTCCTGCAAGACTATTTGCTAGGGCCCTAAAGCCAAAATTCTCAGATGTTGCTCTTAGACTCATTGCTTCTAAGCCACCCCTGAAAATGTGGGTGGTCAAGAAGAACTAACCTTCTCTTCCAGGGAAAGGTCTCCAGCCTATAATCAAAGTCTTCTGATTCTATTGCTGGGGACCTAAAACACTTGCTGGGCACAAGATCAAATGCACAAAATGACTTACTACTCATACTATTCATGAATCACTTGCTGAACATCTTATCAGTTCCAACCTGTGTCTAAGCTTTCATAATCCACTTATGAATCAAATGTTTATGCTTCACAATGGCTTTTGGTGAAGCCTATCCTCCTAACTGCATTGTAGGGAGTGACACCAAAGTCTTCAGAATGGATTATGGATAGCGGATGCACAAATCATATGACTGGTGATCGAAAACTTCTCATGGACTCAACCTTACGTCCATCTAACAAGAGTGACATCACATTTGCTGATACTGGTAAAAGCAAAGTGTTGGGTCTAGGTAGAGTCGCAATCTCAAGAGATCAGCACATGGATAAAGGCATGCTTGTTGAATCTCTTGGCTTCAACTTAATGTCTGTCTCAATGCTTTGTGACTTAAACATGATTGTGATCTTTGGTAAATTCCGTTTCCTTGTACTAATGGAATCTGACAAGTCTTTAGTATTTGAAGGATACAGAAAAGGTGATCTGTATATGGTAGATTTCTCAACTGGACCGCAGATGGCCGTATGTCTTCTAGCAAAAGCTTCAGAGTGCTGGCTCTGGCATCGGAGGCTAGGACATGCTGGCATGAGGAACTTCCACACTCTCGCAAAGAAGAAGCATGTCATAGGCATCGAGGAAGTCAAGTTCAAGAAAGATCATCTATGTGGTGCCTGTGAAGCTAGGAAGATGACCAGAGCTAAGCACCCCTCGAAGACAATCATGACGACATCCAAACCCTTCGAGCTGCTTCACATGGACTTATTTGGCCCTACTCACTACTCCACATTCTCTACCACAGCCTGTCTCTATGGATTTGTCATTGTTGATGATTATTCAAGATACACATGGGTGCACATAATACTCTACAAGACTGAAGTGCAAGATGTCTTCAGACGCTTCACCAATCGTGCCATGAACAACTATGGCATCATGATCAAGCATATCAGAAGTGACAATGGCACTGAATTCAAGAACACTGGCCTCGATCTTTATCTAGATGAGATGGGAATCACTCATGAATTCTCAGCCCCATATACACCTCAGCAAAATGGGATCGTTGAGCGCAAGAACAGAACTCTAATTGAGATGGCTCGAACGATGCTCGATGAGTAATACTGCATGCCATATCATCAACCGTGTTTATCTTCACAAACTTCTAAAGAAAACATCCTATGAACTCTTCACTGGAAAGAAGCCAAATGTAAGCTACTTCAGAGTATTTGGAGCTAAGTGCTGGATTAAGGATCCTCATCATAAGTCAAAATTTGCACCCAAAGCTCATGAAGGCTTCATGCTCGGATATGGAAAGGACTCACACTCCTACAGAGTCTTCAACATTTTTCTCTATAAAACTGTTGAAACTGTGGATGGGAGGTTTGATGAGTCAAATGGATCACAAAAAGAGCCCCTACCAAATGTGCTAGATGAAGTTTCACCAAATGAATCTATCAAGCTAATGGGAACTAGTGAGATCATGCCTTCTGAAGCACAACCTGACGAGGAACTCATCATCTCTGCTACAAATCAACCTGACGACAATGCTCAGCCTGAAGACAATACTCCTGATGAAGACAATGTACAGCAAGAGCAAAATCTTCGTCCAGCTCATCCTCGTGTTGCAAATGAAGTACAAGTTGAGAAGATAATTGATAGCATAAATGCTCCTGGTCCACTCACTCGCTCAAGAGCAACAGATCTTGCAAATTTCTGTGGGCACTTTGCTTTTGTCTCAATATCTGAACCCAAGAAAGTTGCTGAAGCTTTTATGGAGCCTGAATGGATTCAAGCAATGCAAGAAGAGCTTCAATAGTTTGAGCTGAACAATGTGTGGGAACTTGTCAAGCGTCCTGATCCTCGAAAGCACAACATAATAGGCACAAAATGGATCTATCGCAACAAGCAAGATGAGCATGGTCAAGTGGTCAGAAACAAAGCTCGTCTCGTTGCTCAAGGATACACTCAAGTTGAAGGGATTGACTTCGATGAAACATTTGCTCCTGTGGCTAGGCTTGAAGCTATTCGTATACTGCTAGCCTATGCAAATCATCACAACATACTTTTATATCAACTGGATGTAAAGAGTGCCTTTCTCAATGGAAGAATTGAAGAAGAAGTGTATGTTGCACAACCACCTAGCTTTGAAGACCCAAAACGTCCTGATATGGTATACAAGCTCAACAAGGCACTGTATGGCCTCAAACAAGTGCCTCATGCTTGGTATGACACTCTCAAAGACTTCCTGAAGAGCAAAGGCTTCAAACCTGGATCCCTAGATCCCACACTCTTCACGAAGACATATGATGATGAGCTATTTGTCTACCAAATCTATGTGGATGACATTATCTTCGGCTGCACGGACAAGAAATACAGTGATGAGTTTGGTCACATGATGCAAGAGCAATATCAAATGTCCATGATGGGTGAGCTGAAGTTCATCCTTGGTCTTCAAATTCATCAGCAAAGCAACGGCATCTTCATATCTCAAGAGAAGTACCTTAAAGACTGCCTGAAGAAGTTTGGAATGCAAGACTGCAAAGGGTACTCGATGCCAATGCCTGCTAAACATCATCTGGGTCCCGACGCCAATGGTAAAGAGTTTGATCAACAGGTATACCGCTCCATGATTGGTTCTTTACTTTATTTATGTGCATCTAGGCCAGATATTATGCTTAGTGTTTGCATGTGTGCTCGATATCAAGCGGCACCAAAGGAGTCGCATCACTTAGCTGTGAAGCGAATACTTCGATATTTGGCTTACACCCCAACACTAGGATTATGGTATCCAAAGGGCTCAGAGTTTGATCTAGTAGGATTTTCAGATGCTGATTATGCTGGTGACAAAGTTGATCGCAAGTCCACATCAGGCACATGTCACTTTCTAGGACGATCACTTGTCTGTTGGTCTTCAAAGAAGCAGAACTGTGTATCACTCTCCACTGTTGAATCCGAATACATTGCTGCTGGATCTTGCTGCGCTCAGCTTCTCTGGATGAAGCAAACACTCAAGGACTATGGATTCCATCTGAAGCGTGTGCCACTCTACTGTGATAATGAAAGCGCCATCAAGATTGCCAACAACCCAGTTCAGCACTCGAAGACAAAGCACATTGAAATTCGTCATCACTTTCTCAGAGATCATGTTATGAAGGAAGATATTGATATCATACACGTCAACACTGAAGAGCAACTGGCAGATATCTTCACAAAGCCCTTGGATGAGAAAAGGTTTTGCAAGTTGCGGTGTGAGCTAAATATCTTAGAATCCTCAAATGTCCTGTAATCAGGCACACGTCCTAACACTTATGCATATTGATGACTTAGATGTGCAATACACGAAGTAAAGTATATCTTCAATCAACGAAGACTTACATTCTAAGTGTGAATACATTAACATGGAATTTGACTTCGGAGCGCCACGATAATTGTGCGCCGTGTCTGGGTCTAATACTTCCTATACGGTGGGTAACGCCACCACCAAATTCTTGTTTGAAGCGTTTCTCGTGGCGTTACATTTGCAAAGTCTTCGCACTTGGTTTGTCTTCATATAGTACATATATATATAGAGAGAGTTGTGTTCTGTCCTCAACAACATTCACTTATAGCTATGTCTTCGTAATTGAATCTTTTGTACTAAGTGAATGTGATCGGACCCTAACCTCTCTATGCTTTCTCATCTCACACTCTGTCTATCCAAATCATATGAATTCTGCTGAAACAGTCGAATATCTTCTCTGTGTCCTTGTCAGCAGAAGATATGGAGACAAACTTTAAATCTGATTTTAATGCTCCATCTGTTATGCCTGAAACCCGGAGAAGCCGGAACGACCACTCCGACAGTCATGGTGTACGTGGGATCATGGGACAACTCCCAATGCATTACATGACCTCCACGTGTCACTCGTACGTGAACCGTAAGGGGCACCTGAGTAATTACGTTGTGCCGTCTCCCATGCCTATAGATGCACGTCCCATCACGGTCAAAAGTTTCTTCTACCACCTCTCCGCCTCGACCAACCCTAGCGCCTCCGCTAGCTTTCGACGACGCCGACGACGAAGCGCTTCGCTGCCGCAACTTTGTCGATGCCGTGCTCACGCCGGCCGCGGACATCTTCTACTCTGCCGTCGCTGTAGCTGTCCTCCGTCGCCAAGTTAGGGCACGGATGACCGAACTACTGGGCATCAAACTCCTCTCCGTCTAAGCAGTTCATCGTGTGGTAAATAAAACTTTCTTTTACCATCTTCTAGATCCATAAAGATTCATCAACTTTACCACAAGAGGTTTTTGCCTACTTAGATATATAGATCTATCCTTTCTGCATCTCATATCTTGCCTAGTACATTTACATATGCTTCAACCATAGTTTGATTCCTCACTTGTACTTATTCGTGGATTCGTACAAATCTGGAACCAACTCCCATGAGTGAATGTCTTCGCACTATGAGGTCAAAGTCTTCACAACTGTTTTAATCTTCAAAACTTCTGAGAATGCATATGACCTCTTCCCTTCCCTCGCATCTCTAATGTTGTCACAGGTACATGTCCGTGGGAGAATCCCTTGGTTCTCATAGTCTGCATTCATTTGCAGAGTTTTTGCAGCGTCACATTCATTCCCCTGAAGACAGTTCCTTTCTGACCAGCAGACCGAAGCATTTGCCTGTTTTGAAGCCATTCAATTTGAAGCCCTTCAGGTTGAAGCAAATGGCAACTGAGAAGACAGTAAGAAAGGGTGGCAGACAGCGCCGTGGCAACACCTCCATTGATTTGCCTCCTGATCTCAGTGAGATATACAAGACTGGTCCAGAGGAGGATTACAATCAGAGGAAGACACAAATCCAATAGATTCGAAGATACTGGGCTGAACAGTGGTTCAAGTATAGGTTCGTGACCCAAGAGTATGCTGAGAAAAACGCCATCAAGCATCCATGGGGAGATATCACTTATAAGAATCTTCCCCCCAAGACTCGTGCTGAAGCCATTGCTCAAGGCTTCTATCCTTGCATGGTCAGAGGACCTCAGCCTGCTGATGCTGATCCAAGCTCTCTGCTCTGGTGTCGTGACGACAATCTGTTCAAGCGAAATCTTCAATTCGCCAAGAACTCGGCCAAAGAGAACAAGAAGCTTTGGGGATTGGACTTCAATCCTGGCCCCTCTGCGCCCCGCACTGATGGCACGCGCGAAGCTGAACCAAATCTGGTTGGGCCCTTCTACAACCTAGAGGGCCTCATCAGTCACATAAGGGTTCAAGGGGCAGATGTGGATCAGCCGGAAGCAGATGCTGACTCTGAAGAAGCACCTGCAACGTCGAAGCCCTAGAAGAAGAAATCAAAGGCTTCAAAGACTACTCCTCAAAAGGCATCTAGAGTGAAGCCTTTGGCCACTGCTCCACCTGCACCAAGTGTGCAATCTGAGGAACACTCTCGTATCTCCAAGAGCAGACAGATGAAGAGGAAGCCAACACGCAACCCTAGTCCAGCTCTCACTCCTGATACAGTACTGAAGACTGCCAATGATGCCCTTGATCTCTCAAGTGATGAAGATCTTGGTGATGATGCTCTGGAGCTATTGATCAAGAGCAAGCAAGATGCTGAAATCTTCAATGATTTGCCGCTCTTTGACGTTGGAGTGCTCAATAACTTCATTGATGAATGGTTTGACACACACAACCCGAGCTTCGACGATCTTCAACTTCCAGTTGGCCTCAGCGTCTCCTTCCATGGCGCCATTGCTTCTGAGATGGCTCTGGCTCAGAGAATTGTTGAGCTGAAGCAAAAGATAGACTATGAAAAGGCTCAGTTCAAGAAGCATGTGGACAAGCTCAGCGTGTAAGAAATTCAAAACTTCAAAGTTATGATGCACGAGCTCAAGGAAGCCTTTCGCCAGCGGCGTGAAGAAGCTAAAGGTTCTCGTGAGAGAATCAAGGACTTGGCTGCCAAATGCGTTCAAGCATTCAATGAAGCTGAAAAGCGCAAGGCACTTGGGCGTCCTGGCATTGATCCAAGGATGGCTGCCAAGAAGAAGAAGAAGCAACCTGTGCCCGAAGCTGAAGAATCTGGGCAGGAAATGCCTCGCATAGACTTCCCAGTTAGCATGACTGGCTTGAAGCCTAAGGCAACCCCAACCGCTTCAAAGCTCAAGAAGACTAAGGTGGCTGAAGCTGAAGCTCGCAAGTGTAAGCAATCTACTGATGAAGCTCCACCCACCAAGAAGCGCAAAACCAAGAAGGATAAGGCTGCTTCCAAAGAGCCTATCTTTGTCGAGCCAATCTCAGTTGCTCGGCATGCATCTGCCCAGAGAGAACGAAGACTGGCTGTTCATGAGCCTGCTCCCACAGAGGTTGAAGACATTCCAGCTGTTGACCCCACCGCAGCTGAAGACATTGGTCCTCAAGACAATATTGAAGATGATGAAGTCCTTCCTCAGATCGAATACAACATTGACTCTTCACCTGTTCTCACGAACAGCGAACGCATCAGCATTGGTCGTCCATTGACGTCAATTGCTCAGGATGACTCGTGGGCTGATCACCCACAGGATACACAAGCCACTCCCCAGCAAACTCAAGACACCAGTACAGTGCTTGAAGATGAAGACTTTGAGGCCCAACTACCTCCATCTCCTCAGGCGTCGCCAGCTTTTCGCAGGCTTCGCAAAGGACCAAGGCCTCAAGTCGTCGCCCCAAGTGTTCCAGAAGGAGTAGAGCAACCATCTGCACCTGATGCTGCTCCTACTGGGAACCCCTCAGAATCTGAAGCCTAAGCGGCTGAAGATATTTCGGCTGCATCAGCCGAAGAAGAACCATCCCAACAAGAAGAAGAACAACCCCAAGTTGAAGAAGAACGTACTGCCACACCCCCTGTTCTCGAGGAGAATGTGTCCGACCCTCCAGCTCCAAAAGTGGAGGCTACAAATTCAGAGGCTGTCACCACCAACACTGAAGCTAATGACATGGTAATGGCTGAAGCTTATGTGGCACCTGAAGTAACTGCTCCTGAAGCCAGTGATGTGCCTGAAGCTAATGCTGCACCTGCCGCCAATCTACAGCTTGAAGAAAATGCCTCTGGTCCTGTTCCGCCTCCACGGCCTCATACCATTGAGCAAGCATACAACAAGGATGATCAACTTGTTACTGTCTGGTGGCCCATTCTGATTCCGCCACCTACCACTGAACCGCGTGCTGCTGGTCCTCAGTCTGATCATCATGTTGCGCACAGGCCCCAAGTTCAGAAGCCTAAGCCAAGACTGCCAAGGTTTCCAGGTATTGCAACCTCTTCAGGGTCATTCAATGCCAATAGCTTCATTGCGCACAACACCTTCTTTGACAGCGCCAAGAACCCTTATTCCAAGCCAAGAACATCATCACATAGGTTCTGGAGCCATCAACAGCGCAACTACTACTCAAGAGTACTCTATGATCAAGGGCGCATTTTCCCTCATATGCGTCTTGACACTGAAGCTATTGCTGGTCTGCCCTGCTTGGAGGAAGCTCTTGACTGCTTCCGTGATGCTGGCCTACTCAATATTGTCACAGATAAAGAGCACTGGAATGAGGAGCTGCTTCTGCAATTCTATGCAACACTCCACATCCGAGGCTACAACAGGGATCCGAAGACATGGGTCCTTGAGTGGATGACAGGCAATGTGCATCATGAAGCTAAAGCCTTTGATCTCATTGAGCTTACAGGCCTGCCCACTCCAGGAGATCTCTATGAACCTGGCTGTCAATTGCACACTGAAGCCTTGGAGAGTATCTTTCAGAAGCATCAGCCCAACATGAGCCAAATGCTCAGCATGATGAAGCCTCTGCCAAGTGATGCTGAATATCCTAAGGAATTCTTTGTTGAAGACCTAGAGTACCTGCCACGCACCATCTATCATATCATCAGGCGTACTCTATGGCCAATAAAAGGACATTCTTCATCAGCCAAGCTTGAAGGAACTATGAAGACTTTGGTCTTCTATATCTTCAATGGCATCAGCTTTAATGCTCAAGATTTCTTCATCAGGCAAATGGCTATGTCTGGAGCTGATCTTTTTGGTCTGAAATTTTACGCCCCTTGGATAATGCGCCACATCAAGTTGCACTCAGCTGTCACCTATCAGCCCTCTGCTCGCAACCATTAGATTTTCTTGCCTGAGGTTGATATGTCAGCTGAAGCCATCTACCAAGAGCCTGCTAAAGAGCCAGTTATTCTTCACAACGTTGATCACCAGAGCTTCACTCAGCAGATTGAAGGAGTTCCAGCAGTCTCACGTGTTTATCCTCTGGCTGGCCGTACTCGTCTACCTCGACACGCTGAAACCGAAACCACTGAAAGCACCATCGCTCAAAGGCCTCAGAAGCGATCTCGTGTCCTGAACAACCGAGAGCTTCTAGTAGCCCTTCATCAGAAACAAGACAAGCATCACCTCTGGTTAAAGCATCAGATGCAAAGCCTCTTGGTGGATGTCAATCGCATTCGTAATCTTGCCACCAAGAATGCTTTTGTTGCTCATGAAACATGTCGGAGGTCTTGGAAGAGTTTGACCTTGCTGAGTGCTGAAGCAGATCTTCAAGACGATGGCTTCACTGAGAGATTCAAGTTTGACAACACTCCTCCAAGGACTGCGGTTATGCGTCGAACTCCATCTCTTGAAGATTCTGAATACTCCTCCTCCGCTGCAACAATTGACGCCAGGGTGATCGATGATCAGGATGATGCTACTTCACCGCCTCCTACTTCAGCGCACATCGACACTGCACCAACCACTTCTGCACCGCCAAACAACAACACCGACCCTACATCCTCTTCTGCTCCAACTGGGAACGAGTAGAGGCTCTATGTCTTCAAACCTTTTTGGTCCTTACTGACAAAAGGGGGAGAAGCGTATGAGTTGATAGTCTTCAATCGGGTCCATATGGGCGGGTGCTTTATAATTTGCCTAGTGTTTACAACTCTCGTTTTGCTACATTTGGTTCTTTGAGTTGTAACACTTAAACTGATGGTCGTCTGCTACGTTTTATGCTACTCTGTAATGCGATGATAAATTCTGCATCTGCTACCTTATATTCCGCACTTAGTCATTATTGCAGACGTCCATTTTTCATTATGCATGTCATTATCTTTGACATATCAATTATGCATGATGAATTGTCTTCATAAGTTGAAAAGGATCTCCACAAGTACAACCTACCATGTGCATTTGCATTCAAAGGCAAATCAACTATATGCACATCTTCAGGGGGAGCCTTTTGCTACTTACGAAGACAATACCTTTATCCTTTACTATTTCACATATCTTTATCCCCGTTGAAAACTTCAACTAGTTTGTCATCAATCACCAAAAAGGGGGAGATTGTAAGTGCATCTAGTGCCACCCCTAGTGGTTTTGGAGTATTGACAACAAACCTGGTTGAGGGACTAATGCGTTTGTGAGAACTGCAGGATAACACAGGTAGTAGTCCCTCATTGATTCGGTTAACCTACCGGAGATGACCCCTAAAAATGTATGAAGACATTGATATCAGTGGTGGTATATGAAGATAATCATATTGAAGACTATGACTTGACAAGACATTGTGTGAAGACTGTGGAGAGCGAAGACATAGATGTTTCGCTGTTTCCTTTTCTTCTTTGTTGAGTCATAGGAACCACCGTACTGTTAAGTGGGGTCCAAGTGAACTAAGTCAGAGTGACTGAAGTGATGCTCAATCAAATCCTATGTCTTCGAGCGAAGACTTTGAGAGCAAATCTTATCCAGAGGCGGATGAGTCAGCTTTACTTGGAGCTCAAGTAAAGTTGTCGTGTGTGTTTGAAATCTGACCGTTGAAACACGTGTCAGTTCCATAGTGACCCAGGGTCACTTCGGACAAATCAGGTCGGGTTGTCCAATGGCTATAAATAGCCCACCCCCTACACCATAAATTGGTGGCTGCTCAGAGTTATTGCACGGCTTTTGTCGTTTGAGAGCAACCCACCTCCGAAGCATTTGAGAGAGAAATCCTTGCGAGGACAAAGCCCAAACACCTAGAGCCAAAGAGTGTTAGGCATCACTGAAGTCTTTCTGTCTGTGTGACTTGAAGACTTATTACACTTGAGGACTGTGTTTCCTCCAGCCGGTTAGGCGTCGCGTTCTGAGCATCCAAGAGTAATTGTGGATTGCCGGTGAACGAAGTCTGTGAAGGTTTGGAAGTCTACCTTGAAGACTTACCAAAGTGATTGGGCGAGGACTAGGTGTCCTTAGCTCAAGGGGAACAAGGTGAAGATGCGGTCTTCTGAGTTAAATCTCAGCCTCCCTAACCAGACGTACAGTTGTCACAGCACCTGGAACTGGTCTAACAAATCACTGTCTTCCCCGAGCTACTGGTTCTATCCTTTCCTTCCCTTTACTTACTGCTCTATGTTGTGAAGACATTGCATGCTTGCCTTATCTGATTGTCTTCACTGAGTATCTACTTGTTGTGATTGGCTTCATTCCTTCTTCCTTTATGATCTCTACTGCCTAGTTGCTATTAGTCTTCATGCTTTCACTTCATTGAATACATGACTATGGCTTAACTAGTATAGTCCACTTTCCGCTGCATACTAATAGGCTTGAGCTTATAGTTTGTCTTCGAAACTACCATGTTTTGAAGCATTTCATAAAAATCGCCTATTCACCCCCCCTCTAGTCGATATACTGCACTTTTCACCTTCACAAGGACCGGGCGTAGCTACACTTGATTCAACTAAAGTTGGAGAAACTGACACTCGCCAACCACGTGTGTGCGAAGCACGTCGGTAAAACCAGTCTCGCGTAAGCGTACGCATAATATCAGTCCGGGCCATTTCATCCAACAATACCGGCGAATCAAAGTATGACATGTTGGTAAGCAGTATGACTTGTATCGTCAACAACTCACTTGTGTTCTACTCGTGCATATCATCTATGCATAGACCTGGCTCATGATGCCACTGTTGGGGAACGTAGTATTTCAAAAAAAATCCTACGACCACGCAAGATCTATCTACTAGATGCATAGCAACGAGAGGGGAGAGTGTGTCTACGTACCCACGTAGACCGAAAGCGGAAGCGTCTAGTGACGCGGTTGATGTAGTCGAACGTCTTCGCGATTCAACCGATCAAGAACCAAACGTACGACACCTCCGCGTTCAGCACACGTTCTGCTTGATGACGTCCCACGAGCTCTTGATCCAGTTGAGCTTCATGGGAGAGTTTCGTCAGCATGACGGCATGGTGACGGAGATGATGAAGCTACCGGCGCAGAGCTTCGCCTAAGCATTGCAACGGTATGACCGAGGTGTGTTTTTGTGAAGGGGGGCACCGCACGCGGCTAAAACAATGTTGCGTGTGTGTCCATGGGGTGCCCCTACCCCCGTATATAAAGGAGTGGAGGAGGGGGAGGGCCGGCCCTCTCTATGGCGCGCCCTAGGGGAGTCCTACTCCCACCGGGAGTAGGATTCCCTTTTTCCTAGTAGAACTAGGAGCCCTTCCAAGCAGTAGGAGTAGGAGAGAAGGAAAGGGAAAAGAGAAGAGAAGGAAGGAGGGGGCGCCGCCCCTCCCCCTAGTCCAATTCGGACTAAGCCTTGGGGGGCGCGTAGCCTCCCCTCTCTCTTTCCCCTAAAGCCCAATAAGGCCCATATACTCCCCGGCGAATTCCCGTAACTCTCCGGTACTCCGAAAAATACCCGAATCACTCGGAACCTTTTCGATATATGAATATAGTCGTCCAATATATCGATCTTTACGTCTCGACCATTTCGAGACTCCTCTTCATGTCCCCGATCTCATCCGGGACTCCGAACTATCTTCGGTACATCAAAACTCATAAACTCATAATACCGATCGTCGTCAAACGTTAAGCGTGCAGACCCTACGGGTTCGAGAACTATGTAGACATGACCGAGACTCATCTCTGGTCAGTAACCAATAGCAGAACCTGGATGCTCATATTGGCTCCTACATATTCTACGAAGATCTTTATCGGTCAAACTGCATAACAACATACGTTGTTCCCTTTGTCATCGGTATCTCAATACCTAGTTCAATCTCATTACCGGCAAGTCTCTTTACTCGTTCCGTAATACATCATCTCATGACCAACTCATTAGTCATTTGCTTGCAAGGCTTATTATGATGTGTATTACCGAGAGGGGCCAGAGATACCTGCCCGACATTCGGAGTGACAAATCCTATTCTTGATCTATGTCAACAACATGAACACCTTCGGAAACACCTGTAGAGCATATTTATAATCACCCAGTTACGTTTGTGACGTTTGATAGCACACAAGGTGTTCCTCCGGTATTCTGGACTTGCATAATATCATAGTCATAGGAATATGTATAAGTCATGAAGAAAGCAATAGCAGTAAAACTAAACGATCATAGTGCTAAGCTAACGGATGGGTCTTGTCCATCACATCATTCTTCTAATGATGTGATGTCATTGATCAAATGACAACTCATGTCTATGGCTAGGAAACATAACCATCTTTGATCAATGCGCTAGTCGAGTAGAGGCATACTAGGGACATATTGTTTTGTCTATGTATTCACACATGTACTAAGTTTCCGGTTAATACAATTCTAGCATGAATAAAAGACATTTATCATGATATAAGGAAATACAAATAACCTCAACCTTTCTTGCAATGTAGTCATCATTGGTTTGCGTTCATGGTCCTGTCAATTGCCCAGCTGTAATTTGTTTACCTCACATAGCTGTTTTATCGTCTTTTGGGAGAGAGACATCGCTAGTGAACATCATGAGACTCCGGTCCATATTACCATCATTGATCACATCCGCTATTTACTTTTTGCTATTTACTTACTATTGCAAAACACTATCTATCGCTACTATCATTGCTTTTAATCCTTTGTGAACTACAAGGCCGGAGGGATTGACAACCTCTCTGAACTCGTTGGGAGCAAAGTTATTTGTATCTGTGTGCAGGTCCACGTTGATTGCTACTAATCTGGCGCCGTAGCAATTGACACCTACTTGTTGAACCTAGGAGTCTCTGGGGATTCGATCCTTGGCATCTTTGCTAGGGGAAAACACTTCTACTTACTGCATCTTACACCTTCCACTTGGGGTAACCAACGAGGGGTTCGAGGCCCATCACCTTCCTCCCGCTTCAGCCCAGCCCGAAGGCCCAGGCTCCAGCCGCCGCCTCCCTCCGCTACAGGAGCCTCCCGCGCGGCCGTTGACCCGATCGCGCCATCGGGCCGGGACCGCGTCGCCTCTCCTAGGCCGGCCCGCTCCTCCAGCCGCCGAGTCGGGCCGCCTCAGCCACGCCGCTCGATCGCCCGAGGCGTGGCCAGATTCGCCAGGCCGCGGCCCGTCCGCTTCTGCCTCCTCTCGGGCCGCCGCGTGCCCGATCCACCGCCGGGGCCCGTTTGGATCCAGATCCAGCCCGATTTGTGTCAGATCTGAGAAGGTTGTTGGAATTCCTCTAAGTCCCAGATTATTTGTGTGCTGATGCTATACTCAAACTGCAATAACTTTTTGTGTGTTGCTCCGTTTTGCGCAAATGAGGTGTCCAGACGTTCGTGGTGACTAGCA
Source organism: Secale cereale (assembly GCA_902687465.1). Taxonomy (NCBI): domain Eukaryota; kingdom Viridiplantae; phylum Streptophyta; class Magnoliopsida; order Poales; family Poaceae; genus Secale; species Secale cereale. Next base: position 54,104,700 of record LR738710.1, on the reverse strand, counting down.
CTACGATTCATTCCATTGTGCCATGCATGTTAGAGATCATCTAGATGCTTATTTTTTCGTTGCAAGAGTGCATCCCGATATAAACTGCTGCTATGTGTTGTTTTTATGCCATCTTTGCATAGTGATATCTTTTAGCTCGTTTGTCCGAATGATGCAAATGACATGTCCACGTGTTCGTCTTGCCATGATCTACATATTGTTTGTGTTAGGTTGCATGATAGATTTATTCTTGCCATGAATATCCTCGTTGCAAAGTGCTATGTAGCTGTGATGTTGTTTCACTTGTTATGAAATGCCATCTTGTTGAGCTCATTGCTATTGTTGTGTTTATCTCCATGATGCATGCTTGTATGTTTCGGAATCACCATCATGTGTACTTTGATGTGGTGCTTACCACTTGCCATGTTTAGTTTCGAGGTGACTTAAACTTGCTCTTTTAGATGCCATGATGAAACTGCTGTTTTAACACTTAGTGGATTTTCACTAAGTCTATAATCTGTAATGTTCCGATGCCATGTTTGCGTGATGTTCTAGGACGAACCATGATAGTTTTGGGGTGGATCTTGATGGTTCCTTGTAGTATATATTGTTGGCTTTCCATTCATGTTCTCACATGCTTATTTAAGTGGCTGTAGCATGTTTAACTTTTGCTCCAAAGTTTCAATAAAATTCTGATGTCAGAATTTTATTGTCAAGTTCAATATGTCCAAGCTCGTTGCTATTGATCCGTGGCTCCTTTGGGGGTGCATCTTTGGACTTATTTGCTGTAGGATATGTCTAGTTTATGTTCATGCTCTTTGCCATGGTGTTTGAGTGTTGTAGCTTATTTTTCTAGTGCTCCGAAGTTGCGATGTTGCTCTAATTTTTCAGCTTTCGCTCGTTTCTTGTTTCGGGCATAACTTTTAGCCCGTAGCTTCGTTTGGAGCGAGTCTTATATGAAACTTGATTGATTTTCCGTGTAGATTCATAATCTCCTATTGTTATCATGTTTTGAGGTGTTTTGCTTGAGTGCTATTTTCCGAGCTCCGTGTGCTCCCTTAGTGCATCCATCATGCATCCATCATTTTGGTGTGCGCATTGCATCTTGTTGATTCGTGCCTTGTGTGATTGTATTGTTTAGAGCCGGAAGCTAAGACTAAGTTCGAGTACGAGCACGAGGTTACCAACGAGGTTGAGCACGAGGACCCTTCTTACGATCCGAACGACTACACTTCAGGCAAGATGACCGAACCCCGATAACATTACTATCTTTGCCTATTGCTAGTAGTTCCACTCTATAGTTTGCCTCGATGCCCATGTCTTTCCTGTCAGCCTCCTACTTGTAACCATGACCATGTTAACCACCCTACCTATGCAAACCGTTGCTTGGCTAAGTACGCTACGCTCAGCCCCACTTATAGCATTGCTAGTTGCAGGTGAAGATCGAAGATGCTTGCTTCATGTTGAAGTTTTGTTGGGTTATATCACACTATATAAATGCTTAAAATGAAATCATCTATATATTGGTAAGGGTGGAAGGCTAAGCCTTTTGCTTGATGATTTGTTCCACTCATGCCGTTAGGAACCCTTTAAACCGGTGTTATGTTCCTTGATTATGCGTTCCTAACACGGTTGGGGTGTATGGGACCCCCTCGATAAACCGCTAAGTGCTAAGTCTTTTCCAGCAAGTCCCAACATTGGTACTATTCGCCTAAACAACTAAAACTTACCGAGGGAGTAATTAACCCGAGGCTTAATTAATTCAACCCCCCTGGGCCAGTGCTCGATTTGAGTGTTGGTCCAAACTAGAGTCACTTGCGGATACCACCCAGTTCGCTGGGATCTTCGGTATCTGTACGTAGCGCTCATCCGATCGTGGCCTGAGACTAGATACACGCGGCTACTATCAGGGTGTCGGCACGCCGGGAGGATTTGCCGGATTAGCCTTACCTTAGTTCGGAGTATCTTGAGCACGGGATTCCGAGAATACTCGGGTCTTCCCACCTTGGAGTTGCGACTCCGCGGATCGTGGGCTTGTAATGGGTCAAGTTGGAACACCCCTGCAGGGTTATGAACTTTCGAAAGCCGTGCCCGCGGTTATGTGGCAGATGGGAGCTTGTTAATATCCGGTTGTAGATAACTTGACACATTGTTCCAATACACTACCAGCGTGTGTACCGTGACTGTCAATTTCCGAATAGGGATTCGGGAGTTGAACACGGTGGGGTTATGTTTGTTGAGCTTTAGCTAGGATCACTTCATGATCACCTCTCGACCGAGGCACTTCTCTTCTCGCACTCTTTCACGTAAGCTAGTGCTAGTTGCTGCTGCAGACACTTATTTTTTTTCTTCAGCCTTATCCTCTCCCAAGGCTTAAATAGTCTTGTTACCCGGGAACGGGATTGCTGAGTCCTCTGTGGCTCACAGTTACTTCACCACACCAGATGCAGGTCCGATGGTGAGCTATCCAGGTGATGGCACCGAGCTAGACTGGGAGTATGACGAGGAGCGTAGTCGATACTATGTTCGTTATCCTGATGATCAGTAGTGGAGACTTCTACTAGGATTCGATCCGACCTATGGATTTAAATTATGTTTGGTATCTTGTCATTTGGATTTTACCCTTAGAGGGCTGTGATGTTTTATTGAATGGAGTTTGAGACATGTATTGTATTTGTGTGACGTGGGGAGTGTAAGCCAACTATTTTATGTTTTCCATCCCCATCTTTTACATGAGTTGTGCAAAGATACCAGACTTGCGATCATTCCAGCATGGGGTTATGTCTCTAAGTCGTGCCTCGACACGTAGGAGATATAGCTCCATCCTGGGCATTACAAGTTGGTATTCAGAGCCTTCTCCGACCTAGGAGCCCCCACTGATTGATCAAATCGTTGACGGTCGAGTCTAGGCACACACTGAAAATATTTGGAGTCCTATATTTATATCGGAGAGTAGGATTTCTTTGCTTCTCATCCCCTTTCTCTCTGGTGAGGACTCCTGACGACTACTCTTGCCTCTTCTACTTTCAAAAATTGCACCAAATTTTTTTTAGGAATCTCGCGAGTATTCCGGGATTGTTTCGATGTTCTTGTGACGAGAATATTGTTCTCGATGCCTCCTGGCTCAAGATGGCAACGGGGCCCCGAAACCCGCGTCCCCGCGGGTTTTTACCCTATTAGGGGACGGGGATGGGCACCTTTTCATCCCCGCGGGGCTGTTATCGGGAACAATATACAACCCGACACATTTCGTGGGTTTACACCCGTTTCAATAGTCCCCGAACCCGAAACCCGGCAAAACCCGTCTAAATACACATTCTGCACAAGTGGTAGAGTTCTAAGTGACCACCGTAGTCGTCTTACCCCTGAAATCTTAGAGGCCTTGATGTGTTCATCTTTGTTGCCAAAATGTGATCATGTTTGTTGCTGAAATATGGTATCATGTTGCTGAAATACACTCTATATAGGTGTTGAACCATCTATTATTGTTTTTTGTTGAAAATTTCTCAAGTTGTGCTGCTAAAATGTGCTTGTTTTGATGCTAAAATGTTATTCTTTGTTGCCACTACGTTTGTTTAAATATTTTGATTTTCTCGTGGGTTCCCCGTGGGTTCCCCGAAACCCGATGGGTTTAGGGGACGGGCAAAAAACTAGCCCCGCGCGTGGTGATGGGGACGGGAACGGGTTTACGATTTTCTCGTGGGGATGGGTTTGAGAAGGCAAAACCCGATGGGTTTCGTCCCCGTTGCCATCTTGACTCCTGACATTAGGGGTTGTGGCAGTGTCCCGGGGAGTTGAGCTTCGGGGTATTGTCGTCACAAGCATATCGCGGCAGTACTAAATACTTAAGACGGCCGACATCGAAAATCTCTCCTATACGGTTAGTGGCAAGATAACCCCGACATCACCCAGTACTGGGGAGGTAGTTCGGGAGTATTTCCATAGCTTGTTATAGTGGATGCTTTTCGAAGGTCCGAGGTAAACAGTTTCCGAGAAAGACTGGTTATGTGTTGAAGGATGGATACACCTGGATGTAGGTTTAGAGTTGATTGCGCGGTGCTTCCCCTGTATCCCCAACACCTGATTGCATAACTGGAATCTTTCGGAAATTAATAGGTGGGTTTATCCAGTAGATCGTAGGCATTCTTCCAACGAATGCAAGTTAGCGAGTTCAGGGTTCTACATTGAGTGAAGTGGTATTATGACCGATGTTCCGATCGGGAGTTGCATCTTAAAGGGTCCTTGGCTATGCTGATCCGGGGATTGCAAAACCCTTTCGTAACGCGTTCATATGCTTTCAGCGTAAAGATGTTAGAACGAAGCTCCTATCTTGTATTTGTTTTCGTCTGTACCTTGTTGTTTTTCTTATTTTACCTTTTGTCCCCTATGTGGCTTCTCGGGAAGATTGATTTTATCATTTAACTGAGAATTTCATTCGTTCCTCTTGTTTGAATGATTTCATTCGTTCCTATTGTTCGAATGATTATTGAGAAGACTTGTTGCAATTCATTCCATTGATTCAGCTTATACCTTCTGTCAATCAATTGCTGATTCGTGGTCATTTCTTTCAGGTTGGCTCCGAAAAGGGTTCCCAACGCTAACCCAGAGGGTGAAGAGGTCCCAGATCGTCCTCCTTCCCCTCCTCCTCCGTCTGAGGCTTGGAGAGCGATTATGCAGACTACAGCTCAGAACACCCAGATGTTGATGCATATGATGCAGCAGATGCAAGCTAATCAAGCTAATCAGGGTGTTCCAGGGAATCAAGGCAACTTCTTCAACCAGCAGCACCATGCTACGCTCAACCAGTTCTTGGCCAATAATCCAAAAGCTTTCAGTTACTGTGTCGACCCTCTTGATGCTGAAGATTGGTTAACCGACATAAAGAAGCATTTTGAGTGCAGTAACGTAAGAGAAGAGGATTATGTGAAGTTTGCAGCCTTCCAACTCAAAGACCAAGCAGCTGACTGGTGGCAGCAGTACAAAGACTCCAGACCAGGTCGTGTGATCTCTTGGGAGGATTTCTGCAAGGACTTTCGCTCTCACCATATTCCAACAAGTGTCATCGAGGGTATGCGTGAGCAATTTCGCAACATGAAGCAGGGCTCTATGACAGTCTACCAGTATAATGTCAAGTTCCAAAACCTCGCCCGCTATGCTAAGCAAGACATTCCTGATGCTAAGAGCAAAATCTACCAGTTCCGTGGAGGTCTGAAAGATGAACTTCAACTTGCTCTCACCTTGTTCGAGCTCGATGAATTCGACAAATTCTATAACATGGATTTGAAACAAGAGGCAGGTCAGCTTAAGATGGAGGCTTCTAAAAAGAGGATTCGAGGTGCCGTTCACTCTTCCTCATCGTCTCAGATGGTCTCAAAACAACAGAAATTTTGGCTTCCTCCTCCTCCAGCGATTCGAGCTCCTTACAACAACTCCAACAACAACAAGAACTCCGGTGGACGTGGTTTCTCCCACCCACCCAACCCGAGCAACCAGTCGAGGAACCAGTTTCAGTCTCAAGGCTCCAAGTCAAGTGGTTCTCATTTCCGTCCTCTCTCAGAAGTGGTGTGCAACAAGTGTGGCCAGAAGGGTCACTATGCCAACAGATGTCCGAACCCAAAGCGTCTTCCACCTCCTCCACCTGTGAGTACAGCGATTGTCAAGCATAATCCAAAGTCTGCAAGGGTCAATCTGATGAGTGCAGCTGAAGCCGAGAATTCTTCTGATGTGATTTTGGGTAACCTCTGAGTTAACTCTTTTCCAGCTAAAGTCTTGTTTGATTCGGGTGCTTCGTTGTCCTTCATTTCAAGACCTTTTGTTGCTAAGCATGAATTGGTTTCGGAGAGGATTCCTAGACCTTTGAAGATTATTTCTCCGGGTTTGCAAATGACTTCCAACTCAGTTGCTCCGAATGTGTCTATTCGCATGGGTGATTATCGATTTCTGGCTAATCCTGTGGTTCTTGGTAATTCTGATATTGACCTCATCCTTGGGATGGATTGGCTTTCTCAGCATGATGCTCACATTGCTGTGCACAGAAGGAAGTCAAGATGACTCATCCTGATGAAGATGTGATTATCTTCGCCTCCAGGGATAACACTATCAGGCTTTTCTCTCTCAATGATAAGGGCGAAATTAATGCCATATCTCAAATTCCGGTGGTTAACGAATATCAAGACGTCTTTCCTGAAGAACTTCCAGGCATGCCTCCACACCGTCAGGTGGAATTTGTCATTGAACTCGAGCCGGGTACTGAGCCAGCATGTCGGCGTCCGTACAAGCTCTCTCCGGACGAATTGAAGGAATTGAAGAAGCAGCTTGATAAACAGGAGAGTATGGGTCTCATCAGGCCTAGTACGTCTCCTTGGGGCTGTGGTGTCTTATTTGTCAAGAAGAAAGATGGCACGGAGCGTCTCTGTGTTGATTACCGGCCATTGAACAAGAAGACGATAAAGAACAAGTATCCGCTCCCCAACATCAACGAACTCTTCGAGCAGCTCAAAGGAGCTAAAGTGTTCTCTAAGCTCGACCTCCGAATGGGCTATCACCAAATTCGCATTCGCGAGCAAGACATTCCCAAGACTGCATTCAGAACGAGCTACGGCTCATACGAGTATACTGTCATGTCCTTTGGTCTCGCCAATGCTCCTCCTACCTTTTCGAGAATGATGCACTACATCTTCAACCCCTATACTGGCGAGTTTGTGCTTGTGTATCTGGATGATATTCTGGTGTTTTCCAAGAATGAAGAAGATCACGAAAAGCACTTACGTCTGGTTCTTGATCGACTCCGTGAGCATAAGTTCTATGCCAAGTTCTCCAAGTGCGAGTTTTGGCTCGATAAGGTTTTGTACCTGGGCCATATCATTTCAGCTGACGACATTGCGGTAAATCCCGAGAAAGTTGAAGCAATTGTCAACTGGGAAGCTCCTCAGAACGTCAAGCAACTCCGCAGTTTTCTGGGTCTTGCCAGCTATTGCAGAAGGTTCGTTGAGAACTTCTCCAAGATTGCCAAGCCTCTTTCCAACTTGCTTCAGAAGAATGTCAAATACTTTTGGTCTCCAGAGTGTGAAGTGGCATTCAAAACTCTCAAAGAAAAGCTCGTCTCTGCTCCAGTTCTTACTCCTCCAGATGAATCCAAGCCCTATGAAGTATTCTGTGATGCTTCTCTTCAAGGTCTTGGTGGTGTGCTTATGCAAGATAAGATAATTGTGGCATATACTTCTCGTCAGCTGAAGCCAAGTGAGAAGAACTATCCCACACATGATCTCGAGCTAGCAGCTGTGGTACATGCTTTGATTACGTGGAGACAACTGTTGTTGGGCAGAAAAGTCGACATCTTCACTGATCACAAGAGCTTGAAGTACATCTTTACACAGCCGAATCTGAACCTCCGCCAGACTCGTTGGGTTGAAATGATCCAAGAGTATGATCCCAGCATTGAATACACTCCTGGCAAGGCGAATGTGATTGCGGATGCTTTGAGCAGAAAGGCATATTGCAACAGCCTTCTTATCAAGCCGTTCGAGCCTGAGCTTTGTGAAGCTTTCAGGAAGCTCAACCTCCAAGTTGTTCCGCAGGGTTTTCTTGCAAATCTTCAAATTGCTCCTACCTTGGAAGATCAGGTCTGTGAGGCCCAACTCAGTGATGCCATGGTGCAGAAGGTGAAACATGGTATTGCAAAGCGAACTCCAAAATACAAGTGCTTTCGTGTTGATGAGAGAGATACCTTGTTCTTCGAGGACAGACTCGTTGTTCCCAAAGGTGATCTCAGGAAGCTCATAATGGAAGAAGCTCATGATTCTCTCCTTTCCATTCATCCTGGTAGCTCCAAGATGTACCAAGATCTCAAGCAATCTTACTGGTGGACACGCATGAAAAGGGAGATTGCCCAATTCGTGAATGAATGTGATGTCTGCAGAAGAGTGAAAGCAGAACATCAACGTCCAGCCGGTCTTCTCCAACCTCTTCCTATTCCCGAGTGGAAGTTTGACCACATTGAAATGGACTTCGTCACTGGCTTTCCTAAGTCCAAGCGAGGGAACGATTCTATCTTCGTGGTGATTGACAGGCTTACCAAAGTCGCTCACTTCCTTCCAGTCAAAGAATCAATCAATGCAGCTCAACTTGCAGAGTTGTACACTTCCAGAATTGTGTCCTTACATGGCATTCCTCAAGTTATCTACTTAGACCGTGGAAGTTTGTTCACTTCAAAGTTCTGGGACTCCTTTCAGTCCGCCATGGGCACTAAGATCAGGTTCAGCACTGCTTTTCACCCTCAGACTAGTGGTCAAGTCGAGCGAGTGAATCAGATTCTAGAAGACATGCTCAGAGCCTGTGTCATATCTTTTGGCATGAAATGGGAAGACTGCCTTCCATTTGCCGAGTTCTCTTACAACAACAGCTATCAAGCAAGTGCAGGCAAAGCTCCATTTGAAATCCTCTATGGCTGAAAGTGCCGTACCCCTCTCAACTGGTCTGAAACAGGCAAACGTCAACTTCTTGGCAATGACTTGATCTCAGAAGCCGAAGAAATGTGCAAAGTCATACGTGAGAATCTGAAGGCCGCTCAGTCGCGTCAGAAGAGCTACTATGACGGCAAGCATCGTGATTTGGCTTTCAACATTGATGATCACGTTTATCTCCGTGTGTCTCCGATGAAAGGCACCCAAATATTTGGTATCAAAGGAAAGCTTGCTCCTAGATACGTCGGGCTTTTCAAGATTCTTGGCAAAAGAGGCGATCTAGCCTATCAACTTGAGCTCCCTTCCAACTTCGCCAATGTTCATGATGTGTTCCATGTGTCTAAACTCCGCAAATGCTTCAAGGCACCTGAACGCATGATTCCGTTTGAAGAGATTGATCTTCAACAAGACTTGTCCTACCGAGAGCATCCCGTTGCTATTCTCGAAGAAACCGAACGCAAGACCCACAACAAGTCCATCAAATTCTTGAAAGTCAAGTGGTCACATCACACCGACCGAGAAGCTACGTGGGAACGAGAAGATCATCTTCGTTCTGAGTACCCTTCCTTTTTCCAGTCCTAGATCTTGGGACGAGATCTTTTTGTAGTAGAGGAGAGTTTGTAATGCCCCGGATGTAATACTTTCCCTTTTGGGCATATAATATATCTCCAGCTTCATCTATTCCATTTCGGGTTCTTCGTCTTTCGGGTTTTCGTCGTTTTGTTGTGTGCGTGTGTGGCATTCATTCATATCATATAGTCATGTGCATCGCATTTCATTTGTGTTGTCGGTTGTATCCGGTTCCACGCGTTCCTTCCCGTTGTCCGTTTCGCGTTCCGGAGCTCCCTCACGTATCCGTGGCGTCCCGTAGGCCTACTTTGGTGTTTGGCCGTGTAACGTTACCGGTTTGGCGCGAGACTTGTCGTGTGTTGTTGTTTTGTTGTGTGTAACCCACCTGTCAAATCTCGTCGCGTTTCGAGTCCGTTTGCTACCCCAACAGTTATTCGTGTGGGCTCAAAGTGCCTCCACTTTGTGGCCCAAGACAACCCTCCAACAGCGCACTACCCGCCTCTTGGCCCATCCTAACTCCCCTCGCGATCGGATCCGTCGGATCGCGATCGGAGGGCTCTAAAACCCCCCAAATCCCTCAAACCCTAGCACCTACCCTATATATAACATCCCCATGCCATTTTTGGCAGCCTACACCCCCTCCACCTACCTCTAGCCCCTTCTCCCCTCAATTTTCATGCCACACTAGATCCATTTTTTGCCACTTGGAGTTCCCCTCCCCCCCTCGCAAGCCAGAACCGCCGCCGTTTTCCTTCGTAGAAAGCCGCGCCGCCGCCGCTTTCTTCGCTGGATCGGGAGGGAGCCTCGATCTGGTTCAGGTCAACGCATCCCGATCGGGCCTCCCTCCTTCGATCCGCTGGACCACATCGCCATCGCTGCAGCGGGCCTCTAGCGCTCCACCGCAACGAGGCCGCCTCCCTCCAGCGCTGTTGGGTCGCCAACCGCCTTCTGATACGTCCAAAACGTATCTATAATTTCTGCTTGCTCCATGCCACTTTTGGGTGATATTGCTATGATATTCATACACTTCCATACACTTTTGATCATATTTGGACTAACTTACTAATCCAGTGCACCCTAGTGCCAGTTTCTGTTTTCGACTGTTTTTGTATTTCAGGTTTTCACGTTTCGAGAACTGCCCAGAAAAAACCAGAAAAGTTATATAAAAAATCAGCGTTCCGGAAACAACACTGCGTCCGAAGGGCAGCCTGGGGGGGCCACAGGGGCTCCAGGCGCCCTGTGGGCGCCCCCCCCCCTGGGCCGCGCCGGGGGGCGCCTGGGCCCCCCGAGGCTCCCCCGGTGCCCTACTTTGGCATATATTTAAAGGACCCTCCGAAACCCTCAGAACAGGAACTCTTTTCGCGATCCCATCTCTGTTCCGCCGCCACCGCCGCTTCCAAGATCGGGAGCACCAGGAGAACTCTTCCCGGCACCCTGCCGGAGGGGAGGATCACCACCGGGAGCTTCTCCACCACCATGGACGCCTCCCGGATGACTCGTGAGTAGTCTCCCTTGGACCATGAGTCCATGACCAGTAGCTATGTGATGTTCTCCTCCCGTTCTTGTGCTTCACTAATTAGTCCTCGTGAGCTGCCCTACATGATCGAGGCACCTATGTAATCCTTATGCTGTTGTTATGTTGAGTTTGCTGGGATCCGATGGATTATGAGATTATGTTCAGATTGATCTTGAGTAATATATTTGATTCACCTCTTTTATATTTTAGTTCATAAGTAATTCTTGCATGTTCTCCGTTGTTACTTATTGCTTTGGCCGAGTAGTAGGTAGTGACTCCAAGAGGGAACGTTATGCTCGATTGTGGGTTCATGCCCCTCGATGACTAGCTTGAGTGACAGAAACATGAGTCTAGAGGATGTGCTGTTGCCACAAGGGGGAAAACAACGATGCTTGTGCCCGCGGGTGCAAGGATTGTTTACTTTACGCAAAGTTCTTTTAATGCAGTTGTCTGTTGCATTGAGTTTATACTATGGGTGGGACTCGCAACTTAATACCAGCGAGATGTTCTGGATAGATATCTCAAGGTGGATGATTAGTATTAGATATTGATGGATTTCGGTCTACTTACTTTGGCGTACCGCCCATGCTTTGAACCTCAACCTTTCTTGCAATGTAGTCAGCATTGGTTTGCGTTCGTGGTCCTGTCAATTGCCCAGTTGTAATTTGTTTACCTCACATAGCTGTTTTATCGTCTTTTGGGAGAGAGACATCACTAGTGAACATCATGAGACTCCGGTCCATATTACCATCATTGATCACATCCGCTATTTACTTTTCGCTATTTACTTACTATTGCAATACACTATCTATCACTACTATCATTGCTTTTAATCCTTTGTGAACTACAAGGCCGGAGGGATTGACAACCTCTCTGAACTCGTTGGGAGCAAAGTTATTTGTATCTGTGTGCAGGTCCACGTTGATTGCTACTAATCTGGCGCCGTAGCAATTGACACCTACTTGTTGAACCTAGGAGTCTCTGGGGATTCGATCCTTAGCATCTTTGCTAGGGGAAAACACTTCTACTTACTGCATCTTACACCTTCCACTTGGGGTAACCAACGAGGGGTTCGAGGCCCATCACCTTCCTCCCGCTTCGGCCCAGCCCGAAGGCCCAGGCTCCAGCCGCCGCCTCCCTCCGCTACAGGCGCCTCCCGCGCGGCCGTTGACCCGATCGCGCCATCGGGCCGGACCGCGTCGCCTCTCCCAGGCCGGCCCGCTCCTCCAGCCGCCGAGCCGGGCCGCCTCAGCCAGGCCGCTCGATCGCCCGAGGCGTGGCCAGATTCGCCAGGCCGCGGCCCGTCCGCTTCTGCCTCCTCTCGGGCCGCCGCGCGCCCGATCCACTGCCGGGGCCCGTTTGGATCCAGATCCAGCCCGATTTGTTTCAGATCTGAGAAGGTTGTTGGAATTCCTCTAAGTCCCAGATTATTTGTGTGCTGATGCTATACTCAAACTGCAATAACTTCTTGTGTGTTGCTCCGTTTTGCGCAAATGAGGTGTCCAGACGTCCATGGTGACTAGCACTACGATTCATTCCGTTGTGCCATGCATGTTAGAGATCATCTAGATGCTTATTTTTTCGTTGCAAGAGTGCATCCTAATATAAACTGCTGATATGTGTTGTTTTTATGCCATCTTTGCATAGTGATATCTTTTAGCTCGTTTGTCCGAATGATGCAAATGACATGTCCACGTGTTCGTCTTGCCATGATCTACATGTTGTTTGTGTTAGGTTGCATGATAGATTTATTCTTGCCATGAATATACTCATTGCAAAGTGCTATGTGGCTGTGATGTTGTTTCACTTGTTATGAAATGCCATCTTGTTGAGCTCATTGCTATCGTTGTGTTTATCTCCATGATGCAGGCTTGTATGTTTCGGAATCACCATCATGTGTTCTTTGATGTGGTGCTTACCACTTGCCATGTTTAGTTTTGAGGTGACTTAAACTTGCTCTTTTAGATGCCATGATGAAACTGCTGTTTTAACACTTAGTGGATTTTTACCAAGTCTGGAATCTGTAATGTTCCGATGCCATGTTTGCGTGATGTTCTAGGACAAACCATGATAGTTTTGGGGTGGATCTTGATGGTTCCTTGTAGTATATATTGTTGGCTTTCCATTCATGTTCTCACATGCTTATTTAAGTGGCTGTATCATGTTTAACTTTTGCTCCAAAGTTTCAATAAAATTCTGCTGTCAGAATTTTATTGTCAAGTTCAATATGTCCAAGCTCGTTGCTATTGATCCGTGGCTTCTTTGGGGGTGCACCTTTGGACTTATTTGCTATAGGATATGTCTAGTTTATGTTCATGCTCTTTGAAATGGTGTTTGAGTGCTGTAGCTTATTTTTCTCTTGCTCCGAAGTTGCTATGTTGTTGTAATTCTTCAGCTTTCGCTCGTTTCTTGTTTCGAGCATAACTTTTAGCCCGTAGCTCCGTTTGGAGCGAGTCTTATATGAAACTTGATTGATTTTCCGTGTAGATTCATAATCTCCTATTGTTATCATGTTTTGAGGTGTTTTGCTTGAGTGCTATTTTCCGAGCTCAGTGTGCTCCCTTAGTGCATCCATCATGCATCCATCATTTTGGTGTGCGCATTGCATCTTGTTGATTCGTGCCTTGTGTGATTGTATTGTCTAGAGCCGGAAGCTGAGACCGAGTTCGAGTACGAGCACGAGGTTACCAACGAGGTTGAGCACGAGGACCCTTCTTACGATCCGAACGACTACACTTCAGGCAAGATGACCGAACCCCGATAACATTACTATCTTTGCCTATTGCTAGTAGTTCCGCTCTATAGTTTACCTCGATGCCCATGTCTTTCCTGTCAGCCTCCTACTTGTAACCATGACCATGTTAACCACCCTACCTATGCAAACCGTTGCTTGGCTAAGTACGCTTCGCTCAGCCCCTCTTATAGCATTGCTAGTTGCAGGTGAAGATCGAAGATGCTTGCTTCATGTTGAAGTTTTGTTGGGTTATATCACACTATATAAATGCTTAAAATGAAATCATCTATATATTGGCAAGGGTGGAAGGCTAAGCCTTTTGCTTGGTGATTTGTTCCACTCATGCCGTTAGGAACCGTTTAAACCGGTGTTATGTTCCTTGATTATGCGTTCCTAACACGGTTGGGGTGTATGGGACCCCCTCGATAAACCGCTAAGTGCTAAGTCTTTTCCAGCAAGTCCCAACATTGGTACTATTCGCCTAAACAACTAAAACTTACCGAGGGAGTAATTAACCCGAGGCTTAATTAATTCAACCCCCCTGGGCCAGTGCTCGATTTGAGTGTTGGTCCAAACTAGAGTCACTTGCGGATACCACCCAATTCGCTGGGATCTTCGGTATCTGTACGTAGCGCTCATTCGGACGTGGCCTGAGACTAGATACGCGCGGCTACTATCAGGGTGTCGGCACGCCGGGAGGATTTGCTAGATTAGCCTTACCTTAGTTCGGAGTATCTTGAGCACGGGATTCCGAGAATACTCGGGTCTTCCCACCTTGGAGTTGCGACTCCGCGGATCGTGGGCTTGTAATGGGTCAAGTTGGAACACACCTGCAGGGTTATGAACTTTCGAAAGCCGTGCCCGCGGTTATGTGGCAGATGGGAGCTTGTTAATATCCGGTTGTAGATAACTTGACACATTGTTCCAATACACTACCAGCGTGTGTACCGTGACTGCCAATTTCCGAATAGGGATTCGGGAGTTGAACACGGTGGGGTTATGTTTGTTGAGCTTTAGCTAGGATCACTTCGTGATCACCTCTCGACCGAGGCACTTCTCTTCTCGCACTCTTTCACGTAAGCTAGTGCTAGTTGCTGCTGCAGACACTTATTTTTTTTTCTTCAGCCTTATCCTCTCCCAAGGCTTAAATAGTCTTGTTACCCGGGAACGGGATTGCTGAGTCCTCTATGGCTCACAGTTACTTCACCACACCAGATGCAGGTCCGATGGTGAGCTATCCAGGTGATGGCACCGAGCTAGACTGGGAGTATGACGAGGAGCGTAGTCGATACTATGTTCGTTATCCTGATGATCAGTAGTGGAGACTTCTACTAGGATTCGATCCGACCTGTGGATTTAAATTATGTTTGGTGTCTTGTCATTTGGATTTTACCCTTAGAGGGCTGTGATGTTTTATTGAATGGAGTTTGAGACATGTATTGTATTTGTGTGACGTGGCGAGTGTAAGCCAACTATTTTATGTTTTCCATCCCCATCTTTTACATGAGTTGTGCAAAGATACCAGACTTGCGATCATTCCAGCATGGGGTTATGTCTCTAAGTCGTGCCCCGACGCGTAGGAGATATAGCTCCATCCTGGGCATTACAATATCATGCTCATGTCTCTTCTCCAGACTCTCTCTCAGATCGTGTCCTCGTGAATCCTCTTGCCTATATCTGTCTTTCTTTGGGTTGTTCACCTCGCCCCTACGCTGCTCGGACATGTCGCCAGTGCGAGTGTCCGCCGTGCAAGAGAATTAAAATTGTAGCTTCCTTTTGGTTGGTGTATCTCTCGTTCTCGGCCGTTCGTAATACCTCATGGGAGTCTCACCAGTGTGAGAACTACCCATACTGTTTTTGCTGGTACCGGCTGCACCACTAAAAGAGCCCTCCTTGCCTCAATAATTCCTTCCCGGTGATGCTCTGAGCCAGCCACCCCACTGTGGAGATGAATCAATCGGTGGGTCACACACCCCTCCCGCATGAACAAGCCTGCCAGAGTCGAAACAGAAATGAGGGACTTTCTCGTAGTAGAAGTCAAACCGGGTTTTCTCTACATCATCCCTCATCTTCCTCAGATAAAAGCCTCGGACCAGCGGCTCAAACACAGATATCTTCGCCCTAACCCTCAGCTGTTGTCCTTTGGCAAAACCTTCCTTGTCGACATCTACCCGTACTATCTCTCCCAGCCAATTTCCAAGCGCACGGCCGAACGCTTCAGTTCTTTTGTCAGGCGGCAGGTCCGTGACCATTACCCATATATCTATCTTATCAAAGACCATCTCGGAGGGTCTCTTGTCGCCCTCGTAATCCTTCATGATCAGCACACTGAAGTCAAACTGCCATGGACCGTTATTAAGCACATGTTTCCAATCTCCTTCTGATCCAAAGTGCACCTCAAAGATATTAGGGCCAATCTCATTGAACTTTGCTTCACGGTGCAGACACCTAGCCCTAGGCATCGTCTTCTCTACCACTGACATCTTCATTGGCCGGGGAGAACATACCTTCCCCACAGCAGACCAACGGTATTTCTTCTGGATCACAGGATTCGGATCTTCAAATAAAAGACCCTCAACTTCCTTGTCCATCAACACCATACCTCCTAACCTCGCTGAAAGGCTCGCAGTCGGGTCCGGCGTTTTGCTCTCTACAAGAGATTTGGACGATCCCCCGCTAGCTAAACCACCCCCCTTCCTCGCCGGCGTCCAAACCGACGCCACCGCCACCGGTATGGTGTTGGTTGTTTTCTTCCTCGATGCCGCGTCCGTTCCATCTGCAGTCCCCGCCATCAGCACCGCTCCACGACAGAGATCGCAGCTACACCAGCCTTGGTTCGGGGAAGCGCCGTCGTCGCCCTGAGACCAGCCGGATTCCAACCACCCTCGAAGCAGCGAAACCCTAACCCTAGCGCAGAGAATGCAATCGCCTCGCGATCGCCTCCTGCCGCCTTAGCATTTCGTGTCGTGGTGGACCCCTTTGTTTTTCATAACTACATAGAGCAAAACAGGAAAATGCTACACCCGCGAACAGGTGCCACGCTTACCTTAAACACTTATCAAACCAGCCCCTGATTTTTAAGGTGGGCCCGCGCCCCTAATTAATGATGAATTAAAAACTGCCAGATCAGCAATTACGTAAGGTACGTGAGAATCCCTACATAGGTGTGGCATTACTCAGCAAAACAAGGGAATAATTAGTCAAAAATCCTAGACTTACAAAAGGCTACGTGGCTGCTACGTAAACTTCCATCTAATCTATATATGCCCCCCCTGATTTTCAGGTGGGGGTGGGCCTAATCCTCTCCTTTAATCCAATCAAATAGTCCCACATCAGATTTGTTCGTAACCTTTCGTAGACCATTACGTGAATGTAGCATTGCTCATAATTAGTACGTTGATTTTTTGTAAAACTGGTAATACGTAAGAGTAGCATGGCTCAACAAAGGAAACCCAACCAACACACGCATGCACACCTCATCCGGCCGTTGTAGCGCGAGAAAGATTCCAGTGACACTTGTACAGCTTGCTACAAGCTAGATTTTTCACTTTTTTGTCGACAGAATGCATGCTGGATTCATGAGGCGGCGATATCACATGAGATTGGCGGTGAGCAAGTTAGGAGGGGTGCGGCGGCTATGACCTATGTGTGCTGCTACTAGATACGGTTGCGCGAACGGGTTTGGCCGGGCACACGCGCACACGCCCCCGCTCGGCTCGCTGACGCCACACGCTCACGCCGGACGCGGGGAATAACGAACCCATCGGCCGGCGCGACGCGACCCCCACTCTCTGTGCCCGTTCTGCCCCTCGAGAACCCCAACAATACCATGGCCCTGCCATCCAGCGCTAACTGACAAGATACCTTGGGCCATATAAGCACACGCCCGCCCGCCCGTCCATCCCATCCGCCACTCGATCCCAGCCCCGAGATAGATTCTGGTCCAGTGTGTGTGTGAGCTTCTCCCTTCTTCTGATCGTTTGTGTGTTAGAGAGCTTGGGTGGTTGCACGTACGATCCAGGTACGTGCGTGTCGGTCGGGTGGTCGATCATGGCGATGGGGCAGGGGCAGGGGCAGGGGGCGGCGACGTCGCTGCCGCCGGGGTTCCGGTTCCACCCGACGGACGAGGAGCTCATCCTGCACTACCTCCGCAACCGCGCCGCCGCCGCGCCGTGCCCGGTCTCCATCATCGCCGACGTGGACATCTACAAGTTCGATCCATGGGACCTCCCCTGTACGTTTATCTTAACCAATCAACCGATCACCGCTGTATGTAATCCCTGCTCTCCTGCTCACCATGGTTCGACTCTGATGATGGAACTGCAGCCCAGGCGGTGTACGGCGACTGCGAGTGGTACTTCTTCAGCCCGCGGGACCGCAAGTACCCCAACGGCATCCGCCCCAACCGCGCCGCCGGCTCCGGCTACTGGAAGGCCACCGGCACCGACAAGCCCATCCACCACCCGGCCACCGGCCAGGGCGTCGGCGTCAAGAAGGCGCTCGTCTTCTACAAGGGACGCCCGCCCAAGGGCACCAAGACGGCCTGGATCATGCACGAGTACCGCCTCGCCGCCGACCCTCTCGCCGCCGCCGTCAACACCTACAAGCCCATCAAGTTCCGCAACGTCTCCATGAGGGTATGTAACGTCGATCCCACTTGCTTCCATGATTTAGTCGATCGATCAGGCAAGGACTGTCGCTCTCGATCGTTTCGTTACCGGCGCCGGCCATGTCCGTGCGCGAAAGTGTCATGCGGCTGGCATGCATGCTATCCTGATCCTGTTGGGGGGCGGCCCATGCTTTTGCTTTGTTGCACGGTTGCACCGGCCGTGCCGTTGCAGCGTTGATCGGTTATGCATCCATCTTTATTTATTGACTAAATTGCCCTCTAACCTGAGCACATGAATGATACCTTGCGAGTAAAACGAGAGATGCTTAATTTGATTTCTCCAGTTTTGATTGGAGGAGAAATTAGCTTCTCGATTGATGCGTAGCAGCTAGCGAGCTAGTGGAAGCCATTGATTCGTCAGGTTCAGTAGCTTTCGACAAGGATAGCCATGGCGGTACCAGCACATCTACGTGTATGATGTTGATGTGTGGTTCACATGTGTGCAGTTGGATGACTGGGTGCTATGCCGGATCTACAAGAAGACCGGCCTGGCGTCGCCGATGGTGCCGCCGCTGTCCGACTACGACCACATGGCCGACCACGACGACCTCTCCGGCGGCGGCAGCACCTTCGACGACGCCGCATGCAGCTTCTACGCGCACTCCAGCAGCAGCAACAGCAGCGCCTGCGGAACCATGATGACGCAGCAGCCGCCGCACGCCGGGAGGCTCCCCACGATCCCGTCCTTCTCAGAGCTCTTCGACGACTACTCGCTCGCGCAGATCCTCGACGCCGAGGCCGAGCACGGCGCCACCCACCACCTCGCCGTCCACCCCTCCCTGAACCAGCTCCTCCCCGTCGGCGACAGCGCGCACGGAGTGCAGCCGTCGTACTACGCGCCGTCGTCGTCGTCGCCGGACGCCAGCGGCGGGAGCGCGGGGAAACGCAAGGCGGCGAGCCCGGAAGAATCATCGGCCAAGAGGATCAACGGGTCGTGCTTCGACGCGCCGCCGCAGTCGGCAACCGGCTGGCAGACGGCGGCGTCGGTGCTGGGCGGCCTCGGCCATCAGATGCTTCCTCAGTTCTAAGCTGTAATTAATTTAACTTAATCGGCCGTGTAAACGCGCGCGGCGACATGAAACAATCCTAGGCTTCGAAAAAAAACATGAAACAATCTTGTACTGGAGTACTATACATGCTAAGGTCATCAAGAATTCAAGTAGATAATACTATGGTGTAGAATTAATTATTCTATTATTGAACAAGCAGACATGCACACGATTTGTTTTGTCTCCTATGGTGTATTCATTTTTCAGGTAAATAGTGCAGAGGTACTACAACCTCTCATTGAAGGAGAGGGCGGCAAAAGCCTCTGTATAGATATTTTTTTTTGTTTCAAAAAAAGATGAGTATAACGATTGTATGGAGTGTGTAAACAACTATCGGCTATTTCCTTTTTATTTACTGCAACTGCAAGTACTACTACTGAAATAGACTTAATTGCAGTGTGTTCTCGGGTAGACAAGTTTTCCTCGAAAAAACAGGAGCCCTTCGGGAGGCGACTAGGGTTCGGGAGGACTTGTGACGGCGGCCGCCCAATCTGATCGGCGGGGCGCAGGAAGTGTACATCTGATCGGCGATGGCCTCGCCTGCTGATCGGAGGAAGGAGAAGGAGGCGCTCTCGCCCAGGACGGCGAGGGCGAAACTTGCGGAAGCGCTGGGGAAGATGGAGATCACCGACGAGGAAGCGAGTCCGCTGGTTCTTGATGATCTTGATGAGGGGGCGCAGGAGAAGTGGATGTTGGCCGGAAAAGTACTTCATCGACATATCCTCCACATCCAAACTATATCCAGCGCGCTCCAAGCCGGCACGGGGAAATCCCAAAGGTTTATCCTTCAAACCGGTAGGGGAAAACATGTTTGTGGCGCAATTTGCATGCAAATGGGATCGTGATCGCGTGTGGGAGGGATCGCCATGACACGTCAGCAAGAATGCAGTGATTCTATCTGAGTTTGTTGAGTGCATGCAGCCTTCTGAGTTGAAATTTGATAAACTGCAGCTATGGGCCCAAGTTTTGAACCTCCCGTTTAACCTTCGGGTTGAACCATGGAGCACAGCGATCGCTCACCAAATTAATGGAATAGCATCCTCGGTGCAGTTTGATCATATTGTTGGGTACCTAAGGGCGAGAGTCACTGATGATGTTGATAAACCCTTGAGGAGGTGGATACTAATTGAGTCAAAGAGGATAAAATGCATGGATCCTTATGATATTGTGTATGAGAATGTGCCACGTGTTTGCTTCTCATGTGGCAAACTGGGTCACTCGAATCTTTTCTGTGGAATGCCCGGAACAAGACACGAGAATGGAGATCTTCCTTTTGGCAAAGGCCTACGGGCACAAGATGATTGGAAGAAGGCTACCTCTGGTGAAAGTTCGACGAGGGAGAATTCAGCATCCCACAAAAGTAAACCGAAAACGAGGAACTCGAGCACAATGGCTAAGGGGACGGCTGAAGTAACCTCTCTTGCAAAGAATAATAGAAACCACCAGAAGTGGAAGGGGGGACCTCACGTCCAGAACCAGATGTATAGGAGGGTCAACCGGCCGCTCCTGACAGATTCTCCTCACCGGGATGAGGAAGGGACAGTGAATGCGACTGCTTCTCTCAATGTCTCGCCAGCGAGTTCTGAAACTGAGAGGGAGCCAAAGAAAAAGAAACCTAACCCGAATAATTCGGAGACTTCAGCAGAGGCTGCGAGGCAGCCCTGCCCGATACAATGAGTTGCTTGAGCTGGAACCGTCGAGGGCTTGGGAACCCATCGACAGTTTGAGAGCTTCGCGGTGTGGTGAAGTAGGAAGGGCCCGGTCTCATGTTTGTGATGGAGACAAAAATCTCAGCGAAAAGAGTGGAAAGTTTGCAAAATCGTCTTGGTTTTGCATGATATTTTGCAGTAAACAGTACTGGCCTTAGTGGTGGTATTGGTTTGTTTTGGATGGATGACTTGGATGTGCAGTTGAAAAACTACAGGTCATGTCACATTGACGTTTTGGTCAAGAAGAAGACCCGAGCCTCGCAGGAGTGGCGGCTCACTGGTTTCAATGGAGCTCCAAAGGTGGAAGATCGGCCACACAGTTGGAGGTTCCTCCGTACACTCTTTGCAATTCAGCACGAAGCTTGGCTTTGTGTCGATGATTTGAATGAGACAATGAGTGCTTCTGAACATTTCTCCTGGGCGGCTCGGCCTGAATATCAAATGCGGGCGTTCAGAGAAGCAGTGGATGACTATTTGTTTCATGACCTTGGTTGGTCTGGGACGAAATACGCATGGGATAATGGGCAGCAAGGAGATGCGAATGTTAAAGCCAGATTGGACAGAGGTTTTGGAAATCCCCAGTATGTCCATATGTTCCCAGATACACATGTCCGGCATATTGCCACCGCGGAGTCTGATCATTGCTTTTTGATGATTGATCCGCGGGAACACTTGGCTGGAAAAGAGACACGAGCTGCTAGACAGTTTCGGTATGAAGATGTATGGCAGACACATGTTGACTATGACCAGCTTGTTCTTCAACAGTGGCAAAAGGGAACTGGACAACATGGTTTGGCCGGCGTGGTTAGTGCTCTCAACGACATGCAACAGAAGCTTGCTAGCTGGGGAGCAAAGGAATTCAGGAGCTTAACACGCAAGGTCCGGAGGCTGCGCACAAAGCTTGATCGCCTGCGAGCTCGCTCCATAGGGCGCGGGCCCACAGATGAAGAACGCTCTATTGGGCAGCAACTGCGTGAAGCTCTCCGACAAGAGGAAATATGGTTGCAGCAATGATCCAGAGTTCTATGGTTATGGAAGGGAGATCGTAACACACGCTATTTCCATGCCCAGGCAGCTCTAAGGAAACACATTAATAGAATTGAGTTTCTGGTGAGAGCTGATGGCTCAACGTGTCAGACATTTGAAGAAAATCATGCTGAAGTCCAAGGTTTTTATGAAGCTCTATACACATCACAGGGTTTCCGACCTATGGACGAGTTGCTCAACCTGGTTCCACCCAAGGTGACACCACTCATGAATGAGCACCTCGACAAGCCGTTCACAGCTCAAGAGGTCAAGGTAGCCTTGTTCTAAATGGCGCTGTCCAAGGCACCAGGGGTGGATGGATTCACAGCGGATTTTTTTTCAGCGACATTGGGAGCTTCTTGAGGAAGACATAGTGCACGTTGTGTTGGATCTCTTGAATGGGGGTGAGTTGCCAATGGGCATGAATGAAACTTCAATTACCATCATACCTAAATTAAGGTACCCACAGTGCATCTCACAATATAGGCCAATTTCTCTTTGCTCTGTGCTCTATAAAATTGCATCCAAATGTATCACTAACAGAGTTAGGGAGTTCCTTGGAGATATTGTTGGTAAAGAACAGAGTGCTTTTATTCCCGGCCATCTCATTACTAATAATGTTCTTATTGCGTATGAGAGCGTTCATGCGATGAGGAGGCGGAAGAAGAGGAGAAATCATGTGCGTGCAGTCAAACTTGATATGATGAAAGCATATGACCAAGTTGAATGGCACTATCTAGAAGCTATCATGTCAAGGTTGGGCTTCAGTCCGAGTTTTGTTAGACTGACAATGAAATGTGTGACTTCTGTCAGGTTTACAGTGCGCATGAATGGGGTATTGATGACGTACTTCACCCCATCCTGGGGCTTGCGTCAAGGGGATCCCTACTCACCCTACCAATTCCTTCTTTTGTGCGGAGAGTTTTACGACACTTTTGAACAACTTGGGTGGCGCACAAGTGCATAGGGGAACTAGAGTAAGCAATCATTCGCCTTGGGTGAATCATATTCTCTTTGCTGACGACAGTCTTATTTTTATGAGTGAAAAGGAGACGAGCGCCCGAACGCTGTATCAAGTTTTGAGGATCTACGGTGACTGTTCTGGACAGTGTGTAAACAGAGAAAAAGCTCCATCTACTTTAGTCTGAACACGCCTGACCCATTTAGACAACAATTGAAGTCGGTATCACGGTCGAAGCTTTCAATGAGAGATACCTTGGTTTACCTACTGCAACCGGACAGATTACAAGTGGTACCTTTGGTAATTTGAACGAGAGGATTCAAAGCAAGTTGCAGGGGCGGGTGATGGGCCTCTAACCCCTCATTGGTTACCCCAAGTGGAAGGTGTGAGATGCAGTGTTGTGGAAGTTTTTCCCTTAGCAAAGATGCCAAGGATCGAATCCCAAGAGACTCCTAGGTTCAACAAGTAGGTGTCAACTGCTAACGGCGCCAGATATTAGCAATCAACATGGACCTGCACACAGATACAAATAATTTTGCTCCCAACGAGTACAGAGAGGTTGTCAATCCCTCCGGCCTTGTAGTTCACAAAGGATTAAACGCAAATGATAGTAGTGATAGATAATGTTTGCAATAGTAAGTAAAAGCGAAAAGTAAATAGCGGATGTGATCAATGATGGTAATATGGACCGGAGTCTCATGATGTTCACTAGTGATGTCTCTCTCCCAAAAGACGATAAAACAGCTATGTGAGGTAAACAAATTACAGCTGGGCAATTGACAGGACCACGAACGCAAACCAATGCTGACTACATTGCAAGAAAGGTTGAGGTTCAAAGCATGGGCGGTACACCAAAGTAAGTAGACCGAAATCCATCAATATCTACTACTAATCATCCACCTTGAGATATCTATCCAGAACATCTCGCTGGTATTAAGTTGCGAGCCCCACCCATAGTGTAAACTCAAAGCAACAGACACCTGCATTAAAAGAACTTTGCGTAAAGTAAACAATCCTTGCACCCGCGGGCACAAGGGAGACTACTGGTCATGGACTCATGGTCCAAGGGAGACTACTCACAACTCATCCGGGAGGCGTCCATGGTGGTGGAGAGGCTCCCGGTGGTGATCCTTCCCTCCGGCAGGGTGCCGGGAAGAGTTCTCCTGGTGCTCCCGATCTTGGAAGCGGCGGCGGCAGCGGAACAAAGATGAGATCGCGAAAAAGAGTTCCCGTCCCGAGGGTTTCGAAAGACGCTCTAAATATATGCCAAAGGGGGGCACTAGACGGGGCTCGGGGGCCCAGGCGCCGCCCCGGCGCGGCCCGGGGGGGCGCGCCGCCAGGGCGCCTGGAGCCCTGGTGCCCCCCCCCCCGGCTGTCCTTCGGGCGCACGGTAGGTTCTGGAACGCTGATTTTTTATAAAAAAAATTCTGGATTTTTCCTGTCAGTTCTCGTAATGTGAAAACCTGAAATACAAAAACAGCCGAAAACAGAAACTGGCACTGGGGTGCACTGAGTTAATAGGTTAGTCCAAATATGATCAAAAGTGTATGGAAGTGTATGAATATCATAGCAATATCACCCAAAAGAGGCATGGAGCAAGCAGGAATTATAGATACGTTTTGGACGTATCAACATCCCCAAGCTTAATTCCTGCTCGTCCTCGAGTAGGTAAATGATAATAAGAATAATTTCTGTGGTGACATGCTATTAACCATATAGGACTTTTTCATAGTCATATGACAAAAGCTTACTGAGACAATGATTCTATAGTAATTAAGTTGCCTCATGAAAAAATCACAAAGAACTGAAAGTTTTACAATATGAAACTGAAACATCAAAAAGATTTGCAATGAACATGATGTGCAAATATGATAAAGTGATATCTAGCTTGCCCCCTTTAGTGAAGCAAAACATAAATGCAGGGGCACCTTCAAGGTTTAAGTGATGACTAGATACAATGATTTCAAAATAAACGATATCACAATCATGCAAAAGACAATGCTACTTTGGAACAATGCACATTACACTTAGAATGACAATCATGCTCTCAGTAGTTGGTGCTTGAAGAAAGAAGGTGGAGACTCAACATAAAAGTAAAAGAATGGTTATGTGCTAGAGCTTTTTTTTTATTTTGAAAACATAGAAGCAATTTTGTCAACGGTAGTAGTACTTCATATGTGTCATGCATAAGACATCCTATAAGTTGCAAGCCTCATGCATCGAATACCAATAGTGCTCGCACCTTGTCCTAATTAGCTCGGATTTCCATGGATTGTCATCGCATTACATATGTTTCAACCAAGTGTCACAAAGGGGTACCTCTATGCCACCTGTACAAAGGTCCAAGGAGATAAATCGCATTTGATTTCTCGTTTTTGATAGATCTCAACTTGAGGACATCCATACCGGGACAACATAGAAAATAGATAATGGACTCCTCTTTAATGCATAAGCATATTCTCATAAGAGATTGAGGATTAATGTCCAAGCTAAAACTTCCACCATGATAAATGGCTTTGGTTGGCGGCCCAATGTTCTCCTCTAACAATATGCATACTCATTCAACTCATGGCAAATCACCCTTACTTCAGACAAGACGAACATGCATAGCAACTCACATGATATTCAACAAAAGTGTGACAGTTGATGGCGTCCCCAGAAACATGGTTACCGCTTAGCAAGCAACTTATAAGAAATAAGATACATAAGCAACATATTCTTTACCACAATAGTTTTTAAGCTACTTTCCCATGAGCTATGTATTGCAAAGTTAGTCCGCTTAGTACAGGTGGAGGTTAGCAAAAGACTGGGAGCGACCAACTAAGAGAGCAATGACGGTCATAATCACGCAGAGCGACAAAGCAACATTGAATCAGGCATGGAAGTTATATCGCTACTCAGAAATAAAAGATCATCAAGGCTTGACAGACTTTCTTTACAGTCTTAAATATGCGTGAGCATACGCCAAGTCAATCAAAATAAATTCTTGAAGGAAGATATTACTAAACCATACCATATCATAGGCAAACAAATCATGTTGGTACTCCAATAACACATTGGGAAACCCCCCAGCTATTTGAGACTAACCATAAGAAAACCTGAACTACTAAGCGTCATTATGCACGTACCATCTTTATCATAGACATATTAACCAATGCAACGGAAGAAAACTCTCTTAATAAGGTGAGCATGGTAATTAAAGAGAGTTCAAGCAACCAACTAAACAAAAGCTCTTTGAAAAGATAAGCATGAATACTAAGAGCTGAGCATGATAGTAGCTATTAAAAGACAAAGAACACACACAGCAAGGATAGACATGAAAATTCTATGTTATGTTCTAGGTAGAAGTGGAGCGTGTTTCTCTCCCACATAAAGAAAGCTGAGTTCCAACTCGTTATGAAAAACTAAAAAGAAAACTAAAAACAAGACGCTCCAAGCATAGCACATAACACATGAAGTGATAAAAATATAGTGGAACGAAAGACGAACTGATAATGTTGATGGAGAAGGGGATGCACGGGGGCATCCCCAAGCTTAGACGCTTGAGTCTCCTTGAATATTTCTTGGGGGTGCACGGGGGCATCCCCAAGCTTGAGCGCTTGACACTCCTGAATCTTTTTATCATCTTCCCTCGCACACTTGAAAACTCCCTTCATACATAACTCATCATAATCTGATTAGCGAGGTTAGTACCCTTAATAAAATAATTGTTCCTTGCTGGAAATAAAGATATTCTTGAAGGTCTACTGTTTCTCAAGATTGCCAAAAGGTTTTTGCAAAGAAAAAGCAAGCTCTTGATTTGCAAAATGAAGGAAATGCAAAACAGGACAGAATCTGTGAAAAACAGAACAGCAGGTAGTAAATGATTTGTTCGGGGTACTTCTGCAACTCAAATCAAAAAACTCAGAACAGACGCACGAAAGACAATTATATAGAGAACGCTGTCGAAAAAATTCAGACCAAAAAGATGATCTGGTCAATTATACGAATTTTTCTATCCAAGGACAGAATCTGTTTCCTGGACAGCACCTCACAACTTTTGAACTTTCTAGCAATCAGAGGCTATACTTGGCACAAAATTGAAAAGCAAAGATACAATGATGATGCTACTGTAGTAACAACATCAAGACACAACAAAAACAAAATAAAATTTATTCATTGGGCTGCCTCCCAAAAGCGCTTTCTTTTATGCCTTTAAGCTAGGCATAATACTTTAATGATGCTCTCGTAGGAATAAGAGGTGAAGAACAAAAGAGAGCATCAAGAAGCAAATACCAAACACATTTAAGCCTAACATGCTTCCTATGCATAGGAATATTGCAATACAATAACTCATTGAAGCACAAAGCAATAAGCATAGGAAGACAAAACAAGTGCAGCTTCAAAACCTTCAACATAAAGAGAGGGAACTTGATATTATTGAAATATCTATAAGCATATGTTCCCTTCTCATAATAATTTTCAGTGGGATCACGAATAAACTCAACAATATAAGCATCACATAAAGCATTGTTACCATGATCCACATGCAAAAAGGTACTCCTACTCTCCACATAAGCATCATGAAGAGGATAAAACTTAGTATAAAAGAGAGACATAAGCTCTTGCCAATCAAGCAGGTGTGAGTTATCGAGAAGCTTATACCAATCTGAAGCTTTATCTATAAGTGATACGGCGAACAATTTCCTCATGACAAACTCCCTTGATACACCTGCAAGCTTAAATAATGAACATAGTTGTGACAGATATAGTAAGTGTTCACCGGGATGTCTGTCTCCTGCATAACGATTAGCCAAAACATAATCGATAATACCAGCTGGTATTTTATAGGGCACAATTTCAGTAGGGGGAGGATCAACCACCACAGGTGTGGGGCGTCTTCCCACAAGCAACGATCCAATAACAGGGTTGTCCATAAGCATAACTAGTGAAAAGACATAAAGAAAACTGAAAGGTAAACTAACAAGACTAAAAGCAAAGGTAAAAGATAGCGTGCAACTCCCCTATCCTGAAGAGTGGAGTCCCCGGCAACGGCGCCAGAAAAACTCCTTGATGGGCCTCTAACCCCTCGTTGGTTACCCCAAGTGGAAGGTGTGAGATGCAGTGTTGTGGAAGTTTTTCCCTTAGCAAAGATGCCAAGGATCGAATCCCCAGAGACTCCTAGGTTCAACAAGTAGGTGTCAACTGCTAACGGCGCCAGATATTAGCAATCAACATGGACCTGCACACAGATACAAATAACTTTGCTCCCAACGAGTACAGAGAGGTTGTCAATCCCTCCGGCCTTGTAGTTCACAAAGGATTAAACGCAAATGATAATAGTGATAGATAATGTTTGCAATAGTAAGTAAAAGCGAAAAGTAAATAGCGGATGTGATCAATGATGGTAATATGGACCGGAGTCTCATGATGTTCACTAGTGATGTCTCTCTCCCAAAAGACGATAAAACAGCTATGTGAGGTAAACGAATTACAGCTGGGCAATTGATAGGACCACGAATGCAAACCAATGCTGACTACATTGCAAGAAAGGTTGAGGTTCAAAGCATGGGCGGTACGCCAAAGTAAGTAGACCGAAATCCATCAATATCTACTACTAATCATCCACCTTGAGATATCTATCCATAACATCTCGCTGGTATTAAGTTACGAGTCCCACCCATAGTGTAAACTCAATGCAACAGACAACTGCATTAAAAGAACTTTGCGTAAAGTAAACAATCCTTGCACCCGCGGGCACAAGCACCGTTGTTTTCCCCCCTTGTGGCAACAGCACATCCCCTAGACTCATGTTTCTGTCACTCAAGCTAGTCATCGAGGGGCATGAACCCACAATCGAGCATAACGTTCCCTCTTGGAATCACTACGTATTACTTGGCCAAAGCAATAAATAACAATGGAGAACATGCAAGAATTACTTATGAACATAAATATAAAAGAGGTAGATCAAATATATTACTCAATCACAATCTGAACATAATCTCATAATCCATCGGATCCCAGCAAACTCAACATAGCAACATCATAAGGATTACATATGTGCCTCGATCATGTAGGGCAGCTCATGAGGACTAATTAGTGAAGCACAAGAACGGGAGGAGAACATCACATAGCTACTGGTCATGGACTCATGGTCCAAGGGAGACTACTCACAACTCATCCGGGAGGCGTCCATGGTGGTGGAGAGGCTCCCGGTGGTGATCCTCCCCTCCGGCAGGGTGCCGGGAAGAGTTCTCCTGGTGCTCCCGATCTTGGAAGCGGCGGCGGCGGTGGAACAGAGATGAGAACGCGAAAAACAGTTCCCGTCCCGAGGGTTTCGAAGGACGCTCTAAATATATGCCAAAGGGGGCACCAGACGGGGCTCGGGGGGCCCAGGCGCCCCCCCGGCGTGGCCCAGGGGGGAGGGGCGCGCCGCCAGGGCGCCTGGAGCCCTGGTGCCCCCCCCCCCGGGCTGTCCTTCGGGCGCACGGTAGGTTCTGGAACGCTGATTTTTTATATAATTTTTCTGGATTTTTCCTGGCAGTTCTCGTAATGTGAAAACCTGAAATACAAAAACAACCGAAAACAGAAACTGGCACTGGGGTGCACTGAGTTAATAGGTTAGTCCAAATATGATCAAAAGTGTATGGAAGTGTATGAATATCATAGCAATATCACCCAAAAGAGGCATGGAGCAAGCAGAAATTATAGATACATTTTGGACGTATCAGCGGGCGGAACGCATGATTTCATGTGCAGGACGAGAGATACGTCCGAAATCGGTGGCCTGAGCGATTCCGGCTTTTTCTATGATTTTTTTTAAGTTAACAAAGAAGGTTTGCAAGGGACTCACATCACGCATGGCGCGCTACTGGTGGAACAGTTCTCTTGATCGTCGATCATTGCATTGGGTTGATTGGGACACCCTTGCAACGCCAAAAGAGAACGGCGGGATGGGATTCAGAAATATGTAGTTCTTCAACTTCGCCCTTCTTGGAAAACATGGATGGAGACTCGTCACGAGCCCGGACTCACTCTGTGCACGGGTGCTCAAAGGGAAGTATTTCCCGACTACCAACTTCATGGAGGCCACCGCACATCTGCATGCTTCATCTACGTGGCGCGCAATTTTGGCTGGGCGGGAAGCCCTTGGGGTTGGTATGATCAAGCCGATTGGCGATGGCACAACGGTATCGATCTGGGACGATCCTTGGACCCCAGGAATCATATCCTTGAAACTGTCGGTCCAGCTGGGTGTTACGAACTTAGCCATTGTCTCTGACTTGATTGATTCTAATATTGGGACATGGAAGATGGACGTAGTGAGGGAAAATTTCATACCCAATGAAGACGCGGCTATCCTTAACATACCCTTGCGGCGCATGGGAGGGGAAGACTACTGGGCTTGGTCGGCAGAGAAAGCAGGAGTCTATACTATCAAAACAGCGTACCGATCCCTAATGATTCGCAACGAGCATTTGGCTCTAGAAGAAGGGTCGGTTACAGAATCCTCAATGACAGACAAGCAGCTATGGACGAGGCTTTGGAAACTGAACGTGGTACCAAAAGTCCATGTGTTTTGGTGGTGAATGTTACGTGGGATCCTTCCTGTCGAAAGCACTCTTAAACACAGACACATAGCGACTCTTGCTAGGTGCAAAGTGTGACTGGCAGCTGATGAGGACATGTATCATGCGCTGATAAAATGCTCTCACGCAAAATGTTTCTAGAGGGAAGCAAGCAAGTGGCTGCACATAAAGCTCTCAGAGTTACATATGATGACATGGGCCAGAGATATTCTTTGTGACTCTAGGTTTGATGCGTCGGAGCGAGCAAAAATTGTCTCGGTGATGTGGGCAATCTGGACTTCTTGAAATAATATCACCCATGACAAAGCTAGTATGAACACGGTCCAGTTACTCAAGATGATCAGAGATGCTCTTGCGGTGTTGGAGCTCCCGACCAAACACGCGAGCATTTTGCCGGGTCATGGTTGGAGGCCACCACAGGAGGAGTGGATGAAAATCAACACGGATGCTGGTATTTCTATGCAGGAGCATAGAGGAGGTATTGGAGGTGTGGCTAGTGAAGGAAATATGCCCTAGAGGCAATAATAAAGATGTTATTTGTATTTCCTTATATCATGATAAATGTCTTTTATTCATGCTAGAATTGTATTAACCGGAAACTTGATACATGTGTGAATACATAGACAAAATAGTATGTCCCTAGTATGCCTCTACTAGACTAGCTCATTGATCAAAGATGGCTATGTTTCCTAGCCATAGACATGAGTTGTCATTTGATCAACGGGATCACATCATTATGAGAATGATGTGATGGACTAGACCCATCCGTTAGCATAGCACTATGATCGTTTAGTTTTACTGCTACTGCTTTCTTCATGACTTATACATGTTCCTATGACTATGAGATTATGCAACTCCCGAATACCGTAGGAACACCTTGTGTGCTATCAAACGTCACAACGTAACTGGGTGATCATAAAGATACTCTACAGGTGTCTCCGAAAGTATTCGTGGTGTTGGCATAGATCAAGACTAGGATTTGTCACTCCGAGTGTCGGAGAGGTATCTCTGGGCCCTCTCGGTAATACACATCATAATAAGCCTTGCAAGCAAAATACTAATGAGTTAGTCACGAGATGATGTATTACGGAACGAGTAAAGAGACTTGCCGGTAAAGAGATTGAACTAGGTATAGAGATACCGACGATCGAATCTCGGGCAAGTAACATACCGATGGCAAAAGGAACAACGTATGTTGTTATGCGGTTTGACCGATAAAGATCTTCGTAGAATATGTGGGAGCCAATATGAGCATCCAGGTTCCGCTATTGGTTATTGACCGGAGATGAGTCTCGGTCATGTCTACATAGTTCTCGAACCCGTAGGGTCCGCACGCTTAACGTTTGATGGCGATCGGTATTATGAGTTTATGAGTTTTGATGTACTGAAGGTAGTTTGGAGTCCCGGATGAGATCACGGACATGACGAGGAGTCTCGGAATATCCGAGACATAAAGATTGATATATTGGACGACTATATTCGGACACTGGAAGTGTTCTGGAAAGTTTCGGAATTTACCGGAGTGCCGGGGGGGGTTACCGGAACCCCCCGGGGGAATGATGAGCCCTGGTGGGCCATAGGGGAGAGAGAGGGCAGCAGCCAGGAGGTGGCGTGCCCCCTCCCTAGGGGCAGTCCGAATAGGACTAGGGGGGGCGCGGCCCCCTTTCCCTCTCCCTCTCCCTCTCCTTCCTTCCCCCTCTCCTTCTTGGTGGACTCCTACTAGGAATAGGATTGCAATCCTATTCCTAGTAGGATTGCCTCTATAGCCGCACCATAGAGGGCCGGCCGGCCTCCCCCGCTTGCTCCTTTATATACGGGGGCAGGGGGCACCCAAAGACACACAAGTTGAATTGTTTTAGCCGTGTGCGGTGCCCCCCTCCACAGAAACACACCTCGGTCATACTGTTGCAGTGCTTAGGCGAAGCCCTGCGCCGGTAGATACATCATATCCGTCACCACGCCGTCATGCTGACGAAACTCTTCCATGAAGCTCAACTGGATCAAGAGCTCGTGGGATGTCATCAAGCTGAACGTGTGCTGAACGCGGAGGTGCCGTACGTTCGGTGCTTGATCGGTTTCGCGAAGAAGTTCGACTACATCAACCGCGTCACTTGACGTTTCCGCTCCCGGTCTACGAGGGTACGTAGACACACTCTCCCCTATCGTTGCTATGCATCTAGTAGATAGATCTTGCGTGATCGTAGGAAAATTTTAAAATACTACGTTCCCCAACAGTGGTATCAGAGTCATGTCTATGCGTAGATGATATGCACGAGTAGAACACAATGAGTTGTGGGCGATACTAGTCATACTGCTTACCAGCATGTCATACTTTGCTTCGGCGGTATTGTGAGATGAAGCGGCCCGGACCGACATTACGCTTACACTTACGCGAGACTGGTTTCACTGTTATGAGCACTCGTTGCTTAAAAGTGACTGGCGGGTGTCTGTCTCTCTCACTTTAGCTGAATCAAGTGTGACTATGCCCGGTCCTTGTGAAGGTTAAAACAGCACGTACTTGACGAAACATCGTTCTGGTTTTTGTATGCGTAGGTAAGAATGGCTCTTGGTAAGCCCGTAGCAGCCACGTAAAACTTGCAACAACAAAGTAGAGGATGTCTAACTTGTTCTTGCAGGGTATGTTGTGATGTGATATGGTCAATACATGATGAGATATACGGTTTTGTATGAGATGATCATGTTTTGTAATGTTATCGGCAACTGGCAGGAGCCATATGGTTGTCGCTTTATTGTATGAAATGCAATCGCCATGTAATTGCTTTACTTTATCACTACATGGTAGCGATAGTCGTAGAAGCAATAGTTGGCGAGACGACAACGATGCTATGATGGAGATCAAGGTGTCTCGCCGGTGACGAAGGTGATCATGACGGTGTTTTGGAGATGGAGATCAAAAGCACAAGATGATGATGGCCATATCATGTCACATATTTTGATTGCATGTGATGTTTATCTTATTATGCTTCTTATTTTGCTTAGAACGACGGTAGCATTATAAGATGATCCCTTACTAAATTTCAAGGTATAAGTGTTCTCCCTGAATATGCACCATTGCGAAAGTTTGTCGTGCTGAGACACCACGTGATGATCGGGTGTGATAAGCTCTACGTTCAAAGACAACGGGTGCAAGCCAGTTTTGCACACGCAGAATACTCGGGTTAAACTTGACGAGCCTAGCATATGCAGATGTGGCCTCGGAACACTGGAGACCGAAAGGTCGAGCGTGAATCATATAGTAGATATGATCAACATAAGATGTTCACCATTGAAACTACTCCATCTCACGTGATGATCGGACATGGTTTAGTTGATTTGGATCACGTGATCATTTAGATGACCGGAGGGATGTCAATCTAAGTGGGAGTTCTTTAAGTAATATGATTAATTGAACTTTAATTTATCATGAACTTTGTCCTGATAGTTTTTGCATATCTATGTTGTTGTAGATCAATGGCCCGTGCTACCGTTCCTTTGAATTTTAATGCATTCCTAGATAAAGCTAAGTTGAAAGATGATGGTAGCAATTACACGGACTGGGTCCGTAACTTGAGGATTATCCTCATTGCTGTACAGAAGAATTATGTCCTTGAAGCACCGCTAGGTGACAAGCCCCCTCCCGCTAATCTAGACGCTTTGAACGTCTGGCAGACGCGGTCTGATGACTACACGATAGTTCAGTGTGCCATGCTTTACGGCTTAGAACCGGGACTTCAACGACGTTTTGAACGTCATGGACCATATGAGATATTCTAGGAGTTGAAGTTAATATTTCAAGCAAATACCCGAATTGAGAAATATGAGATTTCCAATAAGTTCTACAGCTGCAAGATGGAGGAGAATAGTTCTATCAGTGAACACTTACTCAGAATGTCTGGGTACTACAATCATATGACTCAACTTGGTTACAAAGTTGACGAGGATAGTGTCATTGATAGAGTTCTTCAATCACTGCCACCAAGCTATAAAGGCTTCGTGATGAACTATTGTAATGCCCCGGATGTAATACTTTCCCTTTTGGGCTTATAATATATCTCCGGCTTCATCTATTTCCATTTCGGGTTCTTTGTCTTTCGGGCTTTCGTCGTTTTGTTGTGGGAGTGTGTGGCATTCATTCATATCATGTAGACATGTGCATTGCATTGCATCTGTGTTGTGGGTTGCATCCGGTTCCGTGTGTTTCTTCCCGTTGTCCGTTTCGCGTTCCGGAGCTCCCTCACGTGTCCGTGACGTCCCGTAGGCCTACTTTGTTGTTCGGGCGTTTTTCGTTACCGGTGTGCCGTGAGGTTGTTTTGTGTGTTGTTGTTTTATTGTGTGCAACCCGCCTCTCAAATCTCGTCTCGTTTGGACTCCGTTGACTTTTCCCTCCGTTGTCCGTGTGGGTCCGAAGTGCCTTCGCTTCGTGTCCCGGAGATACCCTTACTGCTCTCTTTTATCTCCGTCTAGGCCTTTTAAAACAACCCCCGCGATCGGATCCGTCGGATCGCGATCGGAGGGCTCCTAGCGCCCCTAAATCCCCTCCTAACCCTAAAAACTGCTACATATAGACCCCCCCTAGTCTATTTTGGGCATCCCTATCCCCTTCTTCTTCCTCCTCTAGACCCCTTTCTTTTTTTTTTCTTTTCTTCTTCAGATCCAATCAGTTTTTCCACCAGATCCCGAGGGGATCCAGTTTCCCATCGAAGGTACCGCGAGCCGCCCGACCATTTCCTCTGTTTCCCGAGCGGGTCAACGCGCGCCGCCGCCAGATCCTCCGGTCGCTCGAGCCAGCCCGCAGCCAGACCAGCGAACGACCAAGGCCGCGCCAGCCCGTCGGATTCGTCGTCGCCGCAACGCGCCAGGCCGGCCGCGCGCGACCACCGCCCCGGCCCGTACACCTGTCGCCTGGGCCGGCCTGGTCCCCACATCGCCGCACCGATCCAGTCTTCGTCGCCCCCTCCCCCTCCGATCGAACGGGCCACCACTCCGGCCCAAGTCGCCGCTTCCGCGCCTCTGCACCGCGCCGCATCGGGCGCCAGCCGCCACCGGGCCGCTCGCCCGCCCGGGCCTGCTCCACCGGGCCTCCGCCTCAGCGCCCGCCCAGCCGGGCCTCGCCAGGCCGCCGTGCCACCGCATCGCCTCCCGCACTGCGCGCCTGGGCCGCCCCGCGCCGGATCGGGCCGCCGCCACTGTTCACCCGTTTCTGTTCACTGTTCATCAGATCTGGAGAGGTTGACTTTAATTCCCTAAACCCCTGTTTTCCTGATCTGATATGCATACTTTGACCTGCCCTAACTTTTTACCTGCTGCTCCGTTTTGCGCGTGTAGCATGTCCAGATGTTCGTGGAGATGTCCTCTACGTTTTACCTGTTGTAGTCATGCATGTTAGATGTCATCTTGACACTTGTTTTGCTGTTGCAAGAGTGCATCATGATATAAACTGCTGTTATGTGTTATTTTCATGCCACCTTTGACTTGTGATCACTTTTAGCTCGTTTGTCCAAACGATGCAAATGACATGTCCACGTGTTCGTCTTGCCACGAACTACGTGATGCTTGTGATAGGTTGCATGGTAGAATTATTGTTTCCTTGTTATCATAGTTGCAAAGTGCCATGTTCATATGTTGTGTTTTCACTTGTTATGAAATGCCATCTTGTTGAGCTCGTTGTAATCGGTGTGTTCACCACAATGGTGCATGCTTGTGTGTTTCGGGATCACCATCATATGTATTTTGATGAGGTGCTTACCCTTTGCCATGTTTAGTTTCGAGGTGACTCAAACATGCTCTTTTTGATGCTATGATGATGTTGCTGTTTTAGGACTTAGTGAAATTTCACTAAGTCTGAAATCTGTAACGTTCCGATGCCATGTTGGTGTGATGTTGTAGGACAAAGCATGATAGTTTTGGGGTGGGTTTTGATTGTTCCTTGTAGTATATATTGTTGTCTTTCCATTCATGTCCTCACATGTCCATTTGAGTGGCTGTAGCATGTTTATATTTTTCTCCAAACTTTCAATAAAATTCTGCTGCCAGAATTTTATTTCAAAGTTCAATATGTCCAAGATCATTGCTATTGATCCGTGACTCCGTTTGGGGTGCACTTTGGACCTAGTTGCTGTACTTTATATCTAGTTTGTGTTCAAGTCCTTTGCCATGCTTTTTGGGTGCTGTAGATTATTTATTTTGAGCTCCCAAGATGCTATGTTGCTGTAATTTTCAGTTTTCGCTCAAATCTTGTTTCGGGCATAACTTTTAGCCCGTAACTCCGATTTCAGCGAATCTTATATCAAACTTGGGTGTTTTTCTGTGTAGATTAATAATATCAGCTTGTTATCTTGTTTTGAGGTGTTTTGCTTGAGTGATGTTTTCCGTGCCCCATGTGCATCTTTAGTGCATCCATCATGCATTCATGTTTTTCGAGTGCGCATTGCATCGTGTTGATTGGTGCTAGGTGTGTTTGTCTTGTTTAGAGCCGGAAGTTGAGCACGAGGTTTCCAACGAGGTTGAGCACGAGGTTTCCAACGAGTTTGAGCACGAGGACCCTTCTTTCGATCCGAACGTCTTCTCTTCAGGCAAGATGACCGAACCCCGATAACATTACTATCTTTGCCTATTGCTAGTAGTCTCGATCTATAGTTTTGCCTCGATGCCCATGTTCTTCTTGTCAGCCTCCTACTTGTAACCAATTGCCATGTTTAACCACCCTACCTATGCAAACCGTTGCTTGGCTAAGTACGCTTCGCTCAGCCCTTCTTATAGCGTTGCTAGTTGCAGGTGAAGATCGAAGATGCTTGCTTCATGTTGAAGTTTGGTTGGGTTATATCACACTATATAAATGCTTTAACTGAAATCACCTATATATTGGCAAGGGTGGAAGGCTAAGCCTTTTGCTTGGTGATTTGTTCCACTCATGCCGTTAGGATCCGTATAAGCCGGTTTTATGTTCCTTGATTATGCGTTCCTAACACGGTTGGGGTGTATGGGACCCCCTCGATAAACCGCTAAGTGCTAAGTCTTTTCCAGCAAGTCCCAACATTGGTACTATTCGCCTAACACAACTAAAACCTTTCCGAGGGAGTAATTAACCCGAGGCTTAATTAATTCAACCCCCCTGGGCCAGTGCTCGATTTGAGTGTTGGTCCAAACTAGAGTCGTGTGCGGGGCCCCCCTTGGCAACTTGGGTATTTCGGCCACTGTACGCTGTGCTCATCCGGTCGTGGCCTGAGACTAGATACGCGCGGCTACTATCAGGGTGTCGGCACGCCGGGAGGATTTGCTGGATTAGCCTTACCTTAGTTCGGTTTAACTTGAGCACGGGATTCCGAGAATACTCGGGTCTTCCCACCTATGGAGTTGCGACTCCGCGGATCGTGGGCTTGTGATGGGCCAAGTTGGAACACCCCTGCAGGGTTTGAACTTTCGAAAGCCGTGCCTGCGGTTATGTGGCAGATGGGAGCTTGTTAATTCCGGTTGTAGATAACTTGACACAATGATACTAATACACTACCAGCGTGTGTTCCGTGACTGTCAATTTCCGAATAGGGATTCGGGAGTTGAACACGGAGGGGTTATGCTTGTGAGCTTGTAGCTAGGATCACTTCGTGATCACTTCTCGTGATGCCTTCTCTTCTCCCTCTCACTTGCGTAAGTTAGATGCTAGTTGCTGCTGCAGACTTGTTCTTTCTTCAGCCTTTCCCTCACCTAAAGGCTTAAATAGTTCTGTTACCCGGGAACGGGATTGCTGAGTCCTCTGTGGCTCACAGTTACTTCACACACCAGATGCAGGTCCAGCTGTGAGCTATCCAGGTGATGGCACCGAGCTGGATTGGGAGTACGACGAGGAGCGTAGTCGTTACTACGTGCGCTACCCGGACGATCAGTAGTGGAGTCTCTTACTAGGATTTCGATCCGCCTGTGGTTGTTTTATTTATCTGAGTTTGGTACTTTGACATTTGGCTTTTGCCCTTAGAGGGTTGTAGTGCTCTTAATGTATGATGTTTGAGACTTGTACTGTTATTCTGTGACGTGGCGATTGTAAGCCAACTATTTTCAGTTTACTATCCCTCTTTTACATGAGTTGTGCAAAGATTACCAAACTTGAGATCATTCTAGGATGGACTTATGCCTTTAAGTCGTGCCTCGACACGTAGGAGGTATAACTCCATCCTGGGCATTACAACTATAATATGCCAGGGATGCAAAAGACAATTCCCGAGCTCTTCGCTATGCTCAAGGCTGCGGAGGTAGAAATCTAAAAGGAGCATCAAGTGTTGATGGTTAACAAGACCACTAGTTTCAAGAAAAAGGGCAAGGGAAAGAAGGGGAACTTCAAAAAGAATAGCAAGACAGTTGCTACTCCCGCGAAGAAACCCAAGTCTGGAGCCAAGCCTGAAACTGAGTGCTTCTACTGCAAAGGGACTAGACACTGGAAGTGGAACTGCCCCAAGTATTTGGTGGATAAGAAGGATGGCAAGGTGAACAAAGGTATATGTGATATACATGTTATTGATGTGTACCTTACTAATGCTCGTAGTAGTACCTGGGTATTTGATACCGATTCGGTTGCTAATATTTGTAACTCGAAACAGGGACTACGGATTTAACGAAGATTGGCTAAGGACGAGGTGACGATGCGCGTGGGAAATGGTTCCAAAGTCGATGTGATCGCCATCGGCACGCTACCTCTACATCTACCTTCGGGATTAGTTTTAGACCTAAATAATTGTTATTTGGTGCCAGCGTTGAGCATGAACATTATATCCGGATCTTGTTTGTTGCGAGACGGTTATTCATTTAAATCAGAGAATAATGGTTGTTCTATTTTTATGAATAATATCTTTTATGGTCATGCACCCTTGAAGAGTGGTCTATTCTTATTGGATCTCGATTGTAGTAATACACATATTCATAATATTGAAGCCAAAAGATGCAAGGTTAATAATGATAGTGCAACTTATTTGTGGCGCTGCCGTTTAGGTCATATTGGTGTAAAGCGCATGAAGAAACTCTATAGTGATGGACTTTTGGAATCACTTGATTATGAATCACTTGGTGCTTGCGAACCATGCCTCATGGGCAACATGACTAAAACTCCGTTCTCCGGAACTATGGAGCGAGCAACAGATTTTTTGGAAATCATACATACTGATGTATGTGGACCAATGAGTGTTGAAGCTCGCGGTGGGTATCGTTATTTTCTGACCTTCACTGATGATTTAAGCAGATATGGGTATATCTACTTAATGAAACACAAGTCTGAAACATTTGAAAAGTTCAAAGAATTTCAGAGTGAAGTAGAGAATCATCATAACAAGAAAATAAAGTTTCTACGATCTGATCGTGGAGGAGAATATTTGAGTTACGAGTTTGGTCTTCATTTGAAACAATGTGGAATAGTTTCACAACTCACGCCACCCGGAACACCACAGCGTAATGGTGTGTCCGAACGTCGTAACCGTACTTTATTGGATACGGTGATGTCTATGATGTCTCTTACCGATTTATCACTATCGTTTTGGGGTTATGCTTTAGAGACAGCTGCATTCACGTTAAATAGGGCACCATCTAAATCCGTTGAGACGACACCTTATGAACTATGGTTTGGCAAGAAACCAAAGTTGTCGTTTCTTAAAGTTTGGGGCTGCGATGCTTATGTGAAAAAGCTTCAACCTGATAAGCTCGAACCCAAATCGGAGAAATGTGTCTTCATATGATACCCAAAAGAGACTGTTGGGTACACCTTCTATCACAAATCCGAAGG
This sequence comes from Secale cereale, assembly GCA_902687465.1. NCBI lineage: Eukaryota > Viridiplantae > Streptophyta > Magnoliopsida > Poales > Poaceae > Secale > Secale cereale. Next base: position 54,064,697 of record LR738710.1, on the reverse strand, counting down.
AAAGATATTCGTTGCTAAGAATGGATCGTTTCTAGAGAAGGAGTTTCTCTCGAAAGAAGTGAGTGGGAGGAAAGTAGAACTTGATGAGGTAATTGTACCTTCTCCTGAATTGGAAAGTAGTACATCACAGAAAATTGTTCCAGTGATTCCTACACCAATCAGTGAGGAATCTAATGACGATGATCATGAAACATCAGATCAAGTTTCTGCTGAACGTCGTAGATCAACCAGAGTACGTTCCGCACCAGAGTGGTATGGCAACCCAGTTCTGGAAGTCGTGTTACTAGACCATGATGAACCTACGAACTATGAGGAAGCGATGATGAGCCCAGATTCCGCAAAATGGCTTGAGGCCATGAAATCTGAGATGGGATCCATGTATGAGAACAAAGTGTGGACTTTGGTTGACTTGCCCGATGATCGGCAAGCCATCGAAAATAAATGGATCTTCAAGAGGAAGACCGACGCAGACTGTAATGTTACTGTTTACAAAGCTCGACTTGTTGCGAAAGGGTTTTGACAAGTTCAAGGAGTTGACTACGATGAGACTTTCTCACCTGTAGTGATGCTTAAGTCTGTCCGAATCATGTTAGCAATTGCCGCATTTTATGATTATGAAATCTGGAAAATGGATGTCAAAACTGCATTCCTAAATGGATATCTCAAAGAAGAGTTGTATATGATGCAACCAGAAGGTTTTGTCGATCCAAAAGGTGCTAACAAAGTATGCAAGCTCCAGCGATCCATCTATGGACTGGTGCAAGCATCTCAGAGTTGGAATATATGCTTTGATGAGGTAATCAAAGCATATGGTTTTATACAGACATTTGGAGAAGCCTGTATTTACATGAAAGTGAGTGGGAGCTCTGTAGCATTTCTGATATTATATGTAGATGACATATTATTGATTGGAAATGATATAGAATTTCTGGATAGCATAAAAGGATACTTAAATAAGAGTTTTTCAATGAAAGACCTCGGTGAAGCTGCATATATATTAGGCATCAAGATCTATAGAGATAGATCAAGACGCTTAATTGGACTTTCACAAAGCACATACCTTGATAAAGTTTTGAAGAAGTTCAAAATGGATCAGTCGAAGAAAGGGTTCTTGCCTGTGTTACAAGGTATGAAGTTGAGTAAGACTCAATGCCCGACCACTGCAGAAGATAGAGAGAAAATGAAAGTCATTCCCTATGCCTCAGCCATAGGATCTATCATGTATGCAATGCTGTGTACCAGACCTGATGTGTGCCTTGCTATAAGTCTAGCAGGGAGGTACCAAAGTAATCCAGGAGTGGATAACTGGACATCGGTCAAGAACATCCTGAAATACCTGAAAAGGACAAAGGATATGTCTCTCGTATATGGAGGTGACAAAGAGCTCGTCGTAAATGGTTACGTCGATTCTAGCTTTGACACTGATCCGGATGACTCTAAGTCACAAACCGGATATGTATTTTTATTGAATGGTGGAGCTGTCAGTTGGTGCAGTTCCAAGCAGAGCGTCGTGGCGGGATCTACGTGTGAAGCGGAATACATAGCTGCTTCGGAAACAGCAAATGAAGGAGTCTGGATGAAGGAGTCATATCCGATCTAGGTGTAATACCTAGTGAATCGGGTCCAATGAAAATCTTTTGTGACAACACTGGAGCAATAGCCTTGGCGAAGGAATCCAGGTTTCACAAGAGAACAAAGCACATCAAAAGACACTTCAATTCCATCCGCGATCTAGTCAAGGAGGGAGACATAGAGATTTGCAAGAAACATATGGATCTGAATGTTGCAGACCCGTTGACTAAGCCTCTTCCACGGGCAAAACGTGATCAGCACCAGGACTCCATGGGTGTGAGGATCATCACTTTGTAATCTAGATTATTGACTCTAGTTCAAGTGGGAGACTGAAGGAAATATGCCCTAGAGGCAATAATAAAGATGTTATTTGTATTTCCTTATATCATGATAAATGTCTTTTATTCATGCTAGAATTGTATTAACCGGAAACTTGATACATGTGTGAATACATAGACAAAATAGTATGTCCCTAGTATGCCTCTACTAGACTAGCTCATTGATCAAAGATGGCTATGTTTCCTAGCCATAGACATAAGTTGTCATTTGATCAACGGGATCACATCATTATGAGAATGATGTGATGGACTAGACCCATCCGTTAGCATAGCAATATGATCGTTTAGTTTTATTGCTATTGCTTTCTTCATGACTTATACATGTTCCTATGACTATGAGATTATGCAACTCCCGAATACCGTGGGAACACCTTGTGTGCTTGTAATGCCCAGGATGGGACTATACCTCCTACGTGTCGAGGCACGACTTAAAGGTATAAGCCCATCCTAGAATGATCTCAAGTTTGGTATCTTTGCACGACTCATGTAAAAGAGGGATTAAATTGCAAAAGAAGATAGTTGGCTTACACTCGCCACTTCACACAATACATTACATAAGCAATCATCATCCAAAACATCACAACCCGACTACGGGCGAAGATCAAAAGAAAGATACCAAAACAACATAAAGCCACAGGTCAGGATCGAATCCTAGTAGAAACCACTACTGAACATCGAAACGTCACAAGCAAACGGCCAAACTCTTCAACGAGCTCCTGGTGAAGCACTGAACCAGCTCCTGCATCAAACTCGGCTGAACCTGCATCTGGTGTGGTGAAGTAACCGTGAGCCACCGAGGACTCAGCAATCCCGTTCCCGGGTAACAAGACTATTTAAGCCTTGGGTGAGGACAAGGCTGAAGAAAGAACGAGAGGTGAAGGAACAACAAGAGTCTGCAGCAGCAACTAGCACTAACTTACGTAATAGAGAGCGAGAAGAGAAGTGCCTCGGTCGAGAGATGATCTCGAAGTGATCCTAACTAAAGCCGGTCAAACATAACCCCACCGTGTTCAACTCCCGAATCCCTATTCGGAAATTGACAGTCACGGTACACACGCTGGTAGTGTATTGAAACATTGTGTCAAGTTTTCTACAACCGGATATTAACAAGCTCCCATCTGCCACATAACCGCGGGCACGGCTTTCGAAAGTTCAAACCCTGCAGGGGTGTTCCAACTTGGCCCATCACAAGCCCACGATCCGCGAAGTCGCAACTCCATAGGTGGGAAGACCCGAGTATTCTCGGAATCCCGTGCTCAAGTTAAACCGAACTAAGGTAAGGCTAATCCAGCAAATCCTCCCGGCGTGTCGACACCCTGATAGTAGCCGCGCGTATCTAAGTCTCAGGACACGACCGGATGGGCGATTCTACAGGACCCAATCCTCGAGTTTACCCGTGGTGGTTCCCGCAGAACCCCTGTTTGGGACCAACACCATCAGCACTGGCCCCCCCTGCTATGTAGAATTAGGAATCCTCGAGGGAGCGACCCCCTATGCAAATTTAATTAATTAATTAAGTTGTTATTATGAGGCAAATAGTACCAAATGTTGGGATTTGCTGGAAAAGACTTAGCACTTAGCGGTTTATCAAGGGGGTCCCATACACCCCAACCGTGTTAGGAACGCATAATCAAGGAACATAACACCGGTTTATACGGTTCCTAACGGCATGAGTGGAACAAAACACCAAGCAAAAGGCTTAGCCTTCCACCCTGCCAGTATATAGATGATTTCATTTTAAGCATTTATATAGTGTGATATAACCCAACCAAACTTCGACATGAAGCAAGCATCCTCAATCTTCACCTGCAACTAACAATGCTATAAGAGGGGTTGAGCGAAGCGTAGTTAGCCATTCAACGGTTTGCATAGGTAGGTTGGTTAAACATGGCAATTGGTTACAAGTAGGAGGCTGACAAGAAGAACATGGGCATCGAGGCAAAACTATAGAGCGATACTCTAGCAATAGGCAAAGATAGTAATGTTATCGGGGTTCGGTCATCTTGCCTGGAATTCCACAAGGGAGAAGAACGGATCCATGAAGTAGGCGGAGCAACACAGACGAGAGAAATCCTCACAACTCCGGAACGAAACCGAAGCTAACAAGAGAAGCAACCGGAAAGAAAACAAACAACTCGGTAAACACACAATTATAAGCATGGCATGATGCACATCCAAGTATGATGCATGTCCGGTTTACTTATGCATGGCATGGCAACGTGCACAAACAAATACTACAAGTTAAGTGGAGATCAATATGCAACGAGTTGCATATTGACGAAACACCACATTTAATTATTTAGTTGACTCTCGTTATTAACAAGACAAGATTAATTGTTTGTTAACATGGCAAGAGGTGAAGCATAATAAAACTACACTATTTAGACATTTTAAATGAGGCCGGAAATAACAACAACATATCCGGAAAATACCCATGAGCATGTTTAATAATTATAAGCAAGCAACAATTCACACATATAATGTTGTTAAAATGATGCGGATGACAAGATCAAGTTTATGCAATTTTTTAAAAGGTTGACTTAAAAGAGATAAGAAGTATTGTCACCGTGGTGGAAGAAAAGGGTGCCACGGCAACGATCCGAAATGATGCCACGCAACATATCGGTTTCCGTAACTCGTTGAGAGTCCGGTGCAAAAGATAGATGGCGTGAGCGAGTCAAACGAGATGAAAGAGGTGGGGCGATCCCGTTACCGGGATCCCACGAGTCGGTGACGAGGCAACCGAGGAACATGACAACGGACGAAACGGGCACGAAGCACACAAGGGAACATTTCATACAACACAACAAGCATCCACGGGTCACGTCTCGGGGTTATACCTTCGGGACAACCGTTCTCGGAGGGGTTCGAGTTCGTAGTGGAAGGAGTCGTTCACGTTCGGAGAGGAAGTAGTGGTACACGGCCGAAGAGGAAGTAGTCGTTCTGATATCATGTCATGGTACTTGCGGCGTCTGACATCTTCGGGGCGACGGTAGTGGAAGTAGACGTTCGGGCGTCGAGTGTACTAGGTCGTAGATGTACTTGCCGGTCTCGGTCCCGGTCGTAGTTCTACTCGGTCGTCGTGGTACCCGTTTTGTAGATGTTCACATATCCGTAGATGTTCGTGTCGCGAGGAGAGGTACTTGGCGCATTCGGAGATCGGGTCTTGCCTGCGGTGCACTTGACAAAAAAAACAACAGTACACAAACATAACACAGCAGCAGAACAAAAAGGGCAGCACGGGGCTAGGCAGCGCCGGAAACAGAGGCAGGGCCTTGGCGCGAACTGGTCGGAGGAAGGCACTGGCGGCCTTGGATGAGGAGGACGGGGCCCAGGGCGCGCAGGAACGAGGCCGGACGCGGCCTCGAGTGCTTGAGCGGGGCGGCACCTGTGCCCTGGAGAGGAGGCGAGGGAGCCGCAGGGGCGCGGGCGCGCTGAACCGGAGGCAGAGTGCGGCGGCCTTGGCGAGGCACGAACGGGACGGCGGGAGGCAGCCTGGCCGCGGGAGGGACGGAACGCGGCGGCCTTGGCGCTCGAAGGCAGGAAGTGGAGCCCCTGGCGCTGGGAGGGAGGCTGCGCTGCAGGGAGGAAGACTCGGCGCGGGACTCGCGCGGATGGAGCTCGGGGTCGGGACGAAGGGAGGCCGGAGGGTCGGGCCTCGGGGCCACGGCTCCTGGCCGGCCGGAGGGAGGAGGGGATCGGGAGGTTCGACGAGGGGATCGAGGGAGGCTCGAGGGAGAGCGAGGCTGAGGGAAATGGGGTGCGGGGTCGAGGGACGAGGGGAAAGGAGTGAGCGAGCGATGCGGGTCGGGGAGAGGGAAAGAGTGTGGCGGCGGCACGAGGGAAAAGGAGAGGGAGTGAGGGGGCGACCGCTAGGGTTGGGTGGCTGCTGGGCCAAGGCGGCCCAAGTGGGCTGGTGGCCTTGGGGGATGGGGGAGCTGGGCCTTGAGGCCTGGGAAGGAGGAGAGGGAAGGCTGGGCCGGCTGAGAGGGAAAGGAGGAAGCCTCTTTCTCTTAAAAAAAGAGAGAAAAGGGGAAAAAAGAGACAAAGAACGAAAAAAGATAGAGGGGCTTAGGAGCAGAATTTGCACAAGAGGTCAATTTTCCCGGCCTCGCAAAAATGTAAGGAATTTAATAAAATTGCTGGAGGGTTTTTTGGAAGAACCTCGGAACAACGGAAAGGAATTATTGGCAAGGTTTTTGTAGGAGAACTCGAAGTGAAAAGACATGGGGAAATTATGCAAGTGTGTTGCGGGTAATTCCAAACAAATGGAATATTATTATATAGCTCCCTAATATTGGGATGATATGTTTTAAAGAGAAGACACCTTCCCTCGATTTAAATGGACCGAAGGTCCACACGATTTATTTAGGTTGAGATGCAAAAATTAAAATGACATGATGGCATGATGACATGATGCAATGCAAAAATAAAAACACAAGCACAAAGAACACACGGGCAACCCGGAACATCTGGAATCTTCTGGAATCTTCTGGGATCTTCTGGGACGTCGGTCTCGGGCGTCACAACTCTCCCACACTAACAGAGGATCTCGACCCGAGATCCTAGAGATATCACCGGGTAAAAATGGAAGAGGAAGAGGTAAAACAAAGTTGCTTCTTCGACAGACGAGTGAAACCAAAGAACCTTGAGAGGTTGACCAAAATGAAAGAAGAATACAACGGAGATGAACGAAGATGAAAACACTCCGTTAGGAAAACGAAACAAGGAACATACGAGAACCTTGAAGGTTGAAAGACATGAAAGGAGAGCTCACGGACCAAAAGAATGTGAAACTGCAATGGTATGGCCAAGGAATAAGAATGACAAAATTTGGACAGCACTCCGTCTGAAAATGGAAGGAAATGAACAAAATCTTGAGAAGAAGGGAAGATACTTGATGAAAACAATAGCATACTGCCTCTGAAACAATTGAAAGAATGGCACAAGGTGTACGGAAGGCTTCAGACAGCACTCCGGTTAAAAGATAGGCAAAACTTGATAAGATGAGAGAACTTGAATGAAAAAATACAACACTCCGGTTAAAAGATAAGCAAGGGAAAGAACATGATCTTGATAAAACGATATGATGGTTTGGAGAGAGTAACATCACAATGCCTCCGGAATGAAAGAATAGCATCTAAATCAACGAAAGAAAATGAATGGAGAAGAAAATGACAACTTCTCCCACGAATGAATTAGAAAATCCTCCTTACGAAGAAGGGTTGAATGTGGTTGATGGAAAATCAACAACGAAAAGAATAAGTTCGTTGTGGGCTTATGGAAAACATCTCAAAATTAAGAGGTGACAACCAGCCACTAATGGAAAACAATTGATTGGGTTGAGATCAACAAGGAGATGAAAACCTTATTCATCGGAATGATAAATGAAGAACTTGGGTCATTTATAAGCACCATAATAGCAACAATTCTCAAGGAAAAGCTTTTAGGTGAAATACAACCCAAGATGACTCCAAGGAATAAATTAAAGGGTTGAAAAGATCTCCTGAACAAGGAAAAAATGTTGGGTTTAAATATCTCATTCTTGATAACTCGTGAATCATGAAACATGAAGGAATTGTCAAAATGACATAACACCATCTGAAAGATAAGGTAGAAAGGATTGCAATTGTTAAGCATGATGAAGAATGCTTGAGCTCCAACAATAATCTTGATGAAGACTTCGAGGATGAATTTAAAACATGATAAACCACCATGAGAACTCCGGTAATGAAAGCATGAGAAGTGAAAGATGAAAAGAATAAGATTCAAGGCCTGCGATGAATTAGATGGAGCTTTGAAATGATATAATTGAAATAACTTGGAGCTCCGGAAAACAAGATGGACAACTTAACACCAAGGATATGATATGATGAACAAGCTCCAGACAAAAGAATTAATCACCTTGAAGGAATAAGAATAAGAATTATGTGATGCATATCCTTCACCAATTTAAGTTGATGACAACCAAAGGATTTGGCATACTACTTATTCTCGTTGGAAAGGATTAAGAGAGAACTCGCACAAGCTTGGGTAAATCTTGAACGAACCGCCGGTAGGATTATGAAAAGAACGAGTGAATTAAAACGATAACAACGGAAGGGTAAACTTGAAAGAACCACCGTAAGAATATGGAAACGAACGAAGAGACATCAATGAAGAATATTTGGAGGACGAAGTTGAAAACTGAGAACGAAGAAATATTCAGAAATGATGGCCTTCGGAGGATCACAAAGAAAAGAATTCATGAAATGCTTCGGACGGGTATAAAAAAAATTCCTCACAATCTGAACAATAATGAGGATGGCATGAAGCTAGAACCATGAATCTTGGAAGAACGGATAAGGATTTAAGAGAAACACTTCTCCGGTCTTCAAATGTTGAAAATGAAGACGAGAAAAGCCATAGGAATTGTTGAGCACTCCGGAATGAAGAATTAAAAAGGTAGAAACAATGATGAACAAGAATTTGAAAGCGATCTTGGAGAAGGCATGTGACTGATGGAATTCATTCTTACGTCACACTTTGAAAAGAATTTGAGAATAACTCCGGAATAATTAGAAGAGTCAGGTAAGATCCTGGAAAAGACCTGTGGGTTAGGGCCCACTCAAAAGAAATCACCGTTGGAAAAGATTGCTTAAGAGATATTGCACCGGTTGAGTTAAATGGCTTGAGTAAGATGATAATCCTCAAAATAATTTGACAGGATTAAGAATGGAATTATGAATCTTGAGCACTCCGGGTATGAATAGCAAGAGGAGAATGATTAATTGGGGCACCGGAATAAGAAAGCATTGTGAAAAGAGGAAAATGATAAGATCAACACCGAAATCTTGAATTACATCCACCGACAGAATTAGAGAACAAAAGGAATGATGAACTTGAGGCTCTTGAGCATCTTCACGATAATCACCGGATAAGAACATTGAAGGAAAAGAATGAAGAAATATCACATGAATAAAATGGATACTTCATTTGAGAATTCTGGCTCCAAGAGAAAAAGGGTGGGAGGGTGGGGAAAACAAAGACAACTTGGAATCAATAACTTGAAGAGAAGGCACACCGGTTGGAAAGAATTTAACATGACCATCTCGATGGTCAAGAGGAATTAGCACTCCCATAGAAATATGAGAACACCGATTAAGAAGGTATGGAATCAACATTTGACATCGAAGCAACTCGAATACCAGAATCAAAACAAAACAAAGGATAGATATGCAACATGATCTTCACAATATCATTCGAACAGAACATTGAACGAATGAGTTCCTCAGGTACATCCACTTGTCGAGAAGCCACTTGGAGAACAAAAGGTAAATAAAAAGGAACAAGGATCAGATAGAACAAATACAAGATAGAAGCTTCGTTCGACATCTTCGTGCTGAAAGCTCATGGAACATGTTACAAAAGGGTTTTGCAATCCCCGGATCAGCATAGCCAAGGACCCTTTAAGATGCAACTCCCGATCAGAACAAGTCCATAAAACCACTTCACTCAATGCAGAACCCCAAACTTCATATCGAGCATCCGTTGGAAGAATGCCTAGAACTACTGGATGAACCCACCTATAGATTTCCGAAAGTTTCCAGTTATGCAATCAGGTGTTGGGGATACACGGGAAGCACCGCGCAATCAACTCTAAACCTACATCCAGGTGTATCCATCCTTCAACACATAACCAGTCTTTCTCGGAAACTGTTTACCTCGGACCTTCGAAACGCATCCACTATACAAGCTATGGCAATACTCTCGAACTACCTCCCCAGTACTGGGTGATGTCGGGGTTATCTTGCCACTGGCCGTATAGGAGAGATTTTCGATGTCGGCCGTCTTAAGTATTTAGTACTGCCGCGATATGCTTGTGACGACAATACCCCGAAGCTCAACTCCTCGGGAACAGGAGGCATCGAGAACAATATCCTCGTCACAAGAACATCGAAACAATCCCAGAATACTCGCGAGATCTTAAAAAAAATTTGGTGCAATTTTTGAATATAGGAGAGACAAGAGTAGTCGTCACGAGTCCTCACCAGAGAGAAAGGGGATAAGAAGCAAAGAAATCCTACTCTCCGATATAATATAGGACTCAAAATGTTTTTCAGTGTGTGCCTAGACTCAACCGTCAACGATTCGATCAATCAGTGGGGGCTTCTAGGTCGGAGAAGGCTCTGAATACCAACTTGTAATGCCCAGGATGGGACTATACCTCCTACGTGTCGAGGCACGACTTAAAGGTATAAGCCCATCCTAGAATGATCTCAAGTTTGGTATCTTTGCACGACTCATGTAAAAGAGGGATTAAATTGCAAAAGAAGATAGTTGGCTTACACTCGCCACTTCACACAATACATTACATAAGCAATCATCATCCAAAACATCACAACCCGACTACGGGCGAAGATCAAAAGAAAGATACCAAAACAACATAAAGCCACAGGTCAGGATCGAATCCTAGTAGAAACCACTACTGAACATCGAAACGTCACAAGCAAACGGCCAAACTCTTCAACGAGCTCCTGGTGAAGCACTGAACCAGCTCCTGCATCAAACTCGGCTGAACCTGCATCTGGTGTGGTGAAGTAACTGTGAGCCACCGAGGACTCAGCAATCCCGTTCCCGGGTAACAAGACTATTTAAGCCTTGGGTGAGGACAAGGCTGAAGAAAGAACGAGAGGTGAAGGAACAACAAGAGTCTGCAGCAGCAACTAGCACTAACTTACGTAATAGAGAGCGAGAAGAGAAGTGCCTCGGTCGAGAGATGATCTCGAAGTGATCCTAACTAAAGCCGGTCAAACATAACCCCACCGTGTTCAACTCCCGAATCCCTATTCGGAAATTGACAGTCACGGTACACACGCTGGTAGTGTATTGAAACATTGTGTCAAGTTTTCTACAACCGGATATTAACAAGCTCCCATCTGCCACATAACCGCGGGCACGGCTTTCGAAAGTTCAAACCCTGCAGGGGTGTTCCAACTTGGCCCATCACAAGCCCACGATCCGCGAAGTCGCAACTCCATAGGTGGGAAGACCCGAGTATTCTCGGAATCCCGTGCTCAAGTTAAACCGAACTAAGGTAAGGCTAATCCAGCAAATCCTCCCGGTGTGTCGACACCCTGATAGTAGCCGCGCGTATCTAAGTCTCAGGACACGACCGGATGGGCGATTCTACAGGACCCAATCCTCGAGTTTCCCCGTGGTGGTTCCCGCAGAACCCCTGTTTGGGACCAACACCATCAGCACTGGCCCCCCCTGCTATGTAGAATTAGGAATCCTCGAGGGAGCAACCCCCTATGCAAATTTAATTAATTAATTAAGTTGTTATTATGAGGCAAATAGTACCAAATGTTGGGATTTGCTGGAAAAGACTTAGCACTTAGCGGTTTATCAAAGGGGTCCCATACACCCCAACCGTGTTAGGAACGCATAATCAAGGAACATAACACCGGTTTATACGGTTCCTAACGGCATGAGTGGAACAAAACACCAAGCAAAAGGCTTAGCCTTCCACCCTGCCAGTATATAGATGATTTCATTTTAAGCATTTATATAGTGTGATATAACCCAACCAAACTTCAACATGAAGCAAGCATCTTCAATCTTCACCTGCAACTAACAATGCTATAAGAGGGGCTGAGCGAAGCGTACTTAGCCATTCAACGGTTTGCATAGGTAGGTTGGTTAAACATGGCAATTGGTTACAAGTAGGAGGCTGACAAGAAGAACATGGGCATCGAGGCAAAACTATAGAGCGATACTCTAGCAATAGGCAAAGATAGTAATGTTATCGGGGTTCGGTCATCTTGCCTGGAATTCCACAAGGGAGAAGAACGGATCCATGAAGTAGGCGGAGCAACACAGACGAGAGAAATCCTCACAACTCCGGAACGAAACCGAAGCTAACAAGAGAAGCAACCGGAAAGAAAACAAACAACTCGGTAAACACACAATTATAAGCATGGCATGATGCACATCCAAGTATGATGCATGTCCGGTTTACTTATGCATGGCATGGCAACGTGCACAAACAAATACTATAAGTTAAGTGGAGATGAATATGCAACGAGTTGCATATTGACGAAACACCACATTTAATTATTTAGTTGACTCTCGTTATTAACAAGACAAGATTAATTGTTTGTTAACATGGCAAGAGGTGAAGCATAATAAAACTACACTATTTAGACATTTTAAATGAGGCCGGAAATAACAACAACATATCCGGAAAATCCCCATGAGCATGTTTAATAATTACAAGCAAGCAACAATTCACACATATAATGTTGTTAAAATGATGCGGATGACAAGATCAAGTTTATGCAATTTTTTAAAAGGTTGACTTAAAAGAGATAAGAAGTATTGTCACCGTGGTGGAAGAAAAGGGTGCCACGGCAACGATCCGAAATGATGCCACACAACATATCGGTTTCCGTAACTCGTTGAGAGTCCGGTGCAAAAGATAGATGGCGTGAGCGAGTCAAACGAGATGAAAGAGGTGGGGCGATCCCGTTACCGGGTTCCCACGAGTCGGTGACGAGGCAACCGAGGAACATGACAACGGACGAAACGGGCACGAAGCACACAAGGGAACATTTCATACAACACAACAAGCATCCACGGGTCACGTCTCGGGGTTATACCTTCGGGACAACCGTTCTCGGAGGGGTTCGAGTTCGTAGTGGAAGGAGTCGTTCACGTTCGGAGAGGAAGTAGTGGTACACGGCCGAAGAGGAAGTAGTCATTCCGATATCGTGTCGTGGTACTTGCGGCATCGGACATCTTCGGGGCGACGGTAGTGGAAGTAGACGTTCGGGCGTCGAGTGTACTCGGTCGTAGATGTACTTGCCGGTCTCGGTCCCGGTCGTAGTTGTACTCGGTCGTCGTGGTACACGTTTTGTAGATGTTCACATATCCGTAGATGTTCGTGTCGCGAGGAGAGGTACTTGGCGCATTCGGAGATCGGGTCTTGCCTGCGGTGCACTTGACAAAAAAAACAACAGTACACAAACATAACACAGCAGCAGAACAAAAAGGGCAGCACGGGGCTAGGCAGCGCCGGAAACAGAGGCAGGGCCTCGGCGCGAACTGGTCGGAGGAAGGCACTGGCGGCCTTGGACGAGGAGGACGGGGCCCGGGGCGCGCAGGAACGAGGCCGGACGCGGCCTCGAGTGCTTGAGCGGGGCGGCACCTGTGCCCTGGAGAGGAGGCGAGGGAGCCGCAGGGGCGCGGGCGCGCTGAACCGGAGGCAGAGTGCGGTGGCCTTGGCGAGGCACGAACGGGACGGCGAAAGGCAGCCTGGCCGCGGGAGGGACGGAACGCGGCGGCCTTGGCGCTCGAAGGCAGGAAGTGGAGCCCCTGGTGCTGGGAGGGAGGCCGCGCTGAAGGGAGGAAGACTCGGCGCGGGACTCGCGCGGATGGAGCTCGGGGTCGGGACGAAGGGAGGCCGGAGGGTCGGGCCTCGGGGCCACGGCTCCTGGCCGGCCGGAGGGAGGAGGGGATCGGGAGGTTCGACGAGGGGATCGAGGGAGGCTCGAGGGAGAGCGAGGCTGAGGGAAACGGGGTGCGGGGTCGAGGGACGAGGGGAAAGGAGTGAGCGAGCGATGTGGGTCGGGGAGAGGGAAAGAGTGCGGCGGCGGCACGAGGGAAAAGGAGAGGGAGTGAGGGGGCGACCGCTAGGGTTGGGTGGCTGCTGGGCCAAGGCGGCCCAAGTGGGCTGGTGGCCTTGGGGGATGGGGGAGCTGGGCCTTGAGGCCTGGGAAGGAGGAGAGGGAAGGCTGGGCCGGCTGAGTGGGAAAGGAGGAAGCCTCACTCTCTTAAAAAAAGAGAGAAAAGGGGGAAAAAAGAGACAAAGAACGAAAAAAGATAGAGGGGCTTAGGAGCAGAATTTGCACAAGAGGTCAATTTTCCCGGCCTCGCAAAAATGTAAGGAATTTAATAAAATTGCTGGAGGGTTTTTTGGAAGAACCTCGGAACAACGGAAAGGAATTATTGGCAAGGTTTTTGTAGGAGAACTCGAAGTGAAAAGACATGGGGAAATTATGCAAGTGTGTTGCGGGTAATTCCAAACAAATGGAATATTATTATATAGCTCCCTAATATTGGGATGATATGTTTTAAAGAGAAGACACCTTCCCTCGATTTAAATGGACCGAAGGTCCAAACGATTTATTTAGGTTGAGATGCAAAAATTAAAATGACATGATGGCATGATGACATGATGCAATGCAAAAATAAAAACACAAGCACAAAGAACACACGGGCAACCCGGAACATCTGGAATCTTCTGGAATCTTCTGGGATCTTCTGGGACGTCGGTCTCGGGCGTCACAGTGCTATCAAACGTCACAACGTAACTGGGTGATCAAAAAGATACTCTACAGGTGTCTCCGAAAGTATTCGTGGTGTTGGCATAGATCAAGACTAGGATTTGTCACTCCGAGTGTCGTAGAGGTATCTCTGGGCCCTCTCGGTAATACACATCATAATAAGCCTAGCAAGCAAAAGACTAATGAGTTAGTCACGAGATGATGTATTACGGAACGAGTAAAGAGACTTGCCGGTAACGAGATTGAACTAGGTATAGAGATACCGACGATCAAATCTCGGGCAAGTAACATACCGATGGCAAAAGGAACAACGTATGTTGTTATGCGGTTTGACCGATAAAGATCTTCGTAGAATATGTGGGAGCCAATATGAGCATCCAGGTTCCGCTATTGGTTATTGACCGGAGATGAGTCTCGGTCATGTCTACACAGTTCTCGAACCCGTAGGGTCCGCAAGCTTAACGTTTGATGACGATCGATATTATGAGTTTATGAGTTTTGATGTACTGAAGGTAGTTCGGAGTCCCGGATGAGACCACGGACATGAAGAGGAGTCTCGGAATGTCCGAGACATAAAGATTGATATATTGGATGACTATATTCGGACACCGGAAGTGTTCTGGAAAGTTTCGGAATTTACCGGAGTGCCGGGGGGTTACCGGAACCCCCCGGGGGAATGATGGGCCCTGGTGGGCCATAGGGGAGAGAGAGGGCAGCAGCCAGGAGGTGGCGCGCCCCCTCCCTAGGGGCAGTCCGAATAGGACTAGGGGAGGGGGGCGCGGCCCCTCTTTCCCTCTCCCTCTCCCTCTCCTTCCTTCCCCCTCTACTTCTTGATGGACTCCTACTAGGAATAGGATTGCAATCCTATTCCTAGTAGGATTGCCTCTCTAGCCGCACCATAGAGGGCCGGCCGGCCTCCCCCCTTGCTCCTTTATATACGGGGGCAGGGGGGCACCCAAAGACACACAAGTTGAATTGTTTTAGCCGTGTGCGGTGCCCCCCTCCACAGAAACACACCTCGGTCATACCGTTGCAGTGCTTAGGCGAAGCCCTGCGCCGGTAGATACATCATATCCATCACCACGCCGTCGTGCTGACGAAACTCTCCCGTGAAGCTCAACTGGATCAAGAGCTCGTGGGACATCATCAAGCTGAACGTGTGCTGAACGCGGAGGTGTCGTACATTCGGTGCTTGATCGGTTGGATCGCGAAGAAGTTCGACTACATCAACCGCGTCACTTGACGCTTCCGCTCCCAGTCTACGAGGGTATGTAGACACACTCTCCCCTATCGTTGCTATGCATCTAGTAGATAGATATTGCGTGATCGTAGGAAAATTTTAAAATACTATGTTCCCCAACAGCTAGATCATCTTCGGCTTTTATTTTTGCTTGGTGCAAGCCATGCCCGGTATTACAGATCCTCTTGTCGCGGAGGCAGCAGACATACGTGAAGGTGATACAGTGGCAACACTCCGTGGATTTGCGCGTGTGGACATTAAGACAGACAGTTTGGAGGTAGTGAACCTCTGGAAATCGCACCGGACTTCGCGCTCTATGTTAGCGTCGTTACTTCTTGATATCGAAGAACTAGCTGCTAGTTTTATTTCATTTGATATTCATCATGTAAAGAGACATGCAAACATCCCCGCCCACCTTTGTGCTCAACGTGCATGCACATTGGAGGTGACGGAGTGTTGGATGGACTCTCCCCCAGGGTTGCTGGTCACCAGCCTTTTGGCTGACAGGGCCGGTGCCTTATCGTTTGAATAAAGCTCTTCTTTACCCCGCAAAAAGATATTTCCTTTTTATTTTATTTTTTGTCATTTTTACGGGGATATTTTTTGGTTAATTTATTGGTGGCGAATTCTGGACCACTTTCCATGCCAAACCAAGGGAATAATTAAACATGTCCATGAATCTTTGTTGGTCCCTTTTTAACCGGTTCAATGCAGGTTTTCTTTATGGTTGGTTTTTGTATTTGTAGTGGTGACCTTACAATGTTGCATGTGGTGGTCGCAAATGATAGAAGTCGCATGGCCCCATACATATGCTGATGTGGCGATCCTGGTTGACACGGCTGAGAAGAGATATCATATATGTTATGTTGTTGTCGTAAAAAAACAAGAGGGTAGGGGGTATCTCGTGGATAGGGCTTACGAGATGAAGTTAGTGGAGGTGTTATGGGGGTTTATGTATAAATCGTTGTAACGATCGATGTTTTTCAAGTAGGTTCGATTACCCCTAGGAGCATGACGTAATCCTAGTCCCACCCCCAGTATTGTCCATTAGGATACATCTCCGCCGCCGGCTCTGAGGCTACCCCACCTCTCCTGCTTTTCACTCCATCCTGCCTCCTCCTGCGATGGAACCAGCATAGCCAGAGAGGGTGGAATGGGCTCGTGAGGTGAGGCTCCTGTTTATACTGTGGGGATGGCTAGATTCGGAGACAGGGGCCGCCTATAGTAGGATAATGTAGTAGTTCATGTCGGCTTTCCCCAGGGATACCCTTGGGTGGATGCCGTGGGTGGCCGTTGTAGCAAGGACCTCATTTGTGCAAGTGATTTATTGGGATGTGATGGAGGAGAAGGAGCTTTTGATTCCGCTCCCCAAAGGTCCCCCAAGCACGGCGAGTCTGAAGTCGAAGTTACTTAGTGAGCGCTCATTGGTGATTATACAATACGTGCTCAAGGAGGGTGTTAAAGTAATGCTATCTTGGAAGTGCCTCATTGAACCGAATCTGCCGGCTAATGAGTACCTCGAGGCATGGATTAGGGAGAAATGCTTGGGTAGTCTGTTCTCGTTGTTGTATGATTCGACCAAGTTTGCTCTGGCCATGTCTGATCCGGCACCGTTTCCTATCACGACGTTTTCTCTGGCCCCGTCTGCCTGACCTCGCCTGCTTTTACCCTGTTTGCTCCGACGAGGCCCGCTTCGAGCTTTTATGTGCGAAGATCGGCACGCCAGGCAAAAAGAAGAGCAAATTGAACATGTTATCTGCTATGCTTAGAGTGTATATTGCATGAACTTTTCTATGAACTTGATGATGATGAACCTTTAATTACCATGACTATCGATATGTCTTTCTAGTTTATTTATAATTTGCGATGGACCGCTGATGCAAAGTCCGAGACATGTTCATTGGGTTGTTCGCGAGGTCTTTGGGCCTGCCACGGCCGAAGCTGAGGCCATGCTAGAGTGTTGTCGGGGATGAAGAAGAAGGGGGGGTTTCCAGGGGATGTCGTTAGGGGAAAATATTTTCGAGTGACTTGAAATATATAATTGCTAGTGGTTGCCATATTGAAAGGACCTTGTTGTCGCCTAGAGGCAAGTTAATAGGGGTATTGAAAGTTTTGCGGATTTGGCTTTATCCTAATGTGGAATTAAACTAAACATATACTTTTGAAGCAAAAAAAAACTAAATATGCTAGGCTCAACTAAGTGCACCCTAAACATGTATAACTTTGTCACGTGAATTCTGATTTCAATGATTTTGGGATCTTTTTCAAATTATGGACAATCCTAATGACACCACATAGAGAACCACCAAACATAAACAATAAATAATGATGGAAAACATGCAAAGCTTTGAGCCCTTTACATGATCGCCCGAACGCCCCTTTTGATAGTACAGTTATCAAACATATAATGGGTCTCCCACAAAGCACCAGGAGAGCGGTAAAACTAGGAAACCAAGCTAAGTTATACCTTTGCCTTGTGCATTCTACTTGAGCTTGATGATAATGTTCATGATTTCCTTAAGTTGAAATCCTTTTCTTGACCACTATAACTTGGTGAAGATTCTTGAATTTATTCCCCATATTGCAATGAGGGGAGCCTTCACTTAAGCACATATTCACATGTACATTATCATGATGTGGACTGCAATCTTCAAACAATATAACCTCCAGATGCTCATTTTGCACTTGAACTTCTAGATGACCATTACTACTTGATGTCATCCTCACATAGACTAATTGAAATGCTTGTTCCGATGCAAGCCCATGATAAACACCTAACCTACATAGACATAACAAACACACGGTATGGGTTAGTTCACAAAACACAATCCACAATTACTTATCATATCATAGATCACTTGATCCACATGGTACATTATTTGCGCTTGTGTGTTCACCATCTAGATATATACAATCTATGAGCTTCATCTTGGTCAACCAACATCTTTACTTCATGCTCTGTCTTGGCTTCTTGAAAGTCACACTGAACTCTTCGTTTCACTTAATTGCTTCAAGAGTAGATAACCAAAGACTCTTTCATGAGAATATCAAGTTTCACCATGAACATCATATTGGTCATCACTTTGCTCCTCTAAATGCTCCATCACAATCTCTTGAGACGAACAATAAATTCTTCACAAACCCAAGGCATGAACTCATTACGATCTTGTCTTGAAACCATAACTTGAATTCTTCTGTTTAATACTCTCTCAGGTCCTTGACCCTTATAAGCCCTAATATGTCAACGTTTGATCTTCTCCAATGAATCTCACCTTGAGAATATTTGGTTATACATTGAAATTAATTTTGGTACCTTCAGTAGATATCTCCAAAGACCGACTAGTATCCACATTAGACATGAGACCCCAAGAGCCAAACTTTAGGCCCCGTGGGCACTAAGGTTAGAGACCCATGTTCACGGGGTATCCACAGAGTTCAACACTAGACCCCGTGTGCATGGGGGTTAGGTGGCCCATGCTCACGGGGAGTCCAGAGAGAATTCCTCGGACACTGTGGGCACGATGTAACCAAAGAGGGATACCACGAGGACTTCTTTGCGAGCCTTTTGATGGATTCTTCCCAAATCAATCGAATATACTCCATGCATCATGCTGGAACATATCTTCACAAAAAATTCAATGCACTTGACGCTCCATAGGAATTAGCATTCAATACCCAAGCTTAGGGCATATGTATCTTCATCTCTATGTCATTCATCCTTGAATCCATTCAATATCTTTAAGGCACCACCTATGGAATATTCCTTCAAATATATTGGGAAGAAAGCCCGTTGCGCCTCATTGTGCCGGCGGCCGGTTGAATCCCGCCATCGTTCTCGACAGACAAAAAATGGCATAGGAACCATATACTCACTAGAGACAATTAAAGTTAGAGACAACATGTTGAAGATTTGACATGTTTATTCTGTGATGAACATGAATCTGTCTAACACCTTTTGTTTGGTTGCATTGTTGCATGTGATGTTAGTGATGTGATTTTTTCGAGAATTGTGGGGGGGAGCAGGGGACAAATCCCCACCGGTTATTATATTACTTGAAGGACTCAGCAGTCATGCAGTGTTTTCATCGAAGTGATAAAAAGAACAAGGTTAGAGAAACAACAAAGTCGGGGGGGTGAGATTGGTCACAGTAGCGCCTACTCCAGGTCGTTGGATACCTTCTGAAGAACTGCACTCGCAGTACACTGCCGGTTGTTGATATCTTTCAGTTTCCTTTTCCCAATTTTATGTATGATCTTTGTGCTATGTGGCTTAAATTTAAGAAAATGGTTGTTCCTAATATGCCATGCGTTGCTGCCTTGTGGAGCTTATCAACTATCGACGCGTTTGGTTCGTCAGTTTTGCACCGTCTCTTGATTACACTACTTCCTAAAAACGTTACGGGCGTTTGGTTCGGCTGGGCCGGTTTCCATTGCCCTGTAATCAGATACGTCGCTTCAGAAAGCCCAAAACAGGGCACATCGAGTGAAAACAGAAAACGCTCCTCTCCGTAATCAGATCTCGTCCCCCGCTCGTCCCCCGCTCGGCCCGACCTCGCCTCCGCCACGACCTCCCCCCGTCGCCGCCACGACCTCCCGTCGCCGCCGGAGTAGGAACGCCGGCATCTCCCTCCTCCGCCGCAAGATCCAACGTCGGACGTCTCCAAGCTCCGCCCCAAACAGCTGGTCCCCTTTCTTTCCTCGACGCGAACCTTCCCCGGATCGGCATCTTCGCCAAGAACCACGGTGCGCCACCTCCCCTCTTCCCTCCCTCCTCTCCTCGTTCTCTAGTGCCCGGATTTATCGTTTCCTTTCTCCGATCTGGAAGATCCAAGCGTTTAGGTCGAACTCTACTCTGCTTAGGGCTTCAGACTTAGTCCGCCAGTTGAGATTTGGGTACTGTTCATGGATGTGCGCATGACTGGAATATTTTGAGGGATTCTTTGGTGGAATCGGTAATTTTTGCTTCCTTGTCATACTGTGATTTGTTGTCCTGAACAAATGAGGTGGTCATATCCTTTTCTCTGTTTGATATAGGTAAATAAAGTAGTTGAATTGGATCACACTGATTGTACTGTGCTTATATAGGCTGCTTGTTGTTCAATCAAAGTTTGATGCTTGAGAATTGCATGGATTGCTCATATTGTATAGCAGGAGTCGTAACTTTAAGTTGAAAGAAAGAGCGAAATGCCTTGAGCCATCTCATATTCTACTGTTATTACGAGATTCTCCTATCCTTTGTCTGCTGCTGCCGCCACCAATTTTCAGATACGAGTAGGAGTGATAGATAGATAGCACCCCTGTATTTTGATTTTCCAAGCATGAGCCACCCATCTACGTATCTATGAACCGGCATGAACAATCAGATCACCGTTGCTAGGACTAGGAGCTTGATTAATAAAAAAATAAATATATTCCTTGCCCTCCACAGTTTCTTCTAGAGCAACATTGGGCACTAGTAATCCCGTACCCCGCTGTCCTCTGCGGTTCCTTAATGGTAGTTAAGTTTTACTCCTAGTACTCCAGTAGCTACATTCGTCGGTAAAAAGTGCCAGAAATTAAATTAAGACGCGCTCTGTTTCTGTTTGGAAAGGGAAAGAAAACAAAAAGGAGTTTATATAGTAGCACTAGAAGCCAGTGATGAGCTCCACTGCCGCCCAGCCAGCAGCAGCAGCGCGAGCTCGTACAAATGTCGCCGTCCGTCCACTTTTTATGTTACTACTGTACTGTGTGCAAAAGATAAGGGCATTGTCTTGTTCTCCACTCTTACTTATTATTCACCCATGCATGAGTAGGACCCTCCCAACTGTGGCATCACCACATTAGTTAGTAGTACTAACAGCCTATTCCATCAGATGAAAAAAGAGAGAGAGAGAGAGAGAGAGAGAGAGAGAGAGAGAGAGAGAGTAGTGACAGTATTGTGCAGGGAAAAAAAATCTGATTACCTCCTCAATCAAAGTCCAAACACAAGTACTATTGGAGGACTAGTTGTATTGCAGGACTGGTTGGCTACTACTATGTTTATTGGTCATATTGACCAGCATCCCTTCTATTTTTTTTCATATGGTTGTGTATCGCCACTTTCTTACAATATCATTTCATATTGCCGGTTTGTCTAAAGATCTTTGATTGTGTAGATCCTATGCCTCTGATGGTGTGTACTGATTGTAGCAAGTGTCTTCGAGTATTTATATCTGGTGGTCCACATTAATGTTGCTTGGGAACCTTTGGTTTGATGGAGGGTCGCTCGGTATTCATGCGGCATCACCAATCTTTTTTGGGACATCCTTCCCTCCATAATCATCAAGTTTTGGTCCAATTTGCTTCTGCTTTAAGTATATAATAGATTGATTCTACAGTTTATTGTGGATCACATAGGTTGTACTGTACCACTGTTTTGGCCTTAGTGAGAGTGTGATGTATCCTGTTTTAGTTTGTTAGGTTGCAAAAAAAACATGTTTGGATGTGTCTTTCCTTTTCATCTCTATAGCTTTGCACTTGTCCTGTGGTGAGGCTGGTTGTTAAAACTCTGTGGTACTTGTTTGGTTTCTTTCTTAATTGATTGGAGCCGAGGGTTTTACCCCTTATTGTCTAAAAAACATATGTTGTATTGTACTATACTCATATAGGTTGCTTGCTATTTAAGAAGAATTTGACGCTTCAGAATTCTTTTGCCCTTTGTTCTGTTGAGTAATTTCATGAGCTAGGGAATATATTGTACTATACTCACTGCCAAGATACACAATATTTATAATTTTGTCCTGTATTTTTATTTACAGCATTATGGCTCGTCTTCCTTTGGCCACGAGATCTCGGCGGAGGAATTTAGCATTTAGGAATATTTCGATGAGCATCATGCTTATGTACTATTATGTATGGTTATTATTTGCACTAGTCTATAAAAGGAGGTTGCGGAAGATAGAAAAGAGTATTAGAAATAGAGAACTTAGAGCCATACATTTGTACCAACTCATTGGCGAGAGTGATGTAGCTTGCATACAGGAGCTTCGCATGGACAGGAGGACATTTCACAAATTGTGTGAGATGGTTAGAGTTACTGGTGGTCTAGAGGGCACACGAAATACATCGCTGGAAGAGATAGTGGCGACATTTCTCTACATAATATCACACCATCTAAAAAATAGAACAATCAAGTTCTTTTATCGGAGTGGTGAGACGATAAGCAGAAATTTCAATAGATGTTTGCTGGCTGTTTTGAAGCTGCACAACCTACTACTTAAGAAACCAGAGACTATATCCGAAGATTGCACGGATAATAATTGGAAGTATTTCAAGGTAAATTATCTCTACATAATTTTTTTGCGTCGGTCACATCATATAATCGATTAGCAGTATAAAACACTAATATCACTCATGATGTCTATATTGTAGAATTGTGTGGGTGCATTAGATGGCACACACGTCAAGGTTACCGTCCCAGCTAATCTGAGAGGGAGGTATAGGTCAAGGCTGGCCGATATTGATACAAATGTGTTAGGTGTATGTGCACCTGACATGCAGTTTATTTATATATTACCTGGCTAGGAGGGTTCTGCACATGACGGTCGAGTTCTTAGAGATGCAATTTCGAGGTTGGATGGGTTTCGAGTCCCCCAAGGACAATACTACCTTGTTGATGCTGGCTACACAAATGCAAATGGTTTTTTAGCTCCTTATCGAGGTCAAAGGTACCACTTAGGTGGCTGGACTGCACAAAACCCACCGCGCAGTGCAGAGGAATATTTTAATATGTTGCACGCTAGAGCTAGAAATATTGTTGAGAGATGCTTTGGAAGACTCAAGGGTCGGTGGGCAATTTTGAGGTCTCCGTCATATTTTCCTATCAAAACTCATTGCCGGATTATAATGGCATGCGCTCTTTTACACAATCTGATTTTACAAAATATGGATGAGGATCCACTCGCTGGCGAGGATGGGATGATACAAGATAACATGGAAATCTTGGAGGGAGAGAACGATGAACCTGAATTTATCACTCATATATCAACATCTAATGAGTGGACTAATTTCCGGAATACTCTTTCTCAAGGGATGTATAATAGTTATAGAGCTAGAGGTCACTAAGGTTTGTGTTTCGATGGATGATTGCAGATGTACATACATGCCTGTTCTAATTATAGAAATCTGAATATCTCGTGAACTAATTTAACTTGTGCATTTTGTAGGTATGGACAACATGGATAGCTCAAGTGTTGCACGTGGCAGGGGGAAAAACAAAAGAAAGTGGACAACAATGGAGGATGATGAGCTAGTTAATGCTCTCTACGATATGTCATTGGATCCACGGTGGAAAGGTGATAATGGTTTCAAGAATGGGTACTCCTCAGTGCTGGAAAGTAGGTTGGCTGAAAAGGTACCTGGTTGTGGTCTTAGTGCTGCTCCACACATTGAGTCAAGGGTGAGATACTTTAGGACCAAGTATGGAGCAATTGAAGTTATGCTTAAAAGAAGTGGGTTTTCTTGGGATGAGAATAGGAAAATGATCCAGTGTGAGAAGCAATCATACGATGAACATTGTAAGGTATATAACTCCAGATGCCTATTATTTTTGCGTTACATTTTACTTGTGGCCATATGGATTATCCAGTTGATGTCTATTGTATTACTACTTTTGCTAGAAGTGAGGTCCTATTGGATACCTCCTTCCCTTCCGGTCACATTATTTCATAGATATAGATTGGAGAAAGTGCTTTTCTGGTTCACTGCATGATTTTTGTTTACCTTGTAAGTTGTCGCACCGCATGACCTAGAAAACTGAGAACGTATGGAACTTCTTGAACAATATTTTATCTATTGATTATGGTTGTAGTAGAGTTAACCAAAAATATGATTTCCATGCTTATTGTCTTTTGTAGCTTCACAATGAGGCCAAGGGCTTGTATGGTGTGCCGTTCCCTTATTTTGATAAGTTGGCTGCAATTTATAGCAAAGATATAGCTACTGGGGAGGGTGCGGAAGGTTTTGGCGAAGCTATAACAAATTTACAGAATGAGGTTGTCATCGAGGATGACATGAATGATGAAGAGGAAGATGACAGAACGTCAAGAGAGACACCTAGACGGTCTGTTGACAGCCATGTCACCGCTGATTCTACAAACTCTAAGAAGAGAAAGAAAGGTAACGGGTCTCGCAGGTCAGAATCAACTGATCCTTTTCTCACCATGTTTGGAGATGTAAACAGCCAGCTGAAGAGTGTCACTCAGAATGTCGGCCAAATGGCAGCAACAATGGAACGCGAAGCTATTGCCCAAGAGAAAGCAATGGAGGAAGATCCTAGACAGAAGTTTAAAGAGAAAGCTATCAATGAATTATCAAGGCTTGGATTCACTGGGACTGAAATCGTGAATGCTGCTAGCATATTTGCCAAAGCTCCAGAAGAAATGCATATGATGCTTGCACTCCCGCAGAATCTGAGGAGGGAGTATGTTAAGAAAACGCTTGGTAAGTTAAATTCATGCACTATTATCTTGTTCTGATGTTAAGTGATAGTTATGTACTGTTATCTTGTTCTTTCTCTCTTAAATAGAATAGTCTGAGCAATACTTCACTGTTATATGTCATACCTTTGTTGAACAAAAGCAATGTGATGCGACTGAACTTGCTTGTATAGATTCCAATGTGATGCGACAGAAATATCCATTTCAGTTTTTATTGTTTATTGTTAGGCAGATTTCATGTGTGTTGTGATGAACAGATGAAATCCAACTTGCTATTACGATATCCTTCTTAGATCTGGGACATTCAAGATTTGTTTTTCATGGCAAATCATATATGCAAAGCTTTTACGTTTGCAATTCTTCAGAACTACAGCATGTCTTGTTTAGAGAAATGACAAGTTTTTGTTGGTCCAATGATGTGCTAGATGATGCAATTATAAGATAAGGAACTGCTGCTACCGGTGGTGACGAGGAGCTGATGATGTGCTAGATAATGCAATTTGAAGATAAGGAACTGCTGCTACTTGTGGTGATGATGAGCTGATGTGGTACTAGATGGATATCACATGAAAATGTTATTGCTACTCTTCAACAATGAGAAAATGATCTGTTTTGTTGGCTATTAATTATGCATGTGTTAATGCATTTTTAGCTGATGACCCCACTTATGGAGTTAGCTTGAATTTGTTCAAATATTTATCTATTAAGATCCATAAAAAAATCGGTTACCTATGATATATGACATGGACATGTCAGCCATGTATAAATCAGTGTTAATTTTGCAGTCATTGTC
This sequence comes from Secale cereale, assembly GCA_902687465.1. Taxonomy (NCBI): domain Eukaryota; kingdom Viridiplantae; phylum Streptophyta; class Magnoliopsida; order Poales; family Poaceae; genus Secale; species Secale cereale. Next base: position 54,038,973 of record LR738710.1, on the reverse strand, counting down.
GTTCATTTTATGAGATAATAGTACTTCTGCTACATTGTGTAATCCCAATACATGGGTCAACCAAACACTGCATTGTATTCAGAATGCATACATTTGTTGTTCAACCAAACAGAACACGTGTTCACTCAATACACCATCTAATACAGTGCAGACTGATTACAAAGCTGAATACGTTACCATAGGCGAACCAAACGCGTTGTATGTGTAATGAAATGCATTTTCATGCCTTGGTCTAGAAAGATGCTCGAACTCTTCTGGCAAGGGTTAGCGCTCTGCTGCGTCAATAGAAGATCATGTGTGATGACTCTCAATATGCTGCTTCAAAGATGCATGTTGATTCTGGATCGGTGAAGAGGAGAGCTCCATATCGACCCATCGCTGGATTTGCAAGATGCCATTCTAGCTAAATTTGTAATGTCGATGATTGGCCCCTGATGTTTCACGTCTAGGCTCCATTTGTTGCTTAAAATACCAGAAAACTTGTCAATTTGGCCATGCTACTTTAGTTTGGCTCGAGAGTTGGGAACAAATTTTTTTGCTTGTGTGCCTCACTTATAATAAAATGTGACGGGGAAAACCCTTTCTTTCCAAAAATGGCATAGTAATTCTAATTAACACCAGGATTTGGTGATGGGGAACATAAGGTTGGGTGCTTTGGTTGCTTTGAGATTTGCAATATCACGCGTCATCTGATCGATGGGGTTTACTGCGATGAAGCGTACAACCTGCAGGTCGTATAAGATTTCTTTCGTCCAACGAGCGCCATCACCCAGCTCGCAGAGCAGCTCCCGGATATGCTGAAGATCCTGAAGAAGGGCCGTGAAGAGCAGCTTAGAACTGATGAAGCACGTGATGGTTGAGGCCGCCCAGCACGGACGCCACGGCCTGCCAGCCATTCGCCGACTGCGGCGGTGCGTCGAAGCACGACCCGTTGAGCTTCTTGGCCGACGGCTGGTGCGTGGCGCGTTCTTCCGGGCTCGCCGCCTTGCGTTTCCCCGCGCTCCCGCCGCTGGCGTCCGGCGACGACGACGACGGCGCGTAGTACGACGGCTCCACTACGCGCCTGCTGTCGCCGACGGGGAGGAGCTGGCTCAGGGAGGGGTGGACGGCGAGGTAGTGGGTGGCGCCCTGCTCGACCTCGGTGTCCAAGATCTGCCCGAACGCGTAGTCGTCGAACAGCTCGGAGAAGGACGGGAACGCGTGCGGCTGCTGGTGCTGCTGCTGCTGCTTGATCAGGGGTCTGCAGGTGGCGTCGTGGAAGACGCCGCCGCCGGAGAGGTCGTCGTGGTCGGCCATGTGGCCGTAGTCGGCGAGCGGCGGCACCATCGGCGACGCCAGGCCTGTCTTCTTGTAGATCCTGCACAGCACCCAGTCATCCAGCTGCAGACATGTGAACAACATATATCAATACCGGTGCCGGTACCGCCATCCATGCCTATCGCTGTCGAAAGCTACTGAACTTGACGAATCAATGGCTGCCACTACGGCCACTAGCTACCTACCCATCAATCGCAAAGCTGTTCTCTTCTCCAATCAAAGCAGAGGAAAACAAATTAAGCATCTCTCGTGCTCACTCACAAGGTATCATTCATCAAAGCACAGCTCGATGTGATATGATACTATTAGCTACTAATCACAGTCATCTCAGGTTAGGGTCATTAAGTAAAGATGGATGCATTACGGATCAACGCTGCAACGGCACGGCCGGTGCAACCGTGCAACAAAGCAAACGCGTGGGCCGTGGCCCGAACAGGATCAGGGATAGCATGCATGCCAGCAGCGTGACACTGTTGCACGCGGGCATGGCCTGCGCCGCCGGTAACGAACTAAACGAGAACTAAATAATCCAAGCAAGTGGGATGGGCGTCACGTACCCTCATGGAGACGTTGCGGAACTTGATGGGCTTGTAGGTGTTGACGGCGGCGGCGAGGCGGTACTCGTGCATGATCCAGGCCGTCTTGGTGCCCTTGAGCGGGCGTCCCCTGTAGAAGACGAGCGCCTTCTTGACGCCGACGCCCTGGCCGGTGGCGGCGTCGTGGATGGGCTTGTCGGTGCCGGTGGCCTTCCAGTAGCCGGAGCCGGCGGCGCGGTTGGGGCGGATGCCGTTGGGGTACTTGCGGTCCCGCGGGCTGAAGAAATACCACTCGCAGTCGCCGTACACCGCCTGGGCTGCAGTTCCATCATCAGAGTCGAACCATGGTGAGCAGCAGAGCAGGGATTACATACAGCGGTGATCAGTTGATAGGTCAAGAACGTACAGGGGAGGTCCCATGGATCGAACTTGTAGATGTCGACATCAGCGATGATGGAGACCGGGCACGGCGCGGCGGCGGCGCGGTTGCGGAGGTAGTGCAGGATGAGCTCCTCGTCCGTCGGGTGGAACCGGAACCCCGGCGGCAGCGACGTCGCCGCGCTCTGCCCCTGTTGCGCCATCGACATGGTCGATCGACCACCCGACTGACACGCACACTGCACACACGATCAAAAGAAGAAGGGAGAAGCTCTCATACACAGTGGACCGGCCCAGAATCTATCCTGGGGATCGAGTGGCCGGATGGATGGACGGAGCGGGCGTGTGCTTATATGGTCCAAGGTATCTTGTCCGTTAACGCTGGGTGACAGGGCCCGTGACGTGTGGCGTCAGCGAGCCGAGCTGGAGCGTGCGTGCGCCCGGCCCGCTTGCGTCCATGAGCTAGCTGCGGTGCTACTCCTAGCCGCCGCCCTCATTGCTCATCACTGCCTCTTAAACATCTAGCGTGCATTGTCTCAAGGGAAAAATCTTGCATACATGAAAAAAATCTAGCATGCAGAAAGCTGTTCGAGTGTCACTGGTATCCTTCTCGCACTACAGCGGCCGGATGAGGTGTGCATGCGTGCGTTGGCGGGAGAGGCTACAGTTCAGTCAATTTGCGTCAGTCGATTCCTAAACCGTTGGATGAAAATCGTGTGCCAGCAAGATCTTCTTTTTCCTCAGCTCCCAACCGCCAAACGTGCCGCCGGCCACCGCCACCCGGGACCACCTCGCGGCCCCGCCCTCCCCG
>LR738710.1:53944063-54035808 GCA_902687465.1 Secale cereale | reverse complement strand
CCCCCCCCACTGCCGTCCACCACCGCCCCAACCCTGAACCCTAAGATAGATACTGGGGTGATGACGGCGAGTCCCTTCCCTATCTCCGCCGAGGTCTTTCCTTATCTCTCAGCGAGGTCTTTCCTTTGTTCAACAATTGACTGACCACAAATTGGAAAATCAGTCGACTGATAAATAGCTATTTCGTGCGCTGGCTGCCTCTTTTTTGTCGATGAAGTCGCCCATGTGATATCTCCGCCTCTTTCGAGAAAAAGAAAATCTAACAAGCGTACTTTAGAGACAAAGAAAAAGGAAAATGCAAAAGAAAATCTAGATTGTAGCTAGCTGTGCAAGTGCCGAAAGGTGCAATTGCTACGAATAAAAGTACTCACTCCGTTCACAAATATATGGTGGTTTAGATATTTCAACATGGACTATACAGGATCTGAAATAAGTGAACAAACACAGTAAAATGTGTCTATATACATCTGATTCAGACAAAAGTTAAAACATCTTATATTTGTATAAATGGGGGAGCAACTTATATAAAAGTTTTTTAAAAAGTTTAATCCAAAGGACAGGCAAGTAATTTTTAAAGTTCTGATCACTTCTTCGCCCAATTGTAAAATTGTGACCACAAAAGTAACTTCTATTTCCGATTCCATGTAAGTGGATGAAACTTCACCACAGAGCGACTGAAACACCAATTAACGAAAAAAGAGCTTGAAACGTTGAAAAGACTCAGGCGCCTATGTTTTAGCATTTCCGTTAATTTATATTTACCTCAACAAAACGGAATATATATTTCAGGTTATATCTCCACAAGTCCAGCCTTCAGTTGCTATTGTGCAAGTCCTTGCATCTGGTTGTGGATGTGGTGTTTTTCGTTGGTAGTTTAGTTGTACGTTACGTCGATATACTAGAGCTAACCTGGCCATTGGCCACCGCGCTAGGTTCTTGATGAAGATGAATGTCCACATAAATCTTCACGTAAAATCAATGGTATATGATTTAGATGTGCAATACTTAGGGAACATCTAGATGTGCTTTAGCAAACCTGCTCGATGACTTCATTGGCCTCGCATGGCTCATCATTATCAACTGAAAGACCAGACTGAAATCCGAATTGTGAAGTGGGCGTGTCATATTTATTCTTGGATAAATACATGATATGTTTACAGTATTCCGCACAGCTACTCACAAATAAAGCTATCCTAAAGTATAAATTGGTTGGTTAATTAATCAATCAACGTGTTCTTGTGAGTGTTGGATGCCATTTAAGTTTATTTTTTATTGCGGGAAGGGTTCCATTTAAGTTCACTAGTCAATGTGTACGTGCAATTCACGTTAATTTGAAAGTATATTAAATGAATGTGGATATTGAGTAGGATATTATTTACGTGTTATTATGTGATTAGCATTGTATTTGTCATGAAATTAACTACACGCTAAACGTGTTGAGCGCTCGATATTGAAGCAGTCTAGATCGTTAGATTGACAAGATTAGTTGGATCTGCCCCTTTGGGTCTTTTTATATTGGTATAGCTAAATCCCCTAAAAAAACTTATTTGCAAAAAAAAAACCTGATTTGCTGGTCAATCCCATATGTTTTTAACATGTACTCCTATGAAGTTAGGTCCGTAGCCACTACTTTTACGGTGTGACGAGCAACCTGACACTAGCTATCATTAAGTTGTATGCTATGAAGCTCAGCCACTGTTTTCTGAAGACGAGTTACTCAAGTCAAGCAGGCACGTAGGTGCACTACTCGAGAGAACACCAACGTGACACGCAAACGTATCCTCTCTGGCCCCGCGTTGCTCCGCACGGGCGACACGGACGGCGAATCTCGCAGCCGTCAGCAGCCGCTCCCCTGCCGTCATCCCCCTCGCCGCCGCCGGGATGCGCCGCAGGTCAAAGGCCGTGTGGCGGCGGCGACGGCGGCGGGGCTTCATCTTCTTGAGGGCGTGGACACTCCTGTGGCTGGCTCGTGCGGGAGCCATTGCGGGGTTCGTCCCGCGAGCGGCGCCGGCAGTCGGGAGATCCTTTGCTTCGACAGGGCGGCGGATCCGCGGCCCTCGCGCCCGGATCAAATGTAGTGGTGGGCACGCGATTGGGAAGGCCCCGCGCGGGTGGTTAGTGCGCGGCGGAGGTGCAGCTCAGCTCGGGCCGTCGCGTGGTGTGCGCGATGAGCGTGGTGAACGTGCTTTGCCGGATCTGGCGCTCAGCAGCGGTCTCCGGCGGCAAGGGGCGACTCGCGCACGCGGCTGTGGCGAGGGGGCGACGCGGCATGGATCTGGCGGGGTCGCTCGTCTTCTCCAGTGGGATGGCAGCAGGCGACAGTGGCGCAGAGGGGCTGCTCAAGGGGTCTGGCGCCGTGGTGCCGGCGTCGAGTGCGCGTGAGCTTGGTGGTTGACGGCTGAGGTAGCTTGGCGCAGCAGGAAGGTGGAGCCGATGGATGTCGACCATGGGGATTGTGTGCCGCGCAATGCTTCAGATCTGCTTGGATTTGGAGGTGTGGTGGAGCTCCGGGCGAAAGTCTAGCACTGACCTTGGGTCAGTGCCGGCAACAGCGGTGCCATGACCATGGTGTTGTTCCCCTTCTGGAAGGTGTTGCCGTGGTGCTCCATTGCATGACCCTCCGGGAGAAATCCCTAGCTTCGGATGGTCGAAGCGGGCGATGACGGCGGCTACGTCGTTTCCTTCTTTGAGGCATCGCCTTGGAGAGTCAGCATGTTGCAGTTTGCACGAATCTCTTCGTCGTCGGGGACAGTGGACGTTGGGGCGGCGACTCCGGATAGTTTCTGATTGTACATCGAGATGGCGATCTCGGGAACAATGTGAGTGGCAGCTCTATGAGGTGGGGCTCTATCTCGACATTGGTTGAGTGGTATCCTTGTCCCGCTTGGGCGGTAGGGGTGTCGGCTCGGTCGATGCGCCCCAGAGGGGGCGGTCTGACTTTATGTCGGGGCGACGGTCCCGGATGTGGTGTGACGTTCGTGGTCTGCAAGCGGTTGTCCTGAGCAGCGTGGGCTGCTGCCAGCTAGGTTGTGCGGCGTTGCTGTTCGAGGGAAGCGATGGTATGTCGGGACGGCGACCCCGGAAGGCGGTGCCGGTTGATTGCGCTGGGCGCGACGGAGTGGTGGATGTCGGGGCGACGGCCCCGAAAGAATCATTGTGGTGACCAGACTTCTGTGGCAATGATGATGGTGGGAGCGATGTCGACGACGCGACAATGGTTGCGGTAGTCGGCTCTTCTCCGGCGTGTTCACAGTTTTGCCTCGGTTTGCTTGTTGTTATGGAGTCGAAGCTGCTGCGGCGGGGCCCTGTGGTGTACGATGACTGGCTGCAGGTGGCCGTTCGGTGATCTTCCGTGGCGCCAGCCGTGTCTGGTTTTGTTCTTCTGAGTTCTCCGTCAGAGTCGGAGCTGCGTTGTCTGGCCGCAGGTCGACTTGTCGTCGATAAGGGTGGGCTTTGCCCTGTGTGTTTCAGTCTATGGGAGTGGGCTTGGCCCTTGTTGTTTCGGTTTTTTCTCGATTTTCCGTAATTAATTGGGCAATTCTTCTCTGCTTAATTAATATATGAGGCAATCTTTGCCTCCGTTTCGAAAAAAAAAAACACCAACCAAACGTGCGTGACAAGTGACAGATCACAAACCCATATCTCGAACGAAATATAGTCTACCAAACCCATCAACGCTAAGATTCGTCTTAATGACACACGGGTCAATATGTGCACACACATCACATGCACGAACACACGACTTTTTTTGTTTCCAGGCACGTACTGTAAGCCCATAGCTTAGCTATAACTATAGGTTACCTTTGGGGTACCACTTGGCTGCCAAAACAAATGGAACCAGGCAAGCATGGAAGAACAACGACATGTAGCACATCGAATTTTTGTCTAAAAAGACCACCTACCGAGTTGTATTGTCAAAAAAAACCACCTCTGAAACACATTGACAAAAAAGACCAGCTGCAGCGCAGCGGCAGGTGCGCCAGCCGACACGTGGCACCTGCCGCCACATACGCCGGCGGCAGCCCCTGCCGCCACGGGCGCAGGCGGCAGCCCGGGCTAAACAGGTTTTCTCGCGTGAGCTGCAGCTGCAACGGAACGGACCGCCATGCAGCGAGGCTGCAACTACTGCTGCTGCGCGCACCGCGACAGGCTAGGTGGGTCATGCCACCATTGCCAGAGGCGGCAGCCAGTGTAGCTAGTCCCTGCGGTAGCCGCAGCTCGGAACCTTTCAAATGCATATCAACTTGGAAAAACTAGTACCTAGGTTAATGGGTAGAGCCGTTTTCTTCCGGCCGGCAGTTCGTAATACTCGAATCAGTCCGCCGTACGTACACGGCTACACGAAACAATAGCCCAGCCCGACAATATGTCTGCCATGCGCTAACGGCGCCAATTAAACAAAGCGGCATGGCCATCGCACACAGGGCGCCGCTGCCACGCAACGGATGCCGCCTTGGGCCGTGGCGGCAAGGCCCACCTGGCCTGTTGCGGCGCGCGCAGCCTCAGTAGATGCCGCCTTGCTGCGTGGCGGCATGGCTCACCGCTCCTGTCCGTCCCGTTGCAGCTAACACGCGGACGAGAAAACCTGTTAAGCGCAAGCTGCCGCCTGTGTCCGTAGCGGCAGGGGCTGCCGCCGGCGTCTATGGTGGCAGGTGCCACGTGTCAGCTGGCGCATCTGCCGCCACGCAGCAGGGGGTCTTTTTTGTCAATATGTTTCGAAGATGGTCTTTTTTGGCAATTCAACTTAGCAGGTGGTCCTTTTAGACAAAAAATCGTAGCACATCTAGCGTAGCGTACGATCGAGCGCGCGCACGTCGCCGTTGACGTGAACTCGGTCGATGGACCTGGGCTAGCTTTGCCGTCGCCGTTCTTGTCGCCGTCGTCGCACGTGTCGACGTGCGCGCGCCGTCGGCCGGCCGGCCCGCCCACCCGATCTTGAAACTGCTGAGAGAGATGGTGGTGGTCATCCGTCCTCGTGAGCCGTGACGATGACGACGGCGACGGACGCGCGCGCGCAGCCGGAGCTAGCGCTCTTGGAACTCCTCCCGAGCACTCCACTTGCCAGAATTGACATGGAGCTCCGTGACAAACCTGGCCCGTCGTGCAGGTCAGCTCAAGTGATGATAAGCCCGCTACCTAGCTGCTGCGGTGCTGCCTGACAAATTTCTCCGGCCGGGGACTGACAGTATACATGTATTATGTGCGTACATGTCAATATATGTATATCCAGATAACAAAGAATATGAGGTGACAATCAGTATATGGGATTTTTGAATGGAGATGGTGGGAAGAAGATAACGAAAATAACTGCAACTTTTCAGCCTATTTTGGTACAGACCCATGCTGCAGCTAGCATGTACTAGTAGTGTGTGTGTACCGCCGCCACACAAATAATTGGTCGCCGGTGAGATGGACGAGAATAAATTAAAGTCCCTGCATCGATCTCTTGACCATTCCGTATCACAGCCCTCGTTCACCAGCCACATGGAAATGGTAATGAAATGTAAACAATTGACTTCTGCCCCCCGTTGGAATTGAACGTGACCAGGTCCATCATGTGTCAGCCTCGAAGTTTTCATGAGCCGAAAGAGAAAATGTGGCAAGCCTGTGCGTGCATCCGAGTGTGCATGGCAGGGTGCAGAGAGCGGGAGGTTTATCGTTCCTTTTCGGAGGAAAGTTCAGAGATAAAAGGCCTCCTTTGGTTCAGAGGATAGAAAAATCGTAGGAATAGGAAAGTCATAGAAAATGAGATGACATGTATCTCAAATCCTATGTATAGGAATAGGTAAGAAGCTGCCCATTGATTCACATCATAGGATTTTTTCCATTGAGTCTAGGCTAATGTTTATTTTTCTATGAAATGTGTAGGATAGGTTCCTACATAGGAATAGGATTACATTCCTACAAACCAAAGGGCTCTAAAGGAATTTTTCCTATATAAATCCTATCCTATGAAATTCCTACAAGATTTCTCTAAACCAAAGGAGGCCAAAACTTGTACCGTTCTCCGAGCATGTAGGACCGGATATCTATACCAATCCACTGTGCCACCAGAACGGATGAGTAAATGAAACACGTTCTCTTGATGGCTACTAGACCATTCAAGCAGTCAGTCAAGGCTTTAAATATAATTACTAACAACTTTTTATAACTTTCCTCCTTGGTTTATACCATGCTTTTTGATTACTGTGAAGTGTTTGTAGTGATTCCTCATTTGTCCGTGCAGTTGGGTCAAAAGCAGGTAAAGGATGATCACTTGATCAGGACAACCATACAACAATAAAGGGTGCATGCACACAACTGGATCGGTACGAGGATTGTTAGAAGGAACACAAGAGTGAAGCTAAATTTGGCGCAATTTGAGATATACAATCGATTGTTTTCCCTAGTAAACACTGCGGGATCACCTGATCTTATTGCATCCTGCAAAGATGCTACCAAAGTAGAGATGAAGCCTCACCAATGATTAAGTTCATGCAGGAAACATATACTTAAACTAGCTCATTTGATGGATGGAACACTATTATAATCCCACTCTTCAATAAAGATAAGTAGGCACGGTGTATGTCTATTACCCATCTGAACTTGGGCAAACTACCATGCCTCCTACATCTCCAACAAGATCCCTTCGAGCATCACCAATCTCTCTACTTTGTTACACAACTCTACATAGATCGTAAGATCAATAGTGCATTAATCATCGACATATCCTAGAATCAAAAAGGAAAATTGATCCAATGTGAGACACCGTCAACTACAACTATTGCTCTTAGCCTCCACCATCTCCGTCGTCGTTCTCCTCCCAGAACTTTATCGCCATTGTTGTTATTGTCGTGGCTAGATGATGAGGAGGAAGACATTATGCCGCCCATATTACTCTACATTTGTGGCATCCTCGTGGACACCGACTTTGGACCTGAGCATGCAAGGATCAAATGGCCACCGCCACGCTCGTCCTCAGTAAACCGACATCCCGATCACACGCTATCCGAGTTGGCACATTGCTTGAGGCAGAAAATAGACAATGTGTTCGCGTGGCTGGTAGAATGGCTTGCCTGAATGTGCTTGTCCTCTTGGGTCCGATGTTGTAGCTAGATCAACATCGTCGGCAATAACGATGTCGTCACTAATTGGCCTCAATTCAGACCTATGACTGGTGATGTTTTTTTTAACTAAAAATGACCATATTTTAAATTCAGCACTATAGGGCCCTCAAATGCTTGTCGTTCTGTGTAGTACTACCAACGGATTTTGTCTGCCGATAACGGTGAACGATCAGCAAAGAATGTTTTAGCGGTGTTAAACATTTTTTATAAGAATTGGAATTTTATATCCTAGTACCTACAAATATCGTATCTGATGGAACATGTATAAAGGTCACCTTTTGCACATATTTTTTTGCGGGCAGATACTCGCAAACTCACATGCTGGGCATGGACATAGATTTTGCACCATGGATACCCTCTGATACAAATCTGACATGTGGGGCCCAGATGGTAGTGCCACTAAACCCATTGAAACTGCAAACCCTAAGACAAATGCATACTATTTTTGTGTGAGAGGGACAGTTAATTATTATGATGTGTTTGTTAAACTTCTGTGTTATGCTATTCTATAGATGTTACCTTGTATTTGCTCCATGGATATCCAGAGGGCATGTGCATGGAAAAAATTGTGTCCCACCGCTATGTTCGCAACCAGCGGCGGAACCAGCGGCTGTGCCGGGTGTGCCGTGGCACACCCAGAAATTTTGGGAGTCTTATATATATATATATATATATATATATATATATATATATATATATATATATATATATATATATATATATATATATATATATATATATATAATTGTTTGACTACTTTGACTAATAAGCCCACTGCCCAGGCCCACCTTATCCTCTCGGGCTCCATTGTGAGCGAGCGAGACGAGAGAGGCAGAACGCATCTCGCCAGCCGCTCCCCGCTCCACCGCCTCTGTTGGAGATCCTTCCCGTCGCGGCCATCGCCCGTCCCGCCTCCTCTGCCGAGGCGCCGTCAGCGTCGAGACGAGTCGGACCAGACGGCCGCCGCTCCGGGCTCCGGCGCATCCGATCCCGTCTCCCGACGCCATTCTCGCGATCTCTCCTCGGTCGTCCTTCCCGTTCCGACGCTCTTCTGTCAATCTCTCATTGGGTGAGTTATGTTGTTGACCAGATGCAGATTTTGTTTGTTCCACTCTGGCACTCTGCCTCTTTAGTGTTGTTTCTGAATTATTACAAAATATTGTTAGGCTGTTAGTAGAAGTGCAAAACATCAGCAGGCTGTGCTTTGTTAGTAAATTTTGTTTTGTGAACAAAAAGAGCTCCAGAGGACTAGAGATGTGCATTTTTAGTTTTAGTATTGCTGTCTTGCTGACATTATGTTCTAAATATAGAACTGAAGATGAAAAGGAATGGTGACATCAAGTCTTTTTTCGGAATTATGAGGCAAAATCAAGAAAGGTTGCAGCCGAAGAAATTGACGTTGATGTTGATCCATCTCCAGTCTATTTGGATGCAGAGATAGACATTGATGTTGATCCACCTCCAGTCCATTCCGATGCAGAGATTGACACTGATATTGACGATGAAGCGCGTCGGCAACCATCACCCCAACATCCACATGCAAGGCCATATAATATTCAAAGGCTTCCACTTGATCCCGGGGAAAGGATTCCTATTTCGGAGTACAACGTTGATGATCGAGATGAAGCTCGGAGACGGTACATTGCAAAGAATGCAATCCAACCATATGCGCACAACTTTGAAGTCAAGAAAATGTATGGTAAAAATCGAAACTTCAGCTTTGTTTGGTTTGAGAATTATAAATAGCTAGAATATAGTGTCAAATATGACGCTGCATTTTGCTTTGTGTGTTATTTGTTCAAAGGCAAATCAAATGGGGGGGCCTAAGGGTGATGCCTTTGTTAAAGGTGGTTGGAAAAATTGGTATAGACCTGATGCATTAGACAAACATGAGGGTGGTATTAACAACATTCACAACAAAGCTCAAGAGAAGTATAATTTATTTGTGGCACCCCGACCATCAATTGATAACATTATGGTGAGGGTGTGTAAAGAGGGTTTACGTATGTACAAGGCTAGGCTAACTTATTCACTTAGATGTTTGAGGTTTCTTTTGAACCAAGGATTGGTATTTCGTGGACATGATGAGAGTGAAGAATCTAGCAATAGGGGGAATTTCCTTGAACTTCTTAAATGGCTTTCGGAAAATGACGAAGAAGTTAATAAACTTGTTTTGAACAATGCTCCTGGGAATTGCATTTTGACTAGTTCAAAGATACAAAATCAAATAATTGAATGTTGTGCAGTGCAAACAACTAAATTGAAGATATTGGTGATGAACACTATGCAATCCTAACTGATGAGTGTCGGGGATATACCCCGCGGTATGAACCGGCCGGAATTATAACCCGGCCGGACTTGGTGGTTTACTTGAGAGACGTTTTACACTTGATGATTCACTAGCAACCTGCCTAAATAAATACCACTCACTGGTAACCCAGCAGGCGGATCACGGATGACAAGGCCCAAGGCCCAGAAGGCCGGTTCATGTATGGTGGGCCGGTTTATGAAGAAAGCATAAGGAATATTCTCTTACAAAGGAAGCAAGAGTAGGACTCCTTGTAATAGATCAATCCTAGTCCTACTAGGACTAGTCATGTAAACCGCCCCTTCAACATATATAAGGAGGGGCAGGGCTCCCCAAAGAGAAGAAGTTAGACGAAGTTTAGACAAGCCACACGCAGACAAGTTCTAGGGTAGACACAAAGAGCCGGTTTACCGGCGACACCACGAGGGTCATAATGAGATCTAGCCTCAAACAGCACGTATGGCTATTTCCGAATGATGTTTCCCGGGGCCCGAAGCTGTCTAAATCCGTGTCTTGCATTGCGCCTCTCGATTCCGCTCAACCCCTCTCAAGCTACTACATAGATGCGCGGCCTCACCACTAAGTCCGCTAAACCGGACATCTGACGTGTTAATTCCACGACAGTTGGCGCCCACCGTGGGGCCTGCGCACAGTGGTGTTGAGTTCTTGGAGGGATCTCTCCCAGGGATCGAGAAGTTCGCATAAAAAAGATTTATCAACGAAGGATTTGTATTTCCTAAGGCAAAAAGTCAGATCGGAGGCCAGTACAAGTTTGAGTTCAAAGGAAATTAGGGTTTGACGGTTTGTGCGCTATCAGCGTGACACGCGTCGCCAAGGTAAACAAAAATTCTGAGCCGGCGCACACCGCGACAAGATCAGTCCGTATTGACAGCTACTGTTGCTATAAAGTTGATCCGCCCGAAAAAGGAAAAGGAGGATCGAATCGACGGTCCAACGATGACACACAAAACTTGACAAAGTCAATCCCAACCCGGGAAAGGAAAACAACCGCGATCCGGATTCGGCCGTCTCAAATCGCCCCTGCTCTTTCAGCTTCAACGGCCGCGCTAGGCTGCTGCCGCAGGGGCACTTTCGAGTCCGTGCCGGCCTCTTCGTTCCGCCTGCCACTGGGATACCTTGGAGTCGCGCTGAAACCGCCTCGGATTTGCTTCGCATCCCGCATCGAGCGACAGCTCCGGTCTCATCCACAACTGTCGTCGGGCTGCGTAGCTGCGCCGGGCCGCCCGCCTCGTCCGCACCTCCGAGCCGCCACCGTTTGGCCACACGCCGCAGCTGCGGCCGCCTCATTCCATCTCCGCCGGGACTCGCCGCCCGCCGTCCGAGTTGTGCCCCGAGTCGCCCTCCACACAGCTCGCCCTCCACGCAGCAGCTCATGGCACCGACAGGAGAATCAAGCGGACCCCCGCGATGCAGACCGTCGTAGTGCAGCCGCTGCCCGACGAGCGGCTGGTGCGCGAGGCCCTGCGAACCTCCGCCATCGCCGAGGCCGTCGCCCCGCGGCCCTGGAGGCGCCCGCACCCGCGCTCGAGGCCGTCGCCCCGCGGCCCTGGAGGCGCCCGCACCCGCGCTCGAGGCCGTCACCCCAGCGGCCCTGGAGGCGGCCGCACCCGCGCTCGAGGCCGTCGCCCCGCGGCCCTGGAGGCGCCCGCACCCGCGCTCGAGGCCGTCACCCCAGCGGCCCTGGAGACACCCGCACCCGCGCTCGAGGCCGTCACCCCCGCGGCCCTAGAGGCGCCCGCCCCCGCGCTCGAAAAATTCCTCTGCCTCGAGGAAGTAGAGAGGCGGCGGTGGAAGAAAATTTGTTCAGATCGGGCCATGAGCCGGAGAAAGACCCAGCACGGAATCGGATTCCTTTACCCGCAGCCTTAAAGCTGTACAAGGAGACACGAGCAGCGAGGTTCAATGAGCAGCATCGATAGAAAAGTCAAACATGACTCTGGAGTGGATTTGGACGTGGGTAACCAGCTGCAACCCGGAAACGAACACCAGCCGCGGGTTTTTGTTTTTTCATCTTTTGACCACGCCGCCCGTCTCCACTGACCAATACATGGTGGAGAAACCAAAAGGAAAATACTACTCATCAAAATACTAGATGGCGGAGAAACCAACGGGAGTACTACTAGTATGTGATGTGAAGCAACACATCAGAATTGTTTCTTCAATTACCACTTCTGACATACGGCCAGGAGCATCAATGCAAGCCACAAGAATTCAACCTACTGGATACTACGAGCTGGTATACAACGCGTCAACGTGCGGAAGGCGCATCTGTTCATCCGACGAAAAATACCAGGTGTTATTTTTCCTATGTATTTTATCAGTGCATGTTAATTTATCCGATAACAATTACTCTCGCACGTGATATTTTTTACGCAGGATGACTATTAAAAGAAAAAGGGGTGGTGGTATGACACGGAAGCACGCTCAATTGTGTTGTGGTGATCTACAAACATACATGTCGCGGTCTGGTTTACATCAACACGCTGGCCGACCCGTCCGTCCGCGCCCACGCGCGCTGATCTCCAACACCGCAGGGATTCCCTTGCAATGGACGCGCGCAAATCGCCGCCCTTACGACCCGGTTTGCATCAACTTGCCGGGACCGCGCCTATGATTAAATCGCCCGCACGCGCCGGCTTACAATACTGCGGCCGGGTCATCTGTCGTTCGAACAAATCCAGGTGTTATCTTTCCTATTTATTTTTAAATACCTAATTCATCCGAGCAAAAATACCTCGCCCTGCTGTATTTTATATGCAGAAAAATTATTCATTATAAGATGGTATTATACCACGGAGGTGGAGGTACGCCAAACATTGTTCGACACAAGTGATCGTCGTTATTCCACGGGTTCAAGCGCCGGTTTATAACACTTTGGCCGTCTCTCGCAACCGCGCCGATTTACAAAGCCGTGACCGTCTTACGCGACAGCACCGGTTTACAACACGGAGGACAACTTGCTCATTTCCGCCGGTTTACAACCCCACAACCGGTTTAACTGTCTGAGCCGCATTTTGATACTGCGGTCGTTTTACTATCCAACCTGTGATCCAGTCTATTCAACATACCGGTTCAAATTCACTCAGGTGATATCCATCTACAGTATTATTTCTCTTGTTATATATCATTTTTTATTAAGAAAATAAGATGCTTTGATCAGTTTATCTGGTTGTGCAGAAAATATATACACAGAAGCAATAAAACTCTCTAAAAGAGCATGAGATCACATCCGGTTCAAGAGAGGACGCTTCAAGATTTACCCATGATTCCATGGAGCCAAGGAAAACTATATGAACAGTCGGGTTTACCCGCATCCATCAATCGGCCCTCTGAAAAGATGGATAATCCGCATTCAGTGATTGGCTAGGCCCTCTGGAAAGATGGATAATCCACATCCAGTGATTGGCTAAATTGTTTATGATGGTTCAAGTAGAAAGATGGATAATCCACAACATCGGCCCTCTGAAAAGATGGATAATCCACATTCAGTGATTGGCTAGGCCCTCTAGAAAGATGGATAATCCATATCCAGTGATTGGCTAAATTTTTTCTTACGGTTCCAACGGCCCTCTGAAAAGATGGATAATCCACATTCAGTGATTGGCTAGGCCCTCTGGAAAGATGGATAATCCACATCCAGTGATTGGCTGAACCTTGCTTTGAGCCTGGCAGCTCTTAAAAAGCCTCGACTACATGGTTTTATTTGCAAATTCGCATCTTTGGTGTTTATGTTTTATGATTCTTTAAACCGGAGTGGAACAGCTACAGAAGTTGACCACATATCTATAAAGTGAAAAGTCTGGGTCATGAATACCAGCATGAATAAACCGGTGTTCATTATAACCCGGATCATCCATCAGGCAACAAGCTACGAACTTCTGGGCAAGGTTTCAGAATGATATAAACCGGTGTCTTTTATCGAACCCAGGATTATTATTGGGTCTATCAAAGGCTCCTCAGGAAAATTGCAAATTTCGCCGGATTAAGGATATCAAGCATACTTGATCGCAGGTATGAAGTATCTTATTTTTAAATACATATTGGCAGTACATGATCAGTTATAATGACCGGTGTTTATTAAACCGGCCTGGTTTTGACTATAAGTCGCCAGTATGAGACAAAATAATGTCCGGTGTTTATTAACCCGGACCGATTGTGATCAAACATCATTGGAACCGGTCTTCAAACCGGATTATATTCTTCAATAGCCAAACATGGCTGGATTCCTATTATGGTTATCAATATTATGATTGAGGTTTTCAAAGTCGCTTTAAAGCGCAATGGATATTATTTCAACGATGGAAGTGATTTATTCTACAAAGGAATAGTCCCGAGTTGCTGCAGGCTTACAACCCGGCACTTGGGGGCTACATTATTTAGACTGAGATTACATCAAATACACAAGTCTCAAGCACACAAGCAAGTTGTCTACTTGACACTTGGGGGCTAATGGAAAGATCATTTGCTTCATCTGGAAGTACCGGTTCACCTTCTAAATGTAGCTAAACCGGAACTTGGGGGCTACCAATCGCTCCTGTCAACAATTCAAGGTACACAAGTATTCATCCATTATATTGAAAGGTCCACTGCTCAGTTGGTAAAGCACAAAGCTCTTAACCTTGTGGACGTGGATTCAAACCCCACGATGGAAGTTACATTATATAGTGTTATTTTCAATGATTATATCTACAAAGTCCCTGCTCATTATTGCATAATGACCCGGCACTTGGGGGCTACATATGGCTGTTCAAATTCACATGATCATATTTTCAAAGTCCCTGCTCATTATTGCATAATGACCCGGCACTTGGGGGCTACATATGGCTGTTCAAATTCACATGATCATATTTTCAAAGTCCCTGCTCATTATTGCATAATGACCCGACACTTGGGGGCTACGTGATATGGTATATTCAGTTTCATAGTGATTGGGATGTACAATCCGGATTTCTTAAAGATTATACAATGCTATTTTCAATGAAGTTTATACAAAGTCCCTGCTCATTATTACATAATGACCCGGCACTTGGGGGCTACAAGTAATATGCATATAAAGGAGGAACATCTTCAAAATTTTAGTTCTGACAAATCAGATTAATTGTGTGACCCGTCAATTTTGGCAATCATAAACCGGCAAGTTCTACATCTTCAAGCCGGCTGGATATCAGTTGAATATTTCAAAGACCAATATTTTTGTCAAGTCAGAGCATTAAAGGCCGATTCAAATGGATTCTTTATTTACAATATTTCTTATGCAAGCAAGTTGAATATGAAGTTGGTCTGTTGCCCCGGATTTTCAGAAGGAAGAAATGACAAGGATATAAGGATGATCAAGTGCCGGTTTACAAAGAATTCTTAACCCGGAGCACAACCTATCAAATTTGTTCTTGTGGTTATTTTGCAGCATAAGTTTACCATGGATAAATCCAAGCTAAACTTGGGGGCTAATGTCGGGGATATACCCCGCGGTATGAACCGGCCGGAATTATAACCCGGCCGGACTTGGTGGTTTACTTGAGAGGCGTTTTACACTTGATGATTCACTAGCAACCTGCCTAAATAAATACCACTCACTGGTAACCCGGCAGGCGGATCACGGATGACAAGGCCCAAGGCCCAGAAGGCCGGTTCATGTATGGTGGGCCGGTTTATGAAGAAAGCATAAGGAATATTCTCTTACAAAGGAAGCAAGAGTAGGACTCCTTGTAATAGATTAATCCTAGTCCTACTAGGACTAGTCATGTAAACCGCCCCTTCAACATATATAAGGAGGGGCAGGGCTCCCCAAAGAGAAGAAGTTAGACGAACTTTAGACAAGCCACAAGCAGACAAGTTCTAGGGTAGACACAAAGAGCCGGTTTACCGGCGACACCACGAGGGTCATAATGAGATCTAGCCTCAAACAGCACGTAGGGCTATTTCCGGATGATGTTTCCCGGGGCCCGAAGCTGTCTAAATCCGTGTCTTGCATTGCGCCTCTCGATTCCGCTCAACCCCTCTCAAGCTACTACATAGATGCGCGGCCTCACCACTAAGTCCGCTAAACCGGACATCTGACGTGTTAATTCCACGACAATGAGTCTAGTGATGCATCTCATAAAGAACAACTTGCTCTCTGCATACGATTTGTTGACAAATCGGGAAGAGGATGTGAGAGGTTCCTTGGAGTTGTTCATGTTGCCAATACAACTTCATTGTCACTTAAGGATGCAATTCAAACTTTGCTTAAAGATCATCATTTGACTCTTAGTCAAATACGTGGGCAAGGATATGATGGGGCTAGCAACATGAAAGGGGAGATTAAAGGGTTGAAAACATTGATCATGAAAGAGTCACTCTCTGCCTATTACATCTATTGTTTTGCACATCAACTTCAGTTGGTTCTTATAGCTGTGGAAAAGGACAATGAACCATGTTTGTGGTTCTTTGATCATGTTTCTTACTTGCTCAATATTGTTGGAGTTTCTTGTAAGCGTCATGACATGCTTCAAGATGTTAGAGCTCAAAAGGTGTTGGAAGCCCTTGAAATGGGTGAGATTGAAAGTGGAAGTGGGCTAAATCAAGAGATGGGACTAGCTAGACCCGGTGAAACTCGTTGGGGTTCTCATTTTAAAACCATTATGCACATTGTTAGCATGTATTCCACAATCCTTGAAGTACTTGATGCTATTGGAAAAGATCCTTCACAAAAAAGTGAGTGGACAAGAATACGTGGAGTTGCTCAAGCCTTTGAATCATTTGACTTTGTTTTCAATCTTCACTTGATGCTTGTTATTCTTGGCTATACAAATGAGTTGTCCAAATCTTTGCAAAAGAGATATCAAGATATTGTCAATGCAATGACACTTGTTAGTTTGGCAAAGAGTAGAATGCAACACATGAGGTCTCATGGCTGGGAAGAATTTCTTGCAAAGCTAACCTTATTTTGCAACAAACATGACATTCAAGTTCCTTTGTGGGAGGATATTTATGAGCCTAATCGAAGATCACGTCGGTATTATGAAATACAAACAAATGATGATCGTTATAGAAGAGAAGTATATCTTGGTGTCATTGATCAAACCATTCAAGAGCTTGACAATCGGTTTGATGAGGTTAATACGGAGTTGCTTATTTGCATGTCGGCTTTGAATCCCCTCAATTCATTTGCTTCTTATGATGCACTCAAGGTAATGAGACTTGCTAAATTCTATCCCATGGACATTTCAAGCACAAATTTGATAAGGCTAGAATTTCAACTTGTTAATTTTATTGATGATATGAGACAAGATGATAGGTTTAGAAATGCAAGTAATATTGGTGAGCTCTCTATTATGCTTGTTGCAACAAATAAGCATGTTCTTTATGATTTGGTCTACTTGCTCATCAAATTGATATTGATTTTACCGGTGGCGACGACAAGTGTTGAAAGAGTATTTTCAGCAATGAATCTAGTGAAAAGTAAGTTGAGGACTACTATGAGTGATGATCCCTTGAATGATTGCTTGGTGACATTTATTGAGCGAGATGTGTTCATGAAAGTAAGTGAAGATGACATAGTTGATGCTTTCATGGCAGTGCAAAAACGTAGAGTTACCTAGTGATGTAATTTTCTATTTGTGCTCCTTTCATGTAAGACTATTCGTATTGTAATTGAGCATATTTGAGACATATTTTGTGAACTAAATTGTTGTGAGATTGGAATTGAGCCATTCATGTTGTTATTTTGCCATATTTTGTCTGACACTTGGATTAGATGGGAAAAAAATTTAGAGTGTGCACACCCTTCATTTTGTTGCTGGGTACGCCACTGTTCGCAACTATACTAATGCTTCTCTTGAAAATAATGTGCCTTCTACACCAGCTTCATGGCCAATCCGAGCCTAAGAGAAACCCAAATAAACGTACAGGGCTAAAACTTCAAATAATCTCACTCGCAGTAATAAGCCAAGCTCCACCTGCTCTCATAACCGATGTCAAACTAAATTAAATGCATTGTGTGGTATACTAGGTTGAGAGACCCCCCCCCCCCTTCACTTCCTCTCTCGCACAACCCCCATTTGGAGCCGGCAAAGCTAGGTCAGCTCACTCCAGCTTCTTCCTTGAAAAGTGATTTCGGTCGTTGTGGAGATGGGCATGGGGCAAGGGAGTACTTTGTTCATAGTAGGGCAATCATTATTAGGTGCAGAGCTTGGTTTAGGTTGTTTATCTTGATGGCTTCTTGTGCCATTTCGTGTTGTTGCTTTGTCCTCACGCTAGATCTCACCCAAGATGCCCGCACGTGCAAATATAAGTTTGAAACATGGTATGAACATAGAGGCACACACACACACACACACGCACGCGGGCACACACACACATCCCTAAGAAAGTAAGCACATCTTACCTTTGAGAAACTGTGTTGGTAGACTTTTTTTTTAACATGCGTTGATAGATCTTGAGATAGACGAAATCGTTATAAACGCCATTGTAATTGATGGACAAAGAATATGAAACTTCCCAACATTCCAATACAATGAATCTATCCATCCGAGGTACGCTGTAACGTTGAGTTCCCGCGATTAGAGGTAACTCCTGGTTGTGCAAAAAAGTCTTGGTGTGGTTATCCCAACGCACCACACGTGCAAGCAAGGCTTGTATATCCAAAAATGCTAGACATACAAAGATTTACAAGCTTTTACATGCTCTTTCTATCTAACAACCAATCACAAACCTCTCCCCCCTGATTTTAAGGGGGGTGGGCCACCCCGCTCACTTATTGACCAATCAAGGTTAACCCATCCTGTAAACCTAGCATCCTTGCTCCCATCCCCTGTTGTCTTGCGCCTAGTCGCATTGGTCTCCCTGATCCCTGTCTCCGAGAGACAGAAACGGTCCTTGTAACGTGTCCACGTGATGAATAAATGGTGTGCTACGTGCATGTGAGGTCAGGACGATGAGTATACACATCGAATCAGTTGAGAAGGGAAAATTGAAATATAAGTTTATGGTCGTATTAATGCATGCTCCTGCAGCTTGCATGGAATTGCCTCACTGCATACGCACGAGAGGCTTGGATTCGGTCACGTTGAGGGGTTTCAGTTTCAGTTTCAGTTTTCATTCGTGCATGCATGCGCGCGTGCCACTTTTGACTGGCCGGTAGCTTCAGAAGACACGCTCCACGGAAGAGCTAGAGAAGTGAAATAGTGGCCAGCTTGTTATTTTTTGCCGGAAAAAATAGTGGTAAGCTGTTGTAGTCGACGCAAAAAGATTTCGATAGCTCCTCATCCTGATCCCACCATCAACGTACCTCGTCGGCCGGGCTCCACATTGCACCGCTAGCTACCACTTGTTCGAGCGTTTTAGCTACCCGCCAATTCATTCTCTCGGCCCTCTTTCTTTTTCACGTAGAAAATGTATAATTATAATTAACTAAAGGTAGTGTTGGTGGCTAAGGTTGAAGCTTAGAGTAGACGCATAACCTTTTACACACGTTGTAGGAACAACCTGCAGACATCTGAATGCACAAACTCCACTCACGAAAGGGAGAAAAGATTCGAAATAACCACGTACCGCACTAGCTACTCTGATTTTTACTACTAGGTGAGGTTCCTGGAAAAGACTTGTACATGCACGACGACTTGACCAGCTAATCATCAGCACGCACTGCCGTAACAAGGCAGGCCACCGATCCCAAATCAGACGATAAGGCCATCCTGTCTGGCCACTGAGACGTCAGGGAAAATAGCATTTGAGCATGGAAGAAAGTGCCGTTTGTCTCTCAAGAGCTAAGCTAGCGGCCGGCACGGGCAGACATGCCAGCCATGCACGTCGTCGCCTACGTCAATATGAAGCGCTCCGTGAAGGTTCCGATAGAATTTTCGGTTAGGTAACGTGTGATTTAAACCAATAATCCACCCCTATTGCGCTCTCAAAAGGGAGGGAGGAGTGATCAGGCGATAACAACTTGACGCTTATCCCTTCGAGATCGCTCTCCGGCAGTGTCACTGACTTATTAGAGACAAGAAAACAGACTGAATAGTCCAAGAATATACAGAGCACTATATTGTCTAGTGCATGCATGTGTGATGTGTGTGTGTGTGGACGATGCAGCAGGAGTTGTGCGTTACTATCTCGACCAGAGCTACAAGCAATTAAGCGAGCAGATCAAGTAAGCATCCATGGAGTGGAGCAGATGTGCAACTTGGCTGCTAAGAAAAGGGTACGGAAGCTAGCTGGCTATGCATGGTAAGATCGACCTGGTTGGTTATGGTAATTCTCAACGTGATGCAAATCCCGTTAGGTTAAAAAGTGAAGGAAGGAAAATATTTGGTCGACGGCGTATCCACAAGGTGTGGACATTGGCGTGGAGCACAGAGCTTAGCCTAGTGTATACGACCACGTGGTGTCGTAAGTGCAAGTGGAAATAAACCGCACGCTACGTGCGCCAGTAGTATAGGGCGTGTTTGGTTGAAGTCCTGGGACACATTGGCCTGGCCTGAGACATGCCTGGTCCTTGTTTGGTTCGCAACCTGAATCTCGAATACATGCCTGGCCTGGAGGTCACATGCATCTTGATTAGCTTGGCTAGTTCCCAGGCATCTTGCTTAGCCTGGCCCAGGCCGATGGAATTGGACGCCTGGCTTTCAGGCACATGCAATTTTCAGCTACTCCCTCCGTAAACTAATATAAGAGTGTTTAGAATACTAAAGTAGTGATTTAAACGCTCTTATATTAGTTTACAGAGGGAGTACTTTAGTACATGCATGCTGTATGTCCTGTCAGATCAGACTGCCAACCAGTTTTTTTAGTCTTGAACTATTTCTCCCAGGCCAGGGTTCCAAACAAACACCACCTGCACATACGTGCCTGGCCAGGCATTTTTTCTCTCTTTCCCAGGCCAACACCAGGCGTTACTTTTAGCCTAAAGTGACATCCCCCAAATGTAATGGAGCATCTGGACTATAGATCCACAGCGCCGATAGAAGTATAAGATCTGTCTGCAGCATCCAAGTGTGAGATCCATGCATGCGTGCATGCAGCTACATGGAAGCCAAGGCAGAGACCGCAGAATATACTGTGAGAATGAACAGAGACTCAGAGAGTTCAACTCCCACTTTTACAAGTTGATCGTCGTTTGAATTTGTGAAACTGATCATGTGGTGAAGAAAGTAAAGCTGTGTTTGTGTGTGCGTGGTCTGAGTTTTCCTCAGCTTATCGGGTTTTTTTTTCACTGGAAGACAAATTCAGGGTGAGACTGTTGAATACATGAGCAAATTACTACGGGATTTGATCCAAATAAACAGTAAACAAATCATGATAGCAACAACAGAGATTGAGCTAGTCATGCGAACTAACATAGTAGATGAACAAGTTGAATCTAGGGCGCATACTAGAAGTAGGAATTCTTGTAAGGTCTCAAACAAGGAGGACATAATCACATACGGTGCAGCGAGAGCAGGACCGCCGGCGTTGCTGTTCCGGACATATCGTTGATAAAGAGGTTGCTGAGGTCGGAGAGAAAGTTGCCATCGACAAATTTGTCGCTGCCAGCAGTCGCACGAGTGCGCTCCCCAAAATCCTGGTCGCCCCTTTCACGTACATGATCACGAGAAGCGGGGTTCCGAAGGCCAGTTATCCCTTCTCGTGGTGCACACCGAAATGAGGGATGGTGAAGACTTGCATGTCGATGCAATGATCTAGAACAATGTGAAACCATATGATGTGACGGCGGCTAGGGTAGTCGCTTGTGTGTCTATATAATGCGGTCCAAGTCACGATCCAAAAGAATCACAAACGGTTTAGAAATTAACGCGTCTGCTAATTATTAATTAATGTTCATTAATTTTCCTGATCGAGCAGCAAAAATATAGATAACATGCATAGCTTTGTCCTCGGCTCGGCTCATTCCCGAAACGCGGTGCGGTGAGCGAGGAGGAGGAGCGCGCGTGTAGGTCTCATCTTCTCATGTCCATACAAGTAGTAGAAGAGCTCACCTTATAAAGAGGTGCAACTCCCACTTAATTAGCGGGGTGGGACTAAGAGCATCTCCAGCCGCGCCCCCAACACGCCCTCCTCAGACCTTTATTCTGCGCCGGCGGCCGAAAATCGGCCTAGCGGCGCCCTCAGGATCTCATTTAGCGCCGGTTTGGACCGAAAAAACAGCCGGCGGTCCCGAGCCGAACCCAAACACTCGGGGGTCGCCTGGGGATGCCGGCACAAGCGAAAAGCGGCGTGGGGCCGCTCTGTCGGCGAGATGATGGCCTTTTCCCGCCGTTTCTTCCCGCTTTCCCCCCGTCTTCCCTCCCATTCTTCCTCCCTCCCGCCATTCGCCCCCTCTCCCCTCCCCCCATCCCGTCGCCATGCCGCTGAGGAAGTACGCATCACCCCACACCGCGACGGATGCCCCCGCCCGGCCGAAGCAGAGGAAGCAGAGAGCGCCGCCGTCAAAGCCGTCGGGTATGACTAAAGCCGACTGGAAGGCGGAAGTTCAACGCCGGGAAGCTGTCACCACCGACAGGCAAAACAGGGCGAACGCCAAGAGGACCCGCGACGTGGCGGCGGCGGCGGCCTCGGCGACGCTCGAGCACGACCAAACCGAGATATCTCGCGCGGGCATGATGCATCCGCCCGGCGGCCAAGGCCCATATGCCTCCTGGAGCCAGCAGACCATCGGGTCCCCGGCATGCTAGGGTTGCACATCATCGTTGGGCTACATCGACGGCGACGCGAATGACATCTTCAACCCCAACATCACCTTCTCCCATGGCCGGCCCGTCCAGCGCACACCCTCACCCGCCTTCGCCGACGTTCCGTAGCGACCTTACAACTACTCGCCGCCAGCCTACGCCGCCTCACCGATGCCGCCTCTCCGCCGTGGGGCGGAGCTCTTCTCGCAAGCATCGTCGTCGCACCTCGGCGAGACGGACGCGACGGAGGCCGACATGGACGACATCATCGCGATCGGCTCGACCGCCGCCACCCCCGGGTTTTCCATGGACGACGACGCAGTCGATCTCAATGGCGGCATGGACGGAGAGCTCTATTACGGCGAGGAGAAGGAGGAGGAAGAGGAGGAGACGGCGCCTGCTCAAGCGAGCAGACGGAAGAAGAAGAAGAGGGCGGCCAGGACTGGCGAGCCGCGCATCAAGTGGGCGTCCAATGAGGACGAATGCCTTTTCGAGGTGTGGAAAGTCATCTGCCTCGACCCGATCATCGACACGAACCAGAGCGTCGACACATATTGGGACCGGATCAAGGCCGAGTTCGACGAGCGCCAGCTCGTCGACCCTTACTTCAAAGGCGTCCACATACAGTGTGGGTCGAAGGTGATGTCGAACCATTGGGGGGTCATCCAAACGGCGTGCAAACATGGCATGGGATCGTGTCAGGCCCAAGATGCGATTCTATCCCGATCACGTGACACTTACATGATTGGGGCACAACCGCATTTCGGGCGCTTAGCAAGATGGATATCATTACATCGTACCATTACATACATACATGTGGGATACAACAATACATACAAGTCACATGAATACAACAACATCAATACAAAGTATCCGACTACGGATACAAACATGAAAAGCACAAAGACATCCATCTGCTATCCCAGGCTGCCGACCCGGAACCTAACCCAAGACTGAAGAAGAAGAACTCCAGCAAAAGAACAACGCTCTCACGTCAAGACATCGGAAACCTGCACCTGCAACTGTTGTTGTAGTATCTGTGAGCCACGAGGACTCAGCAATCCCATAACCATGGGTAACAAGACTATCAAGCTTAATAGGTAAGGAAGAGGTAAAGTGGTGAGGTTGCAGCAGCGGCTAAGCATAATATATGGTGGCTAACTTATGAGTACGAGAATAAGATGAGCATCTACGCAAACGGTGGCAACTAGTAGTGATCGCTAAAGATCCTGAGCTACTTACGAGTCAAACATAACCCCACCATGTTCTCTTCTCAAAGTAAAAAGAGACAGTCACGGTTACTCGCATAGTTGTGTGTTTTACTTCGGATCCTCTGTCAAGTTTTCTACAACCGGACATTAACAAATTCCAATCTGCCACATAACCGCGGGCACGGCTTTCGAAAGATCATAACCCTGCAGGGGTGTTCCAACTTAGCCCATCACAAGCTCTCACGGTTAGCTGAAGTGATAAATATAATATCATCACTCCTTATCTTAGGGAAAATCCGATCAGGGTCTGCATCCCGGTGCACAAAACATTTCGACAATGGTAAAACAAGTCCAGCAAGACCTCCCGGTGTGTCGACACCCTGATAGTAGCCGCGCGTATCTCGTCTCAGGCCACGATCGGATGGGCGATTCTACAGGTTATACCAGATACCTCGAGTTTCCCCGTGGCGGCCCCGCAGAACCCCCGTTTGGGACCAACACCATCAGCACTGGCCCCCCTGCTATGTAGAAAGAATCCTCGGGTAGCGCTAACTCCCTATGCAATTTAATTAATTAATTAAGTTGTTATTATGAGCAAAATAAAACCAAAGTTGGGCCTTGCTGGAGGAGTTTTATTCAAAGACGAACTGTCAAGGGGTCCCCATATACCCATCGTGTAAGGAACGCAAAAATCAAGGAACATAATGCCGGTTTATCGGCGCCTAAGGTGGCATGAGTGGAAAAAAACACCGAGCAAAAGGCCAAGCCTTCCACCCATGCCCAGTATATAGGTGTGTTAATAATAATAATAGATATTGTGATATTCCAACAACAAGTTCCCTCCTGGAACGATCTTCATCTTCACCTACAACTAACAACGCTATAAGAGGGGCTGAGCAAGCGGGTAACATAGCCAAACAATGGTTTTGCTAGGAAGGTTTCAAAGGTTAGAGGTTTCATGGCAACAAGGAGAGGGGCTGACAATAATGATGGGTAGCGCGGCATGTAACGATAGCATCGAGACACTAAGCATGGCAATGATAGTAAAGGTATCCAAGGGTATGGTCATCTTGCCTGAGATCCCGGAAGGGAGAAGAACGGATCAATGAAGAAGACGAAGAAGAAGCCTTGAAGAAGAACCACGAGTAGACGAACGAATCCTCACGAACGCAATGGAACAAGCACTAACGAGAAGAAGCAAGCAACACGGTAAACAAACTACTCAAGAACATGACAATATGCACTACCAAGTAGGATGCACGACAAGTCTACATATGATGCACAACAAGTCTACACAGGAAGCAAAACATGGGAAGGTAGGAAGCACAGCAAAACAACACAAGTCTATATATATGATGCAATACATGGCAAGGTATGATGCATGGCAAGTCTATACAGGAAGCATAACATGGCAAGGTAGGAAGCATAACATGGCAACGATGCAAGATGCACCCAAACATCAACCAAACTCACTCCAAACATGAAAACAAGATGATATTATGATTCTACATGCAAAATCACACTAGTTTCATATAAGGAACACTCCAAACGGAGCAACGGGCTAAAAGATACACATGAATCAAGATATAACAACAAGCTAAAATTAACAGCCACATAGCAACTTGGAAGCAAGAAATAAGTAAGCTACAGCAGGTGAAATGAGCAAGTAATGGCATGAATGGATAGACAACAACATATACAACAAGGAATGATCAATGGCCACCCCAAAACTAACATGGATTTACCTAGGGCATCAAGTAAACATAGCATCAGGATATTACAGATTCCAGACTTAGTGAAATTTCACCAAGTGTTAAAACAGTAACAGCAACATGGCAAGTTTACAAGCATGTTTAAGTCAACACAAGGCATATCATGGCAAATGGTTTGCAACACAGCAAATAACACATCATGGAGATTCTAAAACATCTAGGCATGTGACAAGGGGACAAACACAACAATAGCAACGAGCTCCTCAACTAGGCATCTCGTAACAATTTTCAGAACATAACCGCCACATGCACTTTTGCAACAGGGATTAACATGGCAATATGAACTCAATCAAGCATGCTATAGCAACCAACATGTAGAGCAACTCATGATGAACATTTTGACATATCATTTGCTTCATTTGGATAAACATGCACCAAGTTAACACATCTCAAACATGGCAACAAAATAACAAGTAGCATCAGTTTATAATAAGTAGCACTCTTGCAACAGAGATTTAAGCATCTAGATGAACTCAAATGAGCATGACACAATGGAACAAAGTGTAGAGCATGTCACCACGATCATTTTGACATATCATTCACTCAAAACGGATAAGCACACAAAAAGTTATCACTATGCAAAGATGCAACATTATAATGCTAAACTGAGGACTTAGCAGTTTTTACTCAGGAAAAAAAAACAACAACTGAGCGTCTGTTAACTAAACAGCGCACTGGGCGAAGGATTAGGTGGGCTTACCATTGGGCCAAGCCCAAGAAGGAGGAGGAGGAGCTGGGCCGTGGGCTGGCAGGGAGGCACTGGAGCTGAGCCCGGGCGCTGGTTGGGCCGGCTTGAGGGAGGCCTAGGCCTGGCTGCGGCTCGCACGGCTGGGCCTGCGGAGGCGGACCGGGCCGGACCACTCGAAGGCGGGGGAAGGAGGTCGTCGTCCTCCCGACGAGCGGAGGGAACCGGCCATGGCAGCGGCTGGCGCGTGGATCTCCGACGAGGGGCAGCCGGGAGAGCGACCGAGGAGGCCGGGAAGCGGCGGAACCGGCCGCGGGGGACCCATTCCCAGCCGGATCTGGCTGGAGATGGGCTATGCGGCGGCGGTGAAGGCCAAGGCGGCGGCGCTGTGCTCCATGGCGGCGGCGGGAGCTGCAGGGAACCGAGGGAGGAGCAGGGCGGCTTGGCGGCGGGCGCGCTCCGGCGAGGCTCGCGCCGGCGACGCGGCAACGGCGGCGGGGTAAGAGCTGCAGGGTTCGCCGGCCGCGGTAGAGCGAGGAGCGAGGGTCGGGGCGCTGCGGGAGCGGGAGGCAGCGGTGCTGCGGGCTCGTGGCGGCTGCTGCTGGGCCCGGTTCGGCCCACGGCAGGTCGGATCCGGGCCCCGGCGGGCCTGGTGGCTGGGAGGCGGCCAGGGCGACATGGAGGACGCCAAGTGGCGGCCAGGGTTTGGGCAGGCACGGAAATGGAGGTGGGGGTTGGAGAAGGCCAAAAATGGCATGGAGAGGGGCTATATATAGCAAAAAGGGTAGGGTTTGGGGGGGTTTGGATCGTTCCGGAGCCATCAGATCGCGATCCAACAGCAACGGACCGAAGGGGAAGTTAGAAAGGCCTAGGTGGGCTGTTTAGAGTAGTTGGGCTGAGGTGAGAGGAGAGGGAGAGAGGCCCGCGGGGGTTTTCGGAGACCGAAAACGTCCGACAAATTAACCGGCGACTAGTGCCGCTATATAAATCCGTTGGGCTATCAAACGAGCTCCGAATGCGACGAAATTTGGCAGGCGGCCTGTCTACACTATAATAAGACCACACGCCAAGTTTCAACCCATTCCGAGAACATTTTTCGGCCACTTATAAAATAAATATTCGGAGGCGCCGCGGGCACGTGTAAGTGTGTCTGGGCTCAGAATGGACAACGGAGAGGACGAGGGGACTCGGGCGGATGCAAGTTTTGAAAACATGCTGATGCAAGCACACCTGATGACATGGCAAGACGCACACGCAAGAAGAAGACATGGCACTAACAACGAATAACTGGCTGACACCTGGCGCACCGGTCTCGGGGTGTCACAACACTCCCCTACTAACAAGAGATCTCGTCCCGAGATCTTAGGAACGAGACGGAAGGGAAAAAGGAAGAACAACGTTCTTCGAGGACAAAAGAGTGAAACCAAAGAATCTTGAGAGGTTGAGCCACTCAAAAGGAAGAAGAATGCAACGAAGAAGAACGAAGTTGCAAAGACTTCGTTAAACAAGATAGCAAGGAATACAACGAGAATCAAGGAGGTTGAAAGGCACGAAGCACGAACTGAAGCAACGAGAATGAATTCGAAACCACTCCGGTTAAAAGAGATAGAAAAGGAATCTCCACGAAGGAATTCGGGCAGCACTTCGGTTAAGACTGAAAGAAATAGCACACCGGTTGTACATGAATGAAATAGGACAAGAACCTGAGAAGATGAAACGCAAACATGACGAAATAAACAAGACATTGCCTCCGGAAGTATTACAAGAGTGAAATGCAAAGAACAGATACGAGAAGAACAACTTCAAGCATGAATGAATTTGAAAGAGCATCTTCAAGAGAAAGACTTGACAGGGTTGTTGAGAAAATCAACACATAAGAATTGATTTGCATGGGCTTATGTAACCTTCTCAAAATTTGAGGTGAATTTCCGCCACTACCAAAAGATTGAATAGATGAGAATGAAGAAAGAATGCAAAACTCCATACCGAAAGAATACGGAGAATTATTTGCACTCGAGAGGCAAAATAAGAATGCTTGAGCTGCTCCTGAAGAATTAGATGAATACTTGAAGGATGATTTGAATTGCGATGAACCTCCACGAAGAACTCCGGTAATGAAAGGATGACGAATATAGAAATGACGGATGAAAAGAATAAGATTAGAGCCTTGCGATGATTAGTCGGGGTTCCGATGAGATAGCGGAGAATAACTTTAAACTCCGGAAAGACAAGAATAAAAACACTTGGAACTAGAATTTATTCATCAAGACTAAACTCCGAAGGAAGGGATTAATCAACTTAATGAAAAAGGAATAAGAATTATGTTATGCTTATCCTCCACCAATTAAATTGATGAGAATCAATGGATTCACATATCACTTATTCTCGATGAAATTGATTTAAAGAAGAATATATCGCGAACTTGCGAAAATCTTCATGAAACACCGTTAAGATAGGAATGAACGAATGAATTTACATGATAGCACCGGAAAAGAACGGTCAAGCGAATCACGGGTAAGAATTTAAGCCGAGTGAAGAAAAGGAACGAACCACCATGAAGGAATAAAATCGAGTGAAGAACGAGAATGACCACCGTAAGGAATGAAATTGAACGATGCAAGAGGACAAGCCACCGTGAAGCATTGAGATTGCGTGAACACAAGAGAATGAATCTCCTGGAAGAATAAATAACTTGAGGGAATTATAATGACGAGAGCAACGAGATAATGAACTGATTAAAGAATACTTGAACGAAGCACCGGAAAGAATATGAGACGAACAAAAAGGCATCAATGAAGAATATTTGGAGGACGAAGTTGAAAACTAAGAACGAAGAAATCTTCTGAAAGATGTTCTTCAGAGGAACACCAGAAAAGAATTCATGAATACTCCGGATGAAGAAGGTCGGACCAACGATGAAAAGAATTTTAAGCGATCTTGGAGAAGGCATAATACTGATGGAATCCATACTTACGTCACACTTGCAAAGAATTTCAGAATACTCCCGGAAACTATAAGAGTCAGGTAAGATCCTGGGAAAAGACCTGTGGGTTATGAGCCCACCGAAGGGAGAACTTCGTTGAAATGGAATGCAAAGGAGATGATGCACCAGAACGAATGAAAAACTCGAATGAGGTGACAACCTCAAATTAATTGGAAGACAGACGATTATCCTGAGATATCTTCGGAACTCCGGAATAATAAAATGGCGAGAGACGAACGAACAAAAGGAAAACACTTGAGTCGATGAAAGAATAAGAACAACACCGAGATATTGGAATTGAATCCACCGGAAAGAAGAAGAGGTGAAGAATATCAAACGAGAGGAGAATTCACCGGAGAAGAAAAGAGAAGAATGATGACGAGTTAGACGAGAATTCACCAGTTGAAGTAATTGAGGAAGAATGCAGAGGATTCACACGAGTAGGATGGATACTCGATTAAGGACTCTGGCTCCGAGAAGAAAAAGGGTGGGCGGGTGGGAAAAGAAAAGACCACATCGGACGGGGAAAACACCGTCGATTAAATAGAACCGAGGGTGCACTTGCAAAGAAGAAGAGGGTTGAATCCACTTGACGAGAGATGCACCAGATGAAATAACTAACATCGCAACAAATGAAGAACTAACCACGAGATCCTAAAAAAATTTGAAGGGGAAGAGGAGCAATTCAAAACACCTACGTCAAGATTCCTCACCAGAGCGACGAAGGGACTGAGGAGTAAAAGGAATTCCTACTCTCCGATATAACTAGACTCCGAAAAAGTTTTCTGCTAGACTCAACAACGGCCAAGCTACGATCAATCAAGGGGGCTTCTATGGTCGGTCGAGGCTCTGATACCAACTTGTCAGGCCCAAGATGCAATTGTATCCCGATCACGTGACACTTACGTGATTGGGGCACAACCGCATTTCGGGCGCTTAGCAAGATGGATATCATTACATCGTACCATTACATACATACATGTGGGATACAAAAATACATACAAGTCACATGAATACAACAACATCAATACAAAGTATCCGACTACGGATACAAACATGAAAAGCACAAAGACATCCATCTGCTATCCCAGGCTGCCGACCCGGAACCTAACCCAAGACTGAAGAAGAAGAACTCCAACAAAAGAACAACGCTCTCACGTCAAGACATCGGAAACCTGCACCTGCAACTGTTGTTGTAGTATCTGTGAGCCACGGGGACTCAGCAATCCCATAACCATGGGTAACAAGACTATCAAGCTTAATAGGTAAGGAAGAGGTAAAGTGGTGAGGTTGCAGCAGCGGCTAAGCAAAATATATGGTGGCTAACTTATGAGTACGAGAATAAGATGAGCATGTACGCAAACGGTCGCAACTAGTAGAGATCGCTAAAGATCCTGAACTACTTACGAGTCAAACATAACCCCACCGTGCTCTCTTCTCAAAGTGAAAAGAGACAGTCACGGTTACTCACACAGTTGTGTGTTTTACTTCGGATCCTCTGTCAAGTTTTCAACAACCGGACATTAACAAATTCCAATCTGCCACATAACCGCGGGCACGGCTTTCGAAAGATCATAACCCTGCAGGGGTGTTCCAACTTACCCCATCACAAGCTCTCACGATTAGCTGAAGTGATAAATATAATATCATCACTCCTTATCTTAGGGAAAATCCAATCAGGCAAGGCATCCCGGTGCACAAGACATTTCGACAATGGTAAAACAAGTCCAGCAAGAAATCCCGGTGTGTCGACACCCTGATAGTAGCCGCGCGTATCTCGTCTGAGGCCACGACCGGATGGGCGATTCTACAGGTTATACCAGATACCTCAAGTTTCCCCGTGGCGGCCCCGCAGAACCCCCGTTTGGGACCAACACCATCAGCACTGGCCCCCCTGCTATGTAGAAAGAATCCTCGGGTAGCGCTAACTCCCTATGCAATTTAATTAATTAATTAAGTTGTTATTATGAGCAAATTAAAACCAAAGTTGGGCCTTGCTGGAGGAGTTTTATTCAAAGACGAACTATCAAGGGGTCCCCGTATACCCATCGTGTAAGGAACGCAAAAATCAAGGAACATAATGACAGTTTATCGGCGCCTAAGGTGGCATGAGTGGAAAAAAACACCGAGCAAAAAGCCAAGCCTTCCACCCATTCCCAGTATATAGGTGTGTTAATAATAATAATAGATATTGGGATATTCCAACAACAAGTTCCCTCCTGGAACGATCTTCATCTTCACCTGCAACTAACAACGCTATAAGAGGGGCTGAGCAAGCGGGTAACATAGCCAAACAATGGTTTTGCTAGGAAGGTTTCAAAGGTTAGAGGTTTCATGGCAACAAGGAAAGGGGCTGACAATAATGATGGGTAGCGCGGCATGTAACGATAGCATCGAGACACTAAGCATGGCAATGATAGTAAAGGTATCCAAGGGTATGGTCATCTTGCCTGAGATCCCGCAAGGGAGAAGAACGGATCCATGAAGAAGACGAAGAAGAATCCTTGAAGAAGAACCACGGGTAGACGAACGAATCCTCACGAACGCAACGGAACAAGCACTAACGAGAAGAAGCAAGCAACACGGTAAACAAACCACTCAAGAACATGACAATATGCACTACCAAGTAGGATGCACGACAAGTATACATATGATGCACAACAAGTCTACACAGGAAGCAAAACATGGAAAGGTAGGAAGCACAGCAAAACAACACAAGTCTATATATATGATGCAATACATGGCAAGGTATGATGCATGGCAAGTCTATAATGGAAGCATAACAAGTCTATACAGGAAGCATAACATGGCAAGGTAGGAAGCGTAGAAAAACAACACAAGTTTATATGATGCAATACATGGCAAGGTATGATGCATGACAAATCTATACAGGAAGCACAGCAAGTCTATACAGGAAGCATAACATGGCAAGGTAGGAAGCATAACATGGCAACGGTGCAAGATGCACCCAAACATCAACCAAACTCACTCCAAACATGAAAACAAGATGATATTATCATTCTACATGCAAAATCACACACGTTTCATATAAGGAACACTCAAAACGGAGCAACAGGCTAAAAGATACACATGAAACAAGATATAACAACAAGCTGAAATTAACAGCCACATAGCAACTTGGGAGCAAGGTAAATATATGCTACATCGCTCAAACATGATGACAAGAAGCATGGACATGAAGTAGACATATCCTACAGCAAACAACTCCATTGGAGCAACTCCATAGGAGGCATGGATCAATAGCAACAAGCTACAACATTTTGATCATGACACTAAAAACCTGACAGCAATATTTTATAGCAACTTGGGAGCAAGAAATAAATAAGGTACAGCAAGTCAAATGAGCAAGTAAGGACATGGATGGATAGACAACAACATATACAACAAGGAATGATCAAAGGCCACCCCAAAACTAACATGGATTTGCCTAGGACATCAAGCAAACATAGCATCAAGATATCACAGATTCCAGACTTAGTAAAATTTCACTAAGTGTTGAAACAGTAATTACAACATGGCATGTTTGTGAGCATGTTTAAGTCAACACAAGGCATATCATGGCAAATGGTTTGCACCACAGCAAAGAACACATCCTGGAGAATCTAAAACATCTAGGCATGTGACAAGGGGACAAACACAACAATAGCAACGAGCTCCTCAACTAGGCATCTCGTAACAAGTTTCAGAACATAATAGCCAAATGCACTTTTGCAACAGGGATTAACATGGCAATATGAACTCAATCAAGCATGCTATAGCAACCAACATGTAGAGCAACTCATGATGAACATTTTGACATATCATTTGCTTCATTTGGATAAACATGCACCAAGTTAACACATCTCAAACATGGCATGAAAATAACAAGTAGCAGCAGTTTATAATAAGTAGCACTCTTGCAACAGAGATTTAAGCATCTAGATGAACTCAAATGAGCATGACACAATGGAACAAAGTGTAGAGCATGTCACCACGATCATTTTGACATATCATTCACTCAAAACGGATAAGCACACAAAAAGTTATCACTCTGCAAAGATGCAACATTATAATGCTAAACTGAGGACTTAGCAGTTTTTACTCAGGGAAAAAAAACAACAACTGAGCGTATGTTAACTAAACAGCGCACTGGGCAAAGGATTATGTGGGCTCACCATTGGGCCAAGCTCAAGAAGGAGGAGGAGGAGCTGGGCCGCGGGCTGGCAGGGAGGCACTGGAGCTGGGCCCGGGCGCTGGCTGGGCCGGCTTGAGGGAGGCCTGGGCCTGGCTGCGGCTCGCGTGGCTGGGCCTGCGGAGGCGGACCGGGACGGCCCACTCGAAGGCAGGGGAAGGAGGCCGTCGTCCTCCCGACGAGCGGAGGGAACCGTCCATGGCAGTAGCTGGCGCGTGGATCTCCGGCGAGGGGCGGCCGCGAGAGCGACGGAGGAGGCCGGGAAGCGGCGGATCCGGCCGCGGGGGACCCATTCCCGGCCGGATCTGGCCGGAGCTGGGCTATGCGGCGGTGGTGAAGGCCAAGGCGGGGGCGCTGTGCTCCATGGTGGCGGAGGGAGCTACAGGGAACCGAGGAGGAGCGGGGCGGCTCGGCGGCGGGCGCGCTCCGGCGAGGCTTGCGCCGGTGACGCGGCAACGGCGGTGGGGTAGGAGCTGCAGGGCTCGCCGGCCGCGGCAGAGCGAGGAGCGAGGGTCGGGGCTCTGCGGGAGCGGGAGGCAGCGGTGCTGCGGGCTCGCGGTGGCTGCTGCTGGGCCCGGTTCGGCCCACGGCGGGTCGGATCCGGGCCCCCGCGGGCCTGGCGGCTGGGAGGAGGCCAGGGCGACATGGAGGACGCCAAGTGGCGGCCAGGGTTTGGGCAGGCACGGAAATGGAGGTGGGGGTTGGAGAAGGCCAAAAATGGCATGGAGAGGGGCTATATATAGCAAAAAGGGTGGGGTTTGGGGGGTTTTGGACCGTTCCGGAGCCATCGGATCGCGATCCAACGGCAACGGAGCGAAGGGGAAGTTAGAAAGGCCTAGGTGGGCTGTGTAGAGTAGTTGGGCTGAGGTGAGAGGAGAGGGAGAGAGGCCCGCGGGGATTTTCGGAGACCAAAAACGTCCGACGAAATAACCGGCGACTAGTGCCGCTATATATATCCGTTGGGCTATCAAACGAGCTCCGAATGCGATGAAATTTGGCAGGCGGCCTCTCTACACTATAATAAGACCACATGATAAGTTTCATCCCATTCCGAGAACATTTTTCGGCCACTCACAAAATAAATATCTGGAGGCACCGCGGGCGCGTGCAAGTGTGTGTGGGCTCAAAACGGACAACGGAAAGGACGAGAGGACTTGGACGAATGTAAGTTTTGAAAACATGCTGATGCAAGCACACCTGATGACATGGCAAGACGCACACGCAAGCAGAAGACATGGCACTGACAACGAATAACTGGCTGACACCTGGCGCACCGGTCTCGGGGTGTCACAGATCGTCGAAGAGATCACTACTAGTCCGGAGAGCGGCGCCAGCATCGAGGATCAGCTGGTTCGGATGTTCGCCATGTTTCGCCAGGGCAACAACGACTGAGACTTCAAGTACCTCCACATCTTCCGGCGGATCGACAAGTGCGAGAAGTGGGCGGAAGTCCGGGCACCCTCGCCAAGGCCAAGGAGACGTACAAGCCAGATGCGCCGACGCCGGGCACGTCCGATGGCCGTCCTAATGGCCACAAATGGGCCAAGAAGGGGAAACAAGCCGACGCGGCTGCCGCGCGTGTGCACGAGTCCATCGAGATCGATATGGTTGACTAGAGGGGGGGGGATGAATAGGCAACTAACAATTTTTAGCTTTTCTTAACCAAATTAAACTTAGCAACAAGGTAGGTTGTCTAGATATGCAACTAGATGGACAACGTATATGAAGCAATAAAAGCAAGCACACAAGCAAGCAAGCTAGGATATACAAAGAAAGCTTGCACAAGTAAAGGTAAGAAATAACCACAAGTGGAGCCGGTGAAGACGAGGATGTGTTACCAAAGTTCCTTCCCTTTGAGAGGAAGTACGTCTCCGTTGGAGCGGTGTGGAGGCACAATGCTCCCCAAGAAGCCAGTAGGGCCACCGTATTTTCCTCACGCCCTCACACAATTCAAGGTGCCGTGATTCCACTAGTGGTGCCCTTGAAGGAGGCAACTGAACCTTTACAAACAAGGTTGGGGCTATCTCCACAACCGAATTGGAGGCTCCCAACGACACCACGAAGCTTCACCACAATGGACTATGGCTCCGTGGTGACCTCAACCGTCTAGGGTGCTCAAACACCCAAGAGTAACAAGATCCGCAAGGGATTAGTGGGGGGAATCAAATTTCTCTTGGTGGAAGTGTAGATCGAAGCCTTCTCAAGCAATCCCTAGGAAATCAACAAGTTTGATTGGCTAGGGAGAGAGATCGGGCGGAAATGGAGCTTTGAGCAACAATGGAGCTTTGGGAGGAAGAGGTGAGTCTTCTTGAGGAGGAAGACTCACCTTATATAGTGGAAGGACAAATCCAACAGTTATCCACCAACTCTGCCCGCAACATGCGATACTACCGCACTTAACTTGCGGTACTAACGCACGGCTCTGCGGTACTACCGCTCCAGGTGCGGTACTACCGCTGGCGCGGCCTGAGCCAGATCTAGCCCCTATTGCGTAAAGCAACGGGTGGTAGTACTGCCGGAGCGGTACTACCGCACGTCCTTACGGTACTACCGCAAGGCAGGGTCAGACTGGTCGGGGAAGAGTGCGCACTAAATAAATTACGTTCGCGGCTACTTTCGTAGAGTTTTGATCAATGCAAAAACCCGACACGGTACTACCGCTTGCTCGGAGCGGTACTACCGCGTAGGACGCGGAAGTAAAAATTTACTTCCAATCCTACTACCGTACTAGTTACGACGCTGGGGCCGGCCACACTGTACTACCGGGTCCTCGGTACGGTACTACCGTGGTGTGCGGTACTACCGTATCCCCGGAGCGGTACTACCGTGAGGCCGTGCGGTACTACCGCTTCCTTTGAGTGGTACTACCGCATGCCTCGGAGTGATAGTAGTAGAACGTCATCATTTTTGCAAAGAGAAGGAAAACGACCGGAGCTCCAACGAAGCGAAGGAAAGGTGGTGTGACAGAATAGATGTGTACATGTTGATTCCACCCTAACCTTTCCGAAGTGGACCCCTCTTAATAGTACGGCTTTCCTATGACTCAATTCCACCAAAAAGAAACAAAAGGAAACACCATCTTCCATAGGTTCCGAGGGGCACTTAATCGTCTTGTGCCTAGGTATGAGATATCTGAAAAGCTCAGTGCACATGATTAGTCCGCAAAAGCATTGTCATCAATCACCAAAACTACTTAGGGAGAAATATGCCCTTACAATCTCCCCCTTTTTGGTGGATTGATGACACCACGGAATTTGCACAAAGATATATAAAAGAAAGATAATAAGCAAACCTAACATGTATATAAAATATAGGTAAGCCCCCCCTAGAAGTTTGCATACTTATGAAGATGCTTTGGACTGCACAACACACATACTAGGATCAACACTCTTCCTATATTTTATAAACAACACACTCCTTGCAACTAAGAATATAACTCTACGCATGGATGCAAGGAGGATAACGAGAGCACAGATTAACAGGGCAAGTGAAGCATAAGCTCACAACCTAGCAGATAGCACAGACATAATAACGAAATAAGGAGCAGAGTGCATATGTCTCACA
This sequence comes from Secale cereale, assembly GCA_902687465.1. Classification (NCBI taxonomy): domain Eukaryota; kingdom Viridiplantae; phylum Streptophyta; class Magnoliopsida; order Poales; family Poaceae; genus Secale; species Secale cereale. The sequence continues at coordinate 53,999,319 of LR738710.1, read as the reverse complement.
CCATATGATAGGTCTCACACACATGACACAAACCAACGAAAGCAAACAAGGTTCGACCAACAAAAGCAAATAAATGCAGCACAAGACACACACACACGCAAATCGTACACTCTCTCCCCCTTTGCTACCGAGACACCAAAAGGGCAGAGAGGACACCTATGACATAAGTGGCAGCTTGGGCGTAAGAGATCAGTCATCACGCGCCTCGTCAGTCTCCTGCTGCTCCTCCTCGGAATCAGACCACTTGTATCCCTGCTTGGCAATCAACTCAGCCTCTGGAGTAATGTTCTTCTCATACCCACTTGACACATCCTCGCCAAAAGTCCTTAGGATCTTCTTGTCATGCTCGTGAACCTACTTCTGAGCAACATGTGCCTTGTATTGCCCCTTGGCCTGCATACAGAACAGAGCCTTCATCTTGCTCTTCAGCTTTTTAGGCCACGAGGGCTCAGACAAAGGGGGAGCATATCCTCCAGATATATCCTCATCAGCAGCCTCCTCCTCAATTTCCTCCTCATCCACATCCATCTAAGACGCAGCCACCTCCGCATGGGTAGCCGTGTTGGCCCATAGGCTCTTGATGCGGAGCTTGACATGCTCATGACAAATCCAGTGAGGAGCCTCAAACTCTTCATCAGGATAGAGCTTCTCCCAAGTCTTGGTGATCAGGAGAAACAGATATGGACCATAGATAGGCATTTTGCGGGTGAATATCGCAAAGCGGAGCTCAGACCACATGATATGTGGGATATCAAGTGGTTGAGTCTGAGCACGACGTGCCTCCTCACAAATGAGCATCATGTCCACGAGATGCATGTACCTTGTCCTTGTCCCCAATGCAAGGAAACAGAGAGTTGCGGAAGATCCGATGCATAATATCCAGAAAAGGGTTCAAAACCCAAGTCTTCTTGCCACTTGCGAGCGTCTTCTCCACATAATAGGGCTGCAACTTGTTCTCGTTGGCAGACTCTTGATTGGCATGAGGGCGAACTCCAACTGGAGTGTGGAGCCCCTCATCAGCAACCTGAAGCAGATCCATGAAATCCTTCCAAGTAGCAGTCAACTTTTGTCCATTGGTCATCCACGTCATGTTGCGTTCCTCCTTAGGATGGAAGTGGACCGAAGCAAAGAACTGGGCCACAATCTCTGGGTCAAAGTCCATATGAAAAGACATGATATACTCAATGCCAAACTGCTCCACGAGGTCCAGAGCCTCAGCAAAATAGGCCCGGTGCTCCTCCTTCCTCATGTGGTTCATGTCAATCCAGTGTGCATCCACATATAAGTTGTGTTTGCTCTTGAGCACCTCTGTGAAGATAAGATACAGCTGCTTGGTCCAGAACAAATCATCTCCTCTGAACTGAGCCCGGGGATTCTCATAGGGATTGATCTTCCTCCTAGCGATGAACTCATTTGATGGAATCTCGTCCATGCCCATTGTTGGGTCCTTGTTCTTGGTGGCAGTGGACTTGGTTCTATGTTAAGGGCAATGGAGCCCTCAGGAACATCATCTTGGTTGCGCAGACGCTTTGACCCAGTGTCACGGCTGGGATTCGAGCGACGGATATTTGAACCAGAGCCACCACCTATGACACAAACACAAGAACACGCAAGAGACACAAAGAGAATCAATGCAAAAGCCACAGAAAAGCACAAGAAACATGTAAAAATGATAATAAGTATGGGATACGAAGAAGGTGTGGAGTGAACGGTAGTACTGCTCGAAGATGCGGAAGTAAAATTTTAGTGCCGCTCTGGGGGCGGTAGTACCATGCCGGGATGGCACGGTTGTACCGCATCTGGAGCGGTACTAAAGTTTACTTCCGCGACTAGCGTGGTAGTACCGCGGGCAACCTACGGTAGTACCTCACGGGGTCAGATCCGAATGCGGATCCGATCTGTGAATGCGTAAGACGGAACGAGCGGTATTACGGTTGATCATAACTCCTTAGTAGCAACATACAGACTAGCATCTTTACTGCAGAACTACTCTCCTACACCCTAATCTTCCATGGATACGGTCTACAAGAACTCAAGAACAACATGCATCTCCCCAAAACCTAGAGACAACAAAAAGGGCAAAAGAAGAAGGGATTTGGGGAGAAACCTTGTTCCATGGCAAGAGGTCGAGGTAGGGAATGATCCCACCAGTCGGAATGCGAGGAGAGTGGCCGGAAACAGAGATCCGGCGAGGTCCTCCGGCGCCGTTCTTGGGTGAGAGAGAGATGACGTGGGGAAAACGAGTTGAATGTGTATGGGGGAGTTAGAACTCCCCCTGCCCTCTTATAACCCCCACTCGATCACAACGACGTGGTAGTACCGCGTATCATCGCGGTAGTACCGCCCGGGCGGAAGTACCGCTCGCAGGGTGGTAGTACCGCTCTCCAGCGGCAGTAAAATATTATTGCCGTGCTGGTTGCGGTAGTACCGGTAGGCTCTCTTGCGGTAGTACCGTGACAAACCATGGTAGTGCCGCTTCCCAAGAAAGTGCAATTTTTGACAAGGAAGGCTTAAGCAAAGCAACTACAGACTAAGAGCACACAAACAAGGCAACATGAAAGAAGGACAACAGAAAACTAGAGCAACACAAGAGACACCCCTCTTTGAGAGAGGTCGGTGGCCGGAGCCACCTATCACTACAAAAAATAAACTTCTGTGATGATACATGTTTTTCATAGTAGGTCACGTTTTCTGTCATGCATGTACATCCATGACAAATTTATGATAGAATGAAGATAGTCAGACATGTGCTGTCGTAGAACTGTTCCATGACATTACCAAAATTATCATCACGGAAGTGTCCACTTCCATGACGATAAATCACGTGTCACAAAAGAACTTTCATCAAGGGTGACCAACATGTGGCATCCACCGTAACGGAACGCTGTTAAGCTATCGGGTCCGATTTTGAATCCTATAACCCATTGACAGCGCCGACCAAAGGGGATTTTCCACGTGTAAAATCATCATTGGCCGGAGCAAACACGTGTTGCCTCACCGTTAGGACAGATGTCATCCACTCATTGGATAGGAGACGCCTATGATAGGTCGACACGTGGCACGACCCAACAGTGGCCCATTCCAGTGAAAAAGGCTGGCCCAGTAAAAAATAGCAGGCCGGCCCATATAAGGCCTACTTGTGTCAGGTCCATTTAAGCCCACGGCCCATACGATATGTGCCAATTCGGCCCGTCAATGGCCCGTTAAAGATATGACACCATTGTAACCCATCGTCAGTTCGAGTCCATTAATAGCCCGCTATATATTTGGGCTCGATATCGGCCCGATGATATTTCGGCCTGTTAACGGCCCATTCAGTGGATGGGCCAATTTTCACGATGTATATCTTTCGGCCTTTTAGCGACACATTTAAATATTAGGCTAATTTCCGGCCCGGTGTGTCTTTCAGCCTGTTGACGGCCCATAAATCAGTTGGGCCATTTGTAGTCGGACCTGAGTTTCGGCCTTTTAGCGACCCATTTAAGTGTTGGGCCAATTTCTGGCCCGGTGTGTCTTTCAGCCTGGTGACGGCCCATATATCTGTTGGGCCATTTGTAGTCGGACCTGAGTTTTGGCCTTTTAGCGACCCATTTAAGTATTGGGCCAATTCCCGGCCCTGTGTGCTGATACGTCCAAAACGTATCTATAATTTCTGCTTGCTCCGTGCCTCTTTTGGGTGATATTGCTATGATATTTATACACGTCCATACACTTTTTTATCATATTTGGACTAACCTATTAACTCAGTGCACCCCAGTGCCAGTTTCTGTTTTCGGCTGTTTTTGTATTTCAGGATTTCCCATTACGAGAACTGCCAGAAAAATTCCGGAAAAATTATATAAAAAATCAGCGTTCCAGAAGCTACCAAGCACCCGAAGTACAGCCGGAGGGGGGCCACCATGGCTCCAGGCGCCCTGGTGGCGCGGCCCCCCTGGCCGCGCCGGGCGGGCGCCTGGGCCCCCCGAGCCTCGTCTGATGCCCCCCTTTGGCATATATTTATATCGTGTCCCGAAACCCTCGAGACGGGAACCCTTTTTCGTGATCTCATCTCTATTCTGCCGCCGCCGCCGCTTCCAAGATCGGGAGCACCAGGAGAACTCTTCCCGGCACCCTGCCGGAGGGGAGGATCACCACCGGGAGCTTCTCCACCACCATGGACGCCTCCCGGATGAGTTGTGAGTAGTCTCCCTTGGACCATGGGTCCATGACCAGTAGCTATGTGATGTTCTCCTCCCGTTCTTGTGCTTCACTAATTAGTCCTCGTGAGCTGCCCTACATGATCGAGGCACATATGTAATCCTTATGCTGTTGCTATGATGAGTTTGCTGGGATCCGATGGATTATGAGATTATGTTCAGATTGTGTTTGAGTAATATATTTGATTCACCTCTTTTATATTTATGTTCGTAAGTAATTCTTCCATGTTCTCCGTTGTTATTTATTGCTTTGGCCAAGTAGTAGGTAGTGATTGTGGGTTCATGCCCCTCGATGACTAGCTTGAGTGACAGAAACATGAGTCTAGGGGATGTGCTGTTGCCACAAGGGGGAAAACAACGGTGCTTGTGCCCGCGGGTGCAAGGATTGTTTACTTTACGCAAAGTTCTTTTAATGCAGTTGTTTGTTGCTTTGAGTTTACACTATGGGTGGGACTCGCAACTTAATACCAGCGAGATGTTCTGGATAGATATCTCAAGGTGGATGATTAGTAGTAGATGCAGATGGATTTCGGTCTACTTACCTTGGCGTACCACCCATGCTTTGAACCTCTACCTTTCTTGCAACTTAGTCAGCATTGGTTTGCGCACATGGTCCTGTCAATTGCCCAGCTGTAATTTTTTTACCTCACATAGCTGTTTTATCGTCTTTTGGGAGAGAGACATCACTAGTGAACATCATGGGACTCCGGTCCACATTACCATCATTGATCACATCCGCTATTTACTTTCCGCTTTTTACTTACTATTGCAGCAATACCTATCACTATTATCACTTGCGTTTGATCCTTTGTAAACGACAAGGCCGGAGGGATTGACAATCTCTCTGTACTCGTTGGGAGCAAAGTTATTTGTATCTGTGTGCAGGTCCACGTTGATTGATAATATCTGGCGCCGTTAGCAGTTGACACCTTCTTGTTGAAACTGGGAGTCTCAGGGGAAATCGATCCTTGGTATCTTTGCCAAGGGAAAACTTCCGCTACACTGCATCCCAAACCTTCCACTTGGGGTAACCAACGAGGGGCGAGAAGCCATCAAGCAAAGTTTTCTGGCGCCGTTGCCGGGGACTCCACTCTTCAAGATAGGGGAGTTGCACGCTATCTTTTATCTTTGCTTTTTAGTCTTGTTAGTTTACCTTTCAGTTTTCTTTATGTCTTTTCACTAGTTTTGCTTAATGGAAAACAACAAAAATATGAGAGAGCTTTATAAGCTCTACCTTGCTTTGGGACATGATGTGTTCGAAGAGAAAATTAAAAAACCTATGGAACTTTATTATTTGCATAACAATCATGATGGTGGTGATGTTATTAGTATGCTTTCTTTGAATATCAATATTGCTAATGACATGGAAAGCTCTAAGCTTGGGGATGACACGTTTGATGAACATGATATTTTTAGTCCCCCAACTTTTGAAGAGAAAATTTACTTTGATGATACTTTGCTTCCTATATATGCTGATTACAATGATGAATATGATGTTTTCAGTCCACCTACTATTGAGGATAAAATTTATGATGATTATGATATGCCTCCTAAATACAATGATTACCATGATGGTTATGATTGCTTTACTCTCACTATTCCTAATAAGAAAGATTTTTCTTATATGAAGAGTAATGATACTTTTATGCTTTTGGATCATGGAAATAATGCCTTATGTTATAGTTATATTGTTGAGTTCATCCATGATGCCACTGAAATTTATAATGAGAGAGGGAGACATGGTTCTAAATATCTTAATAATATCAAGTTGCCTCTCTTTATGTTGAAGGTTTTGAAGCTGCACTTGTTTTGTCTTCCTATGCTTATTGCTTTATGCTTCAATAATTTATTTCTTCACAAGATTCCAATGCATAGGAAGAGGGGTAGACTTAAATATGATTTATATGTGCTTCTTGATGCTCTCTTTTGTTCTTCAACTCTTATTCCTACGAGAGCATCATTAAAGTCTTAAGCCTATCTTTATGGCTATAAAGAAAGAGCTCTAGGGAGACAACCCTTGTTATCTTTGCTTTCAGTTTGTTCTTTCAGTTTTTAGTTGTCTTGATGTTTGTTACTACAGTAGCATCATCATTGTATCTTTGCTTTTCAACTTTGTGCCAAGTGTAGCCTCTGATTGCAAGAAAGTTCAAAAGTTGTGACGTGCTGTCCAGGAAACAGATTCTGTCCTTGGATAGAAAAATTCGTATAAAATCACCAGATCATCTTTTTGGTCTGAATTGTTTCGACAGCGTGCTCTATATAATTGCCTTTCGTGCGTCTGTTCTGAGTTTTTTTATTAGAGTTGCATAAGTGCCCCTAAAAAATCATTTACTACTTGCTGTTCTGTTTTTCACAGATTCTGTCCTGTTTTGCCTTTCCCTCATTTTGCAAACCTAGAGCTTGCTTTTTCTTTGCAAAAACCTTTTGGCAATCTTGAGAAACAGTAGACCTTCAAGAATATCCTTATTTCCAGCAAGGAACAATTATTTTATTAAGGGTACTAACCTCGCTAATCAGATTATGATGAGTTATGTATGAAGGGAGTTTTCAAGTGTGCAAGGGAAGATGATAAAAAGATTCAGGAGTGTCAAACGCTCAAGCTTGGGGATGCCCCCATGCACCCCAAGAAATATTCAAGGAGACTCAAGCGTCTAAGCTTGGGGATGCCCCCGTGCATCCCCTTCTCCATCAACATTATCATTTCGTCTTTCGTTCCACTATATTTTTATCACTTCATGTGTTATGTGCTATGCTTGGAGCGTCTTGCTTTTAGTTTTCCTTTTTAGTTTTCCTTAGCTTTTCATAACGAGTCGGAACTCAGCTTTCTTTATGTGGGAGAGGAACACGCTCCACTTCTACATAGAACATAACATAGAATTTTCATGTCTATCCTTGCTGTGTGTGTTCTTTGTCTTTCAATAGCTACTATCATGCTTAGCTCTTAGTTTTCATGCTTATCTTTTTAAAGAGCTTTTGTTTAGTTGGTTGCTTGAACTCTCTTTAGTTATCATGCTTATCTTATTAAGAGAGTTTGCTTCCGTTGCATTGGTTGATATGTCTATGATAAAGATGCTACGTGCATAATGGCGCTTAGTAGTTCATGTTTTCTTATGGTTAGTCTCAAATAGCTGGGGGGTTCCCAATGTGTTATTGGAATACCAACATGATTTGTTTGCCTATGATGTGGTATAATTTAGTAATATCTTCCTTCGAGAATTTATTTTGATTGACTTGGCGTATGCTCACGCATATTTAAGACTGTAAAGAAAGTCTGTCAAGCCTTGATGATCTTTTGTTTCTGAGTAGCGATATAACTTCCATGCCTGATTCAATGTTGCTTTGTCGCTCTGCATGATTATGACCGTCATTGCTCTCTTAGTTGGTCGCTCCCAGTCTTTTGCTAACCTCCACCTATACTAAGCGGACTGACTGCTTGTGCATCCAAATTTTTTTAAACCAGTTATGCCATATGAGTCCACCATACCTTCCTACATGGTATTTACCTGCCATTCCTAACGGAGACTTGCATGTACCATCTCGAAATTATTCAAAGAAAAGCACTCCTATTTTGTGCCTCTGTTTTAAGTTCATGAGGAAGTAGTAGTTAATTCATGATCTTTTTAAGTTGGACAAGCTTCACCCCGGGATTGCATGTATAATGTGCAAACCCATAATACGAGAAGGAACTGGCATTGAGTGCGCCCGGCTCAAAAATAATATAACAAACAAACCCTCCTTCACGCTTTGTTCATGAGAAATCAGAAAACTTTGGCAGTGATAAACAAAGGAGATTAAGAGGATGTGATCATCCTCATTCGGGAGCCGTTCCTCGAAACTTGTCCATATCAAGAAGTGATTGAGTTGTCTGCTAGCATTCGTTGACGAAACATGCATAATCTAAAAAAAAAATTATTACCTCTGTTTTTAAAACCAAGAGCTCTGGTACATGTTTTATCTTTGTTTCCGACTACGGGTTTTCAACCTTGCCAACAAAAGCCACGGTTCGAGAGTCTCCACCTTCTTTTAAAAAGCACCAACTACTGAGAGCATGATTGTCATTCTGAGTGTAATGTGCATTGTCCCAAAGTAGCATTGTCTTTTCCATGATTGTGATATCGTTTATTTTGAAATCATTGTATCTAGTCATCACTTAAACCTTGGAGGTGCCCCTGCATTTATGTTTTGCTTCACTAAAGGGGGCAAGCGAGATATCACTTTATCATATTTGCACACCATGCTCATTACAAATCTATTTGATGTTTCAGTATCATATTGTAAAACTTTCAGTTCTTTGTGATTTTCTCATGAGGCAACTTAATTACTATAGATTCATTGTCTCAGTAAGCTTTTGTCATGTGACTATGAAAAAGTCCTATATGGTTAATAGCATGTCACCACAGAAATTATTCTTGTTATCATTTACCTACTCGAGGACGAGCAGGAATTAAGCTTGGGGATGTTGATACGTCCAAAACGTATCTATAATTTCTGCTTGCTCCATGCCTCTTTTGGGTGATATTGCTATGATATTTATACACTTCCATACACTTTTGATCATATTTGGACTAACCTATTAACTCAGTGCACCCCAGTGCCAGTTTCTGTTTTCGGCTGTTTTTGTATTTCAGGTTTTCCCATTACGAGAACTGCCAGAAAAATTCCGAAAAAATTATATAAAAAATCAGCGTTCCAGAAGCTACCAGGCACCCGAAGTACAGCCGGAGGGGGGCCACCAGGGCTCCAGGAGCCCTGGTGGCGCGGCACCCCTGGCCGCGCCGGGGGGGCGCCTGGCCCCCCCGAGCCTCGTCTGATGCCCCCCGTTGGCATATATTTATATCGTGTCCCGAAACCCTCAAGACGGGAACCCTTTTTCGCGATCTCATCTCTGTTCCGCCGCCGCCGCCACTTCCAAGATCGGGAGCACCAGGGGAACTCTTCCCGGCACCCTGCCGGAGGGGAGGATCACGACCGGGAGCTTCTCCACCACCGTGGACGCCTCCCGGATGAGTTGTGAGTAGTCTCCCTTGGACCATGGGTCAATGACTAGTAGCTATGTGATGTTCTCCTCCCGTTCTTGTGCTTCACTAATTAGTCCTCGTGAGCTGCCCTACATGATCGAGGCACATATGTAATCCTTATGCTGTTGCTATGATGAGTTTGCTGGGATCCGATGGATTATGAGATTATGTTCAGATTGTGTTTCAGTAATATATTTGATTCACCTCTTTTATATTTATGTTCGTAAGTAATTCTTGCATGTTCTCCGTTGTTATTTATTGCTTTGGCCAAGTAGTAGGTAGTGACTCCAAGAGGGAACGTTATGCTTGATTGTGGGTTCATGCCCCTCGATGACTAGCTTGAGTGACAGAAACATGAGTCTAGGGGATGTGCTGTTGCCACAAGGGGGAAAACAACGGTGCTTGTGCCCGCGGGTGCAAGGATTGTTTACTTTATGCAAAGTTCTTTTAATGCAGTTGTCTGTTGCTTTGAGTTTACACTATGGGTGGGACTCGCAACTTAATACCAGCGAGATGTTCTGGATAGATATATCAAGGTGGATGATTAGTAGTAGATGCAGATGGATTTCGGTCTACTTACCTTGGTGTACCGCCCATGCTTTGAACCTCTACCTTTCTTGCAACTTAGTCAGCATTGGTTTGCGCACATGGTCTTGTCAATTGCCCAACTGTAATTTGTTTACCTCACATAGCTGTTTTATCGTCTTTTGGGAGAGAGACATCACTAGTGAACATCATGGGACTCCGGTCTACATTACCATCATTGATCACATCCACTATTTACTATCCGCTTTTTACTTACTATTGCAGCAATACCTATCACTATTATCACTTGCGTTTGATCCTTTGTAAACGACAAGGCCGGAGGGATTGACAACCTCTCTGTACTCGTTGGGAGCAAAGTTATTTGTATCTGTGTGCAGGTCCACGTTGATTGCTAATATCTGGCGCCGTTAGCAGTTGACACCTTCTTGTTGAAACTGGGAGTCTCAGGGGAAATCGATCCTTGGTATCTTTGCCAAGGGAAAACTTCCGCTACACTGCATCTCAAACCTTCCACTTGGGGTAACCAACGAGGGGCGAGAAGCCATCATGTGCCTTTTAGCCTGTTAATGGCCATAAATGAGTTGGGCCATTTGTAGTCGGACATGAGTTTTGGCCTTTGATACGTCCATTTTGCATCATGCTTATATGTTGATATTTATTGCATTATGGGCTGTTCTTACATGTTTTGTCACAATACTTATGCCTTTTCTCTCTTATTTTACAAGGTTTACATGAAGAGGGAGAATGCCGGCAATTTGAATTCTGGGCTGGAAAAGGAGCAAACTCTGGAACCTATTCTGCACAACTCCAAAAGCTCTGAAACTCAACAGAACGTCGTTTCAGAAAATATAGAAAATATCTGGCGAAAGAAGTCCACGAGGGGGGCCATTGGCTTCCCATGAGTGTGGGGGCGCGCCCTCCTTCCCAGGGCGCGCCCCCCTACCTCGTGGGCCAGCCAGAAGGCCCCCTGTGCCCATCTTCTACTATATGAGGTTTTTTGACCTGGAAAAAAAAATCAGGAGGAGGCTTTCAGGACCAGACGCCGCCGTCTCGAGGCGGAACCGAGGCGGAAACGAATCTAGGGCTCTGGCAGGGCTGTTCTGCCGGGGATACTTACCTCCGGGAGGGGGAAATCGTCACCGTCGTCATCACCAACAACTCTCCCATCTTGGGGAGGGCTATCTTCATCAACATCTTCACCAGCGCCATCTCCTCTCAAACCCTAGTTCATCTCTTGTATCCAATCTTTGTACCCAAACCTCAGATTGGTACGCGTGGGTTGCTAGTAGTGTTGATTACTCCTTGTAGTTGATGCTAGTTGGTTTATTTCGTGGAAGATCATATGTTCAGGTCAATTATGCATATTAATATCCCTATGATCATGAACAATATTATGTCTTGTGAGTAGTTCCTTTTGTTCCTGAGGACATGGGAGAAGTCTTGCTATTAGTAGTCATGTGAGTTTGTGTCGGGGAAACTGATCGCCCACGAACACCTATGGGACCGGAGCCCCTTTTCGGTACGGCAAGGGAGCGGAGGGTGCACGAAGAGCAGATCTAGGAGAGCACGCGGGCAGTTTACCCAGGTTCGGGCCGCACGGATGCGTAAAACCCTACTCCTGCCTTGGTTTGTATTGTGTTCTTGGCTCGGAAGCAAGAAGAGCTACAGTGCTGGTAGCTAGCTACACCGAGCGTGAGAGTGATCGAAGATCGGAACCTCCCCTACGTTGTGCATGGGCCTCCTTTTATAGGTCAAAGGGGTCACCGACAGATGGCAACGTAGGTGAGGTTAAAACGTAAAAATGGTGGTAGATGTAACAGTGTATGTACAGTGCTCTGTACCTAACTCTGACGGTGGGGGACAAAGGCATTGAATGCCCGTCATCGTCGCCCCAAATAGTGCAAAAAGCGTCCGTCCGGGCGTCTCCGTTCGCCACGACAGTAGCCTCGTCATCGTGGTTTGCCACCGTGTCCCCCAGGCTGCACAGCCTTCCGCCACGCGCCCCTGGAAGGGCCCCAGGGTGACGCGTGGTCGGATGAGCTGGAGCGCGGGCACACAGTGGAAGCTTGCCGCGGCAAGCGCCTTGCTGCAGTCGCTACCTTGCCACGCCCGGAAGCTTGTCGCTCTCCGGGCTTTGCCGGGGCGCGCGATGCGCCACGACAAGTCTTCTGAAATGCCATGCGTTGGCCTTCCTGGCAAGCTCCTCTTGCCAGGGTCTTGTGCTAAAGGGGTGGTTATGAGCCTGGAACGGCCTTCCCGGAAAGCTCCTCTTGCTGGGGCCTTGTTTCTTTAACTTGAATACTTTGTTCTTGAATGGCTCCGAAGGAACCAAAGCGGGCCTTGGCGGGCGCATGGCAAGCCCTGCCACGGGACGCTGCTACTGCTCGTGCACAAGTCGGGATACTAAGGTACCCTTACTTTAGTACACCGACAGGAGCCCCCGGGCCTGGGCCACACACGGTGCCGAGCGCTGTTGGGCCAGGCCCAAAACAGTGCATGGGCACACGCGGCCCACGGCGCGCCGCAGCCCACTCCGTATCGGCCGCATCCCTCCCTAACGGCACGCGTCGATTGCGGCGTCGTGGGAGAGATCGTGGCATGTTTCTTTAATGGGGAAAATGCGGAACGTCCCCCCTCCCCCTTAAAAGCAGGGGAAACAGGGGTAGTTCCTCCTATTCACTCATTGCGTCTTCAACCTCCAGAAACCCCCGCCGCTCTCCGCCTCCCCAAAGGTCGAAAGAGAGCTGTGCTCTGCCCTTCCTCCGCCGCCGCCAGTCTCTTCGGCGCCGTCGACTCCCCTTGCCGTCCCCGCCATGGCCCCGAAGGGCGACAAGGCGAAAGCCGCGAAGACCTACCGGGCGCAGAAACTAGCAGCAATGCGGAAGAAGATGGTGGTCTTCCCGCCGAGGCTCGGCGCGAGGGAGCTGAAGGACAAGTTCTACCTCTTCTGGTCGAGGGAAACGAAAGCTCACCCGCGCACCAGGGTACTCCCCGCCGAAGCCTGCGACTTGTTCCCGGGAGGGTACGCCTATTTCGCTCTGTTCTTCCATTGCGGACTCTGCCCTCCATACTCCGAATTCTTCTGCGACGTTATGAACACCTACGGGTTTCATCTTCTTGATTTCACCCCGACCGCAGTCTTGACCATGGCCGTTTTCGCACATCTGTGCGAGAACTTTGTCGGAGTCCACCCCAACGTAGCCCTCTTCCGCCATTTCTTTACACCTCGAGTAGAGTCTGGGTCTCCCCTGTCTGGTGGGATTTCTTGGATCTTTAGGCTCAATAAGAAAGAGGCATACTTGACTGGAGAGCTCCGCGACAAGTGGGAGGAGTGGAGGGCCGACTGGTGCTGGGTCATGGAGGATGGACCCCAGCAGTTCACTTCCCCGTGCCGAGCCGCAATAGTGCGCGACAAGGACTGGAGTGATCTGGCCCCGGAGGACGACAAGTTGAAGATAGCCATCACTAGGATCCTTCGCCTCCGGCAAGCCAGACTCACTGCAGGGGTTGTCGGAGCAGATTTCCTTCGCCGGCGCATCGCTCCCTTGCAGGAGAGGAAGAGGCCTGCTTGGGATTTCGGCAATGCGGCAGACTGTATGAGGCTGCGCCCAGGCCTCAACTATAATTTCACTGTCCTGGAGCTCAAGGGAATGCTCCACGAGCTATTCAAGCACGACGCCAAACACCCGGAGTGGTTCACCTTGCCGCAGGGGGTAGTTCCACTATGCAACAATTCGTCGCTCAATGCTATCCGCGCGGCAATGCCGTTGTGTGACTCCCATGGAATCGATCCCACTTGGCTGGCGCCTTCTGACAAAGCCATGGAAACATTCTTGGATAACTTGGTGGAGCTGCCCATTGATCCCGATGAGAAGAAAGGTCTCACCCGCAACACCACCGACCGGGAGGTGGCGTATATCGCCAGCAGGATGGAGGAGGCAGCTGCAGCCGAGGCCGCGGGCGAGTTTGGGTACTCCTTGGATGAGGCAGATGCAGCGGATGCAGTGAGTCGGGCCGAGGAGGAAGAGATCCTCAAACTGCTAAGGCCTGCCGGGCAACCCGCCGAGACGAGCGAGGCCACCGGGCAAGGAACAGAGTCTAGCGAGCTCGCCGAGCAGGGCGATGAATCAAGTGATTCTGCCGAAGACTCGGGTGGGTCTCTGAACCTTGACTCTTCTTCATCCTCGGGAAGTTCGCCGCCACCGCCAAGTCCCCCAGCTCCAGCGAGGAGGCGCCCCCGCAAAGCCGCAGTCGTGGCGGAGCGTCCGGCGGCCCCGCGGCCGCAGCGCCGCCCGACGCACGCCACCGCGGCGGGCAAGGCCGTCAAGGGAGCGCCCCGCGCCTCTGCAGCGGCCGGAGGAGGGTCTTCCCGCACCGGCTCCACGGCTCCGTCCGCCCCTCGATCCTCGGCGTCGACCGGAGCGGGGTCTTCGTAGACCACTGTTCCAGCGCCCGCCAAGCGCCCGAGGGAGCCTTCTCCTCCAGCTCCTCGCGCTGGGACGCGCGAGGCGGATTTCGACTTCTCCGACGAGGAGGAGGAAGAGTAAGTGGAGCAACTCTTGTTTTCTTCAATTTGCTGTTCTTGTCTTGAATCTTCATTGCCTGATCCTGTTTGATGTCTATCATCTAGGACCCTGGCCCAGAGGATGGCGAAGAGGGCCAAGATCCCCGTGGTCGATCTTGAGGACGAGCCCGTCGCAGCGGCAGGGGATGCGCCTGCGACAGGCTTGCCGGACCAGCCGGCTGCTCCGCAGAGCAACCCCCAGCGCAGCCCCCAGCGGTAGTCTTCTGTTCACTTTTTACTTGTCGGGCGCGCGTGGGCTTCTTATCTTCATTAACATTTTGCTTGTTTGTTGGCTTGTACAGAAGCGGAGCCGCAGCCTCAGGAGCGGCAAGAGACTGCTCCCGACGAGCGGCGCGTCTCAATTTCCCCACCAAGGAGGAGCTCCCCGGCGAGGGAGAATACTCCGCCAAGGACGAGAACTCCGCCAAGGGCGAGTACCCCGCCAAGGGCGAGCACCCCGACAAGGGCGAGCACCCCGCCAAGGGAAGGCGCCAGCGGCCCTCCGCCGGCGGGGGCCACCACCACGCCGCCGAGGGAGAACTCCCCGGCAAGGGACCCCGTCGATGAAGAGACCCGCGCAGGTAACCCTTGAACTTTTCCTCTTTTGATTTCTTCTTTTTGGATATTTGCTTGACCATTCTTCTTTCTTTTTCTTGCCTTCAGACTCGTCCGCTCCAGAGCCTATGGAGACGGAGGCCGCGCGCGGCAACACTGGTGGCGCCGCGGCCACCGAGGAGGCGATCGGCACCAAGGAGCCCGCCGTCGAAGAGGCAACCAGGGCCGCAGACGCGGCAGCTGAGGAGGTGACCGGCGGTCGCACTGACGGCCCCGAGGCCGCAGGAGCATTTGACGCTGTGCCAACCGCCAATCCTGCCGCTGCCGCGGCCGGGACGGGCGCCTACTTGGAGGACGGAAACGGGGTCTTCATCCAACTTCCGTGGGATTCTTCGTCAAGGGCGCCCGCAGAGGGGGAGGTCTTCGATGCGGAAGTCCTCGCCTCCGCGGGGCTGAAGTTTATCGACGCGCCCGGCAGCAGCAACGAGCCCGAGGAGGAGGAGCTTATGCGCCGGCTTCTGGCCTTGTACCGTGCCAGGAAGGCAAGCTGGAGTCCCGAGAGGCTCTGGCTACCAAGACGAGCATCGATTTGGAGAAGCGCGCCGAGGAGCTCCGCGCCGCCAACCAGGTGGCCCTCTGGTCCTTGGCGGAGGAGCGGGAGGAGCTTGCCGAGGTGCACCAGGCGTTCATTCTCGAAAAGGCTGAAGTAGAGGAGCAGCAACGGCTTGCCGCCGAAGATCTGTCTCGGCGGGAAGGAGAACTGAGGCAGCGGAAGGTCGACCTCGACAGCCATGAGGACGACCTTGCCGTGCGTGAGCAGTCCATTGGCGGGGCTCTGCAGGAAGCGAGGGACGCCGCTGCAGCCGCAGAGACCGCCAAGAGAGACTTGGAGGCGAGGGTGGCGCAGTTGGAGATCAACTTGAGGACGAGCGAGGAGAAGGTTGCCGCGCTCACATTGGAGAGGGAGAAAGACGCCCACAGCCACTCGGAGCTGCAGGTCCGTCTCTCCGACAAGGGCAAGGAGCTTGCCATCGCCAAGGATTCCATTGCGGACTTGGAATTGAAGCTGTCCACCCTCACTGTATCACTTGATAGTGCCAGGGACCGGGAGACGAAGCTGAAGGAGGACCTCCGCGCTGAGAGGGCACTGCTAGCAGCGCCGCCCTCACACAAAACAACTTCAGGCAGATAGTGGAGCAGTGGACCGAGGAGCTTGTCGCCGCCGCCGCTGACATCGACAGGGAGATGGCGGGGCTAGGAACGAAGCACCTCGGGTACTCCCCCGACGCGAACCTCCCTCGCAGCGCCAAGCTGAGCTTATTTTTTAGGGGAGTGGCGCCGGCCCTTGAGCAGCTCCGGGAGAGGATCCCCACGCAGCTGGCGAACGAGGCGCGCGGGATTTGCACGGGAGTTGTGGAGAGAGTGCTGACGAAGATAGTCTAACGCAACCCCGGGATCAATCTTGAGAACGTCCTCAGGACCTTGCCGTCCGACGCCGACCAGGAGGCGCTGAATGCTCTTGTCGCCCGCATTGTGGCCAAGGTGGGCAAGATCAGAAGGGTCGACGGCGACCGCATGGACTAGGCTGTTTTCTTTCTGCTTCCCTTGTCGCTGTCAATCAAGTTATGGACAGTAGTTTATTAGAACAGCGACGAGTCATCTTGTAATATAACTTTATTTTGGGTAGTTAATGCTGTGTTATTTCCTTGGTTCGATTCCTTTACTTTGTATGCTTTTACCCTACGCTTTTAGGGAAACTTGCCCGCAAAGGGACTCTTGCCGCGAGCGCTGAGTGCGGAACTTCAGCAGCCTGCTGGCAACGCCGCTACCGGCAAGAAACCTTGCTGCAGCTAATCGCAGCACACTTAGGTTGTTGAGCGAACTCGAAAACGAAGTAAGGGCGCGACGCTTGTCGCAGCACACTTAAGCCGTTGAGCGTGCTCGAAACAAAGTAAGGGCGCGGCTAGCTACAAGTAGGTTCCTCCGCGCATAGGTTTTCGATACAAAGTGCGGTCGTTCAAGGAAGATAACTTTAAAATTTAAAAACTTGAATGCTCAAACTTTGGCAACTTAGCTTTCGTGTTGTTTGCTTCCCGGCAAGGTGAGGCTTCCTTGAACGGCACTTGGTCCATACCACTGTCTCCTTCCCCCCGGCAAACTTGTGCGCGAGGAAAAACTTCTTCTGCTTGACAAAAGAAAGAAAGAAAAGAGAGGAAACATAGGCATGGAGCTTTGCCGTGCATTATTGCTTACCGGGTGTGCGTGCTGCATAAAGGTGTCAGATAATGCATGCGAGAAAAATGAAAAGGCATGAATCGACAAGTTGTGCAAGGCACAAAAGTTTTACTGATGCACGGGGTCTGCGCTCGGCTTTGTACAAAGGTTTACATGCAATAGCGGCAAGACTTGTACAAAAGGTGGTTGCCGTAGCGGATCACGGCAACCGCGCCTTATGGGTGAAACTTGCGAAGGTGCTCAATGTTCCAGGAGTTGCTCACCGGTAAGCCCTCTTCGGTCTCAAGGCGGACAGCGCCGGGCCTTGTGACTTGTCTCACTCGATAAGGGCCTTCCCACTTCGGCGTCAACTTGTTGTAATTCTTGGCGGACTGAACACGCCGAAGAACAAGGTCGCCTTCCTCGAGACTTCTGGCTTTGACTTTGCGGCTATGGTAGCGGTGCAAAGCTTGCTGGTATCGAGCAGCTCGTACAGCAGCCTGAAGACGGTTCTCCTCGAGGAGCAGTGCATCATCTTGCCGCAGCTGCTCTTGCTCGAGCTCATCGTAAGCGAGCACTCGAGGAGACCCGTATACGAGTTCCGTGGGGAGAACTGCCTCTGCTCCATAGACAAGAGCAAAGGGCGTCTCTCCGGTGGCTCGATTTGGTGTCGTCCTGATTGACCAAAGAGCCGCCGGCAACTCCTCAATCCAGTTTCTTCCGCATTTGTGCAGCCTGTCGAAAGTTCTTGTCTTGAGTCCGCACAGCACTTCAGCGTTCGCCCTCTCTGCTTGACCATTGCTCCTCGGGTGAGCAACAGAAGCGAAGCAGACCTTGGCGCCAAGGTCTTGGACGTATTGCATGAAGGTGCGACTGGTGAACTGTGTGCCGTTGTCGGTAATGATCATGTTAGGGATTCCGAAACGGCAAACTATAGACCTGAAGAACTTGACTGCTGACCGTGCGGTCACCTTTCTCACTGGTTCCACTTCCGGCCACTTCGTGAACTTGTCGATGGTAACGTACAAGTACTCAAAGCCCCCGGCTGCGCAGGGAAAGGGGCCGAGGATGTCGAGCCCCCAGACCGAAAATGGCCAGGACAAAGGGATCGTCTGGAGAGCTTGAGCTGGCTGATGTATTTGCTTGGCGTGGAACTGGCACGCTTCACACTTGGTTACTTGTGCAGTCGCATCTTGGAGGGCTTTTGGCCAAAAGAAACCTTGCCGGAACGCCTTCCCGGCAAGTGCTCTTCCGCCAATGTGGTGGCCACATATGCCTCCATGTATCTCTGCCAACAGCTTTTGCCCATCTTTTCGGGGAATGCACTTCATTCTGATACCGTTGAGTCTTCTTCTGTACAGTTCATTTCTGACGAACTGATACATACTTGACTGCCTGGTTATTCTTTCTATTCCTTCTGGCTCTTCGGGAAGTTCTCCAGTTTGAAGAAAACGGACAATTTGCTGTGCCCATGCTAGGGCCTGAGGCTCAACAACAAGGACTAAAGGCATCAGTGCTGCTGCGGGAATGTCAGCTTCTACGGCAAGAACCTGCGGCACGGCCGGAGCTGGACGTTCCCCGGCAAGCTTGCCGGGGCAAGACTTGTCGGGAACGCCTGCTTCAACTGTACGGACCCTTGGGTCCGCAGGAGCAGACTGTTCCTCAGCAACTTGGTCGTTGATCTTGGGGACCTTGGCGGCGATTTCAGGAAGATCCGCCGGTAAGTAGTCGCTGGAGACCAACTTTCTCTTCTTGCTTTGCCCAATTGATGGTGTAACGGATGGTTGAGTTAGCTTGAGCACGAAGATCCCTGGTTCCACATGTAGCTTTAGTGCAGCACACTTTGACAGGCCGTCTGCGACGTCATTTTGAGCTCTTGGAACGTGCTCCATCTGTATGCCTTCAAAGTGCTCTTCAAGATTTCTCACTTCGTCGACGTAAGCTTCCATCAATGGGCTCTGGTAACTCTTGTTCACTTGTCGGACAACCAACTGCGAATCTCCCCGCACGATCAGCTTCTTGATCCCAAGTTCTGCTGCAATTCTGAGGCCGGCAAGAAAACCTTCATACTCCGATGTATTATTCGTTGCTTGCTCCTTGGGAAAGTGCATTTGGACAACGTACTTGAGGTGCTCGCCGGTGGGCGCGACAAGCAGCACGCCAGCGCCGGCGACCTGCAGCGAGAAGGCACCATCAAAGTACATTATCCATTCCTTGCTTGCTTCTTTGACGGGGATGTTTGTCTCTGGGATCTCTTCGTCTGGCGTTGGTGTCCATTCTGCTATGAACTCTGCCAATGCTCTGCTCTGAATAGTTGAAGTACTTTCAAACTTGAGACCAAAGCTTGACAGCTCCAGTGCCCACTCGATGATCCTGCCTGTTGCTTCTGGATTTTGCAATATCCTCTTCAGCGGAAAGCGAGTGACCACTGTTATCTCATGTGCTTGGAAGTAGTGGCGCAGCTTTCTCGAGGCCATGAGGAGACCGAAAAGCAGCTTCTGCACCCCAGAGTATCTTGACCTAGCACCCTGCAAGAGGGAACTGACAAAATAAACTGGGCGCTGCACCATTTTCTTCCGCACTTCTTCTTGTACCTGCGCAGACTCATCCTTGTCGGGGCCAGAGCTTGTCGGGGAAGCCCCCTGCTTGTCGCTGGATGTGCTTGCCGGGGCTGTGGGCTCCTCGTCCGCCTCCCTTTCCGCTACTAACGCAGCACTAACCACCTGATTGGTCGCTGCTAAGTACAGCAGCAACTTCTCTTGTGGCCTAGGTGCGACAAGTATTGGAGTGGAGGACAGGTACTCTTTCAAGTCCTGCAGCGCCGCTTCCGCTTTCGGAGTCCACTTCATTGGACCTGCCTTTTTCAAGATTTTGAAAAATGGCAGGGCACGTTCTGCAGACTTAGAAATGAACCTGCTGAGAGCAGCCACGCAGCCGGCAAGCCTTCGTACATCCTTGACGCGCTTCGGGGCTTCGATCTGCTCGATGGCTTTAATCTTGTCGGGATTAGCTTCAATCCCCCTCTGGGACACAAAGAACCCGAGAAGCTTGCCGGAGGGGACTCCGAACACACACTTCTCGGGGTTAAGCTTGAGCTGAATCTTGCGCAGATTCACAAAAGTTTCATCCAGGTCTTGAATCAGGGTATCCTTGTCCTTGCTCTTGACCACTATATCATCCATGTAAGCTTCTACATTCCTGTGTATCTGTGGCTCAAAAGCAGTGTGGACCACCCTTGCAAATGTTGAGCCCGCATTCTTCAATCCAAAGGGCATGCGTATGAAACAGTAAGTGCCACATGGAGTAATGAATGCGGTCTTCTCTTCATCCTCTTCAGCCATGAATATCTGGTGGTATCCGGAGTATGCATCAAGGAATGAAAGCAACTCACATCCAGCCGTGGAGTCAACGATCTGGTCAATGTGCGGCAAGGGAAATGGATCTTTGGGACAAGCTTTATTCACATCAGTGAAGTCTATACAAAGCCTCCACTTCCCATTAGCTTTGCGCACCACAACAGGGTTGCCCAGCCACGTGGGATGAAGTACACCTCTAACAAGGCCTGCCGCTTCCAGCTTCTTGATTTCTTCAGCGATAAACTCTTGGCGCTCCACCGCTTGCTTCCTGACCTTCTGCTTGACGGGCCGCGCGTGAGGACAAACGGCAAGCTTGTGCTCAACCACTTTCCTGGGAACACCGGGGATGTCAGACGGTTTCCATGCAAACACGTCGACATTCACCCGCAGGAAAGCTACGAGCGCGCTTTCCTATTTAGGATCAAGCGTGACACTGATGGTGAAAGTACCACCAGTGCCGTCCTCCTTGGCGGACACCTTCTTGGTTGCAGGTGGAGCTGCCATTCCTTTCTTGCACTTGCTGGTGGAGCTCGATGGTGCGTCCTCGACGGCAGCGCAACACTCCAAAGAGGTGCGTTTGCCGGAGTGGGCCCCAGAGCTCTTGCCGGACTTGGTCTTGTTCTTCCCCCCGGGAGCTTCAGCGGCAAGTGTTTTGCTATCTGTTGCAGCTGCTGCGTCCCGGTAGATCTTGTCGGCGCAGATAAGCGCGTCCTTCTTGTCGCCCGGGACAGAGATGACGCTTATCGGGCCTGGCATCTTGAGCACGTTGTAGGCGTAATGAGAGGCTGTCATGAACTTGGCGAGCGCTGGACGGCCAAGTATCCCGTTGTATGGCAACGGGATATCGGCAACGTCAAAGGTGATCCTCTCAATCCTGAAGTTTAGCTCTCCGCCAAAGGTTACTGGCAGTGTGATCTTCCCCTTCGGCTTTCTCCTTCCCGGGTTAATTCCTTGGAAAGTTCCGGTTTCCTCGAGCTCGCCGTGGGGGATCTGCAGCTTCCGGACCACAGCAGAGGAGATCAAGTTCAGGCCGGCCCCGCCGTCAACCAACATCTTGGTGACCTTGAGGTTGCGGATGGTTGGTGAAACCAACATCGGCAAGCACCCGACCGCAGTTGTGCGGTCAGGGTGGTCCTCAATGTCGAAGATGATGGGCGTGCTGGACCACTTCAGGAGTTTGCGCGACTCGACGGGTGGCTCTGCTGCATTAACTTCCCGCACCCATTGTTTGAGTTGGCGGTGGGAAGTATGCAGAGAGGCACCTCCATCGACGCACATAACTTCTGTGGCCTTCTGGAACTCCTGCTCGCTGTTGTCTCTGTCGTCCATATCCTCGTCGTCGTCTTCGTCTTCGTCCTTGTCGCGGCCGCGGGGAGGTCTATCTCCTTGCCTCTGCTTGGCCTTGCCGCGGCGTCCTCCCCGGCCATTGAATGGCCGCTTCTTGCCGGACTCTCCTCCGCCTCCCTGGGCCTTATCTTTGTCGCGTCGCTCGTACTCAGCCTTCTGCTGTTCAACGAGGTATTCGACCCTCTTGCAGTTCTGGAGATCGTGGCCCTTGGTGCAGTGGATCTTGCAGTACTGCTTGTCGGAGCCGTCCTGCTTGTCGGCGGCCGCTAAAGTGGTAGCTTCCTTGCCGGAGCCACCAGTCTGAGCTTTCTTGGCGCCAGCCTCTTTGCCGGACTGCTCCACGACCAGTACTTCCTTGTTCTTCTTTTTCTTGTTGTTCCGCCGCCGGTTTTTCCTTGCCGGGGCGGCATCCTCACTGTCCGTTCCTCCTGCTCCAGCATCCTCTCCGGGGAGTCTCCTCCCCTCTTCTGTGCGTGCACACTTGTCGGCCAGGGCATAAAGCTCACTGACGTCTCGTATCTTGCACATCGCCATTTCCTCCCTCATCCTGCGGTTACGCACGTTCTGGTGGAACGCGCTAATAACCGCGGCAGGGTGGACGTCCGGGATGTTGTGCTGGACGCGGCTGAATCTCTGGATGTACTTTCGCAGGGATTCTCCTTCCTTCTGGGCAAGTATATGGAGATCACTTTCCTGGCCATGGGGCTTGTGGCCGCCCGTGAAGGCGCCGACAAACTGGTGCCACATGTCGGCCCAAGAAGAGATGGAGTTTTCCGGCAAGTGCATGAGCCAAGATCTGACATTCGGCTTGAGCACGAGCGGGAAGTAGTTTGCTAGTATCTTCTCGTCTCGTCCCCCAGCAGCCTGCACCGCAATGGTGTAGATGCTGAGGAACTCTGAGGGATGGGTCTTGCCGTCGTACTTCTCGGGTACGTCGGGCTTGAAGTTTTTCATGCTAGGCCACTGGACCTGCCGCAGCTCACGAGTGAACGCAGGGCAACCTGCCGCGTACGGCAAGTCGCCCGGTTCTCCGGGCGTGTGCATGTCGACAGCGGTCCCAGCGCGCTGGTCGGACTGTCGTCGCGCTTCTCTCCAACGCTCGATGCGAGTTCGAGCATCTTCTTGTCGTCTGTCGTCGAGGACTTGGCATTGATCGCGGTGAGCTCGTGGATCCGACGACGCCGTGAAGTCGTCGTCGATGTTGATCCGACGAGTCGGCTATTTCGGCTTCCACGACGGGGAGTGCACGGTGGTTGCACCCCCTGCGGTCTTGTCTCCATCAACCCGCGCCTGGCTGACTTGCCGCGGCCGTGACGTCGCCGGCTGCTGCGGTGTGTCGTTGTTGGCGAAGGCGATGAGGCTTTGGATGGTAGCCCTCCAGTCTTCGGCCTTGTCTGCCGTTGGAGGGAAGCTGAGGAGCAGCTGAGCTCTAGCTAGAGCTTCTGCTGGAGTGGAGGGAAGCGGTGGCGAGCGGTGCGAGGAGCGAGATATGCTCGGACTTCTAACCGTGTTAGAAGGAGCAGGTTCTCGCCCCGGCGACCGCGCCTTGCTCGTGCCAGCGCGTTGTCCTTGAGCGTCCCGCGTCCCGCCAACCTGTCCACGGCCCAACAAGCGGATGGTACCCTGCGTACCACGCCGTTGCCGTTCCGGCACCTCCTGAGAGGGGCGCGGTGCATGCACAGACGCCGAGGTCTTGGAGTGCGCTCGGTCGTCCGTCTTGTCCTTGGATTTGGCGGCGCCGTGAGTTTCCTCGCCGGCGTCCGTCCTTCCGCCAGCGTCTCCCCCACCAACTGTTGGTTCTGGTGGTGGTGGGATCGACGCGGACGGGCCTCCTACCTCCGAAGCTCTCTTCTTCGGCGGCATGTCGATGAAGTTATCGAAGTTGGTGAAGATTGCGCCCGCGTGAACGCCGGATCAGGTTCGCACCACCTCGACGCCCCCTACCTGGCGCGCCAAAGATGTCAGGGAAACTGATCGCCCACGAACACCTATGGGACCGGAGCCCCTTTTCGGTACGGCAAGGGAGCGGAGGGTGCACGAAGAGCAGATCGAGGAGAGCACGCGGGCAGTTTACCCAGGTTCGGGCCGCACGGATGAGTAAAACCCTACTCCTGCCTTGGTTTGTATTGTGTTCTTGGCTCGGAAGCAAGAAGAGCTACAGTGCTGGTAGCTAGCTACACCGAGCGTAAGAGTGATCGAAGATTGGAACCTCCCCTACGTTGTGCATGGGCCTCCTTTTATAGGTCAAAGGGGTCACCGACAGGTGGCAACATAGGTGAGGGTAAAAACGTAAAAATGGTGGTAGATGTAACAGTGTATGTACAGTGCTCTGTACCTAACTCTGACGGTGGGGGACAAAGGCATTGAATGCCCGTCACCGTCGCCCCAAATAGTGCAAAAAGCGTCCGTCCGGGCGTCTCCGTTCGCCACGACAGTAGCCTCGTCATCGTGGTTTGCCACCGTGTCCCCCAGGCTGCACAGCCTTCCGCCACATGCCCCTAGAAGGGCCCCAGGGTGACGCATGGTCGGATGAGCTGGAGCGCGGGCACACAGTGGAAGCTTGCCGCGGCAAGCACCTTGCCGCGGTCGCTACCTTGCCGCGCCCGGAAGCTTGTCGCTCTCCGGGCCTTGCCGGGGCGCGCGATGCGCCACGGCAAGTCTTCTGAAATGCCATGCATTGGCCTTCCTGGCAAGCTCCTCTTGCCAGGGTCTTGTGCTAAAGGGGTGGTTATGAGCCTGGAACGGCCTTCCCGGCAAGCTCCTCTTGCCGGGGCCTTGTTTCTTTAACTTGAATACTTTGTTCTTGAATGGCTCCAAAGGAACCAAAGCGGGCCTTGGTGGGCGCGTGGCAAGCCCTGCCACGGGACGCTGCTACTGCTCGTGCACAAGTCGGGATACTAAGGTACCCCTACTTTAGTACACCGACAGTTTGGTCTTCGTTCGATATTTTGATGAGATGTATGTTGTCTCTCCTCTAGTGGTGTCATGTGAACGTCGACTACATGACACTTCACCATTATTTGGGCCTAGAGGAAGGCATTGGGAAGTAATAAGTAGATGATGGGTTGCTAGAGTGACAGAAGCTTAAACCCTAGTTTATGCGTTGCTTCGTAAGGGGCTGATTTGGATCCATATGTTTCAGGCTATGGTTAGGTTTACCTTAATACTTCTTTTGTAGTTGCGGATGCTTGCATTAGAGGTTAATCATAAGTGGGAGGCTTGTCCAAGTATGGGCAGCACCCAAGCACCGGTCCACCCACATACCAAATTATCAAAGTACCGAACGCAAATCAGACGATCGTGATGAAAACTAACTTGACGATAATTCCCATGTGTCCTCGGGAGCGCTTTCCTTGATGTAAGAGTTTGTCCAGGCTTGTCCTTTGCTACAAAAAGGATTGGGCCACCTTGCTGCACCTTATCTACTTTTACCTTTTGCCACTTGCTACCAATTAACTTATCACAAAACTATTCGTTACCTATAATTTCAGTGCTTGCAGAAAATACCTTGCTGAAAACTGCCTATCATTTCCTTCCGCTCCTCGTTGGGTTCGACACTCTTACTTATCGAAAGGACTACGATAGATCCCCTACACTTGTGGGTCATCAAGACTCTTTTCTGGCGCCGTTGCCGGGGAGTGAAGCGCCTTTGGTAAGTGGAATTTGGTAAGGAAAAATTTATATAGTGTGCTGAAATTTATTGTCACTTCTTACTATGGCTCAAAATCCTTTGAGGGGCTTGTTCGGGGTATCTTCACCCCGACCAGAAGAGCAAAGAGTTGCTCCTCAACCTACTGCACCTATTTAAAATGTTTACTTTGAGATTCCTTCTGGTATGATAGTGAAACTGCTTGAAAATCCCTTTACAGGAGACGGGACACTGCATCCCGACTTACACCTAATCTATGTGGATGAAGTTTGTGGATTATTTAAGCTTGCAGGTATGCCCGAGGATGTTATCAAGAAGAAGGTCTTCCCTTTATCTTCGAAGGGAGATGCATTTACATGGTTTAGGCTATGCGATGATATGGGATCATGGAACTATAATCGTCTGAAGTTGGAATTTCATCAGAAGTTCTAACCTATGCACCAGGTTCATCGTGATCGTAATTATATTTATAATTTCTGGCCTCGCGAAGGAGAAAGCATCGCTCAATCTTGGGGGAGGCTTAAGTCAATGTTATATTCATGCCCCAATCATGAGCTCTCAAGAGAAATGATCATTCATAATTTTTTATGCTCGGCTTTCTCATAATAATCGCTCCATGCTCGATACTTCTTGTTCTGGCTCTTATATGATGAAGACTATTGACTTCAAATGGGATTTATTGGAAAGAATTAAACACTGCTCTGAAGATTGGGATCTCGACGAAGGTAAGGAGTCAGGTATGACCCCTAAGTTTGATTGTGTTAAAGCTTTTATGGATACCGATGTTTTTCGTGAGTTTAGCACTAAATATGGACTTGACTCTGAGATAGTAGCTTCTTTCTGTGAATCTTTTGCTACTCATGTTGATCTCCCTAAGGAGAAGTGGTTTAAATACCATTCCCCTATTGAAGTAAAAGTAGTTGAACCTATTAAAGTTGCAGAAAAGATTATCACTTACAATGTTGATCATGTTATACCTACCGCTTATATCGAGAAACCACCTTTCCCTGTTAGGATAAAAGATCATGCTCAAGCTTCAACTGTAGTTCGTGAGAGTAATACTAGGACACCTACACCCTCTGAGCAAATTAAAGTTGAACCTAGTGTTGCTAGGGTTAAAGATCTCTTGGTAGAAGATTTAGAAGGACATGTTATTTACCTCCAAGAAGAGTCTGCTAGAATAGCAAAACCCAATGCTAGGAATAAACATAAACCTGTTGTAGGCTTGCCTGTCATGTCTGTTAAGATAGGAGATCATTGATATCATGGTTTATGTGACGTCGGTTATTGTTAGAGACACTATTATGCATGATGTTGCACCTGTTGAGTTAGAAGGGATTGATGTTACTATTAAGCTTGCTAATAGAGACACTATTTCACCAGTTGGGATTGTTAGAGATATTGAAGTCTTGTGTGGGAAGGTTAAATACCCTGCTGATTTTCTAGTTCTTAGTTGCCCACAAGATGAATTCTGTCCCATTATATTTGGTAGGCCCTTCTTGAATACTGTTAATGCCAAGATAGATTGCGTAAAAGATATTGTCACTGTTGGATTAGGGGATATGACTCATGATTTCAACTTTGCTAAATTCCGTAGACAACCCCTTGAAAAGGCACCACCCAGTAAGGATGAAATTATTGGTCTTGCTTCTATTGCCGTGCCACCTAATGGTCCTTTAGAACAATACTTGCTAGACCACGAAAATGATATGCATATGAATGAGAGAAGGGAAATAGATGAAATATTCCTTACACAGGGACCCATATTGGAAAACAACTTGCCTGTTGAAATCCCAGGGGATCCTCCTCCACCCAAGGGTGATCCCGTGTTTGAACTTAAACCTTTGCCAGATAATCTTAAGTATGTTTATCTTGATGAAAATAAGATATATCCTGTTATTATTAGTGCTAACCTTTCAGAGCAGGAAGAAGAAAAACTATTGAAAACTCTGAAGAAGCACCGAGCTGCTATTGGATATACTATGGATGATCTTAAGGGCATTAGTCCCACTATATGCCAACACAAGATAAAATTGGAAGAAAATGCTAAACCAGTTATTGATCATCAGCGACGGTTAAATCCTAAGATGAAAGAAGTGGTAAGGAAGGAAATACTAAAGCTCCTAGAGGCAGGTATTTTCTATCCAGTTGCTGATAGCCAGTGGGTAAGTCCTGTCCATTGTGTCCCTAAGAAAGGAGGTATGACTGTCGTTCCTAATGATAAAGATGAATTGATCCCACAAAGAATAGTTATAGGTTATTGGATGGTAATTGATTTCCATAAGTTAAATAAAGCTACTAAGAAAGATCATTACCCCTTGCCATTTATTGATCAAATGCTAGAAAGGTTATCCAAACATACTCATTTCTGCTTTCTAGATGGTTATTCTGGTTTGTCTCAAATACCTGTGTCAAAAGGGGATCAAGAAAAGACCACTTTTTCTTGTCCTTTCGGTACCTTTGCTTATAGACGTATGCCTTTTGGTTTATGTAATGCACCTGCTACCTTTCAAAGATGCATGATGGCTATATTCTTGATTTTTGTGAAAAGATTGTTGAGGTTTTCATGGATGATTTCTCAGTTTATGGAACTTCTTTTGATGACTACTTAAGCAACCTTGATCGAGTTTTGCAGAGATGTGAAGACACTAACCTTGTCTTGAATTGGGAGAAGTGCCACTTTATGGTTAATGAAGGGATCGTCTTGGGATACAAAATTTCTGAAAGAGGTATTGAAGTTGACAAAGCTAAATTTGATGCTATTGGAAAGATGCCATGCCATAAGGACATCAAAGGTATACGAAGTTTCCTTGGTCAAGCCGGGTTTTATAGGAGGTTCATTAAGGACTTCTCCAAAATCTCCAGGCCTCTGACTAATCTCTTACAAAAAGATATTCCTTTTGTCTTTGATAATGATTGTCTAGAAGCATTTGAAATACTTAAGAAAGCATTGATCTCTGCACCTATTGTCCAGCCTCCTGACTGGAATTTACCTTTTGAGTTATGTGCGATGCTAGTGATTATGCTGTAGGAGCTGTTTTAGGGCAAAGAGTTGATAAGAAATTGAATGTTATCCAATATGCTAGTAAAACTCTAGATAGTGCCCAAAGAAATTATGCTACCACTTAGAAAGAATTTTTAGCAGTCGTATTTGCTTGTGGTAAGTTTACACCCTATATCATTGATTCTAATGTAACTATTCACACTAATCATGCTGCTATCAAATACCTCATGGAAAAGGAAGATGCTAAACCTAGACTTATTAGATGGGTCCTCTTGCTGCAAGAATTTGACTTGCATATTATTGATAGAAAGGGAGCTGAGAACCCCGTAGCAGATAACTTGTCTAGGTTAGAGAATATACTTGATGACCCAAAACTTATTGATGATAGCTTTCCTGATGAACAATTAGCTGTCATAAATACTTCTCGTGCTGCTCCATGGTATGCTGATTATGCTAATTACAATGTTGCTAAGTTTATACCTCCTAGATTCACATACCAGCAAAAGAAAAAGTTCTTCTATGATTTGAGACATTACTTCTGGGATGACACACATCTTTATAAAGAAGGAGTAGATGGTATTATTAGACGTTGTGTACCTGAGCATGAACAGGAATAGATCCTGCGCAAGTGCCACTCCGAAGCATATGGAGGACACCATGCGGGAGATAGAACTGCACACAAGGTATTGCAATCCGGTTTTTATTGGCCTACTCTCTTCAAGGATGCCCGTAAGTTTGTCTTATCTTGTGATGAATGTCAAAGAATTGGTAATATTAGTAGACGTCAAGAAATGCCTATGAACTATTCACTTGTTATTGAACCATTTGATGTTTGGGGATTTGATTATATGGGACCTTTTCCTGCCTCTAATGGGTACACACATATTTTAGTTGCTATTGACTACGTTACTAAGTGGGTAGAAGCTATTCCAACTAGTAGCGCTGATCATAACACCTCTATTAAGATGCTTAAAGAAGTTATATTTCCGAGGTTTGGAGTCCCTAGATATCTAATGACTGATGGTGGTTCACACTTTATTCATGGTGCTTTCCGTAAGATGTTTGCAAAGTATGATGTCAACCATAGAATTGCACCACCCTATCACCCACAGACAAGTGGTCAAGTTGAACTAAGTAATTGAGAACTTAAATTAATCTTGCAAAAGACAGTTAATAGGTCCAGGAAGAATTGGTCCAAGAAACTTGATGATGCATTATGGGCTTATAGAACTGCGTACAAAAATCCTATGGGCATGTCTCCATATAAGATGGTATATGGAAAAGCTTGTCACTTACCTCTTGAGCTAGAACATAAGGCATATTGGTCTATTAAAGAGCTCAATTATGATTTCAAACTTGCTGGTGAGAAGAGTTATTTGACATTAGCTGCATTGATGAATGGAGAACCCAGGCTTACGAGAATGCCAAGCTGTTTAAAGAAAAATTTAAAAGATGGCATGACAAAAGAATACAAAAGTGTGAGTTTAACGTAGGTGATTATGTCTTGCTATACAACTCTCGTTTAAGATTTTTTGCAGGAAAACTTCTCTCCAAGTGGGAAGGACCTTACGCTATCGAGGAGGTCTATCGTTCCGGTGGCATAAGAATCAACAACTTCGAAGGCACAAATCCGAAGGTGGTGAATGGTTAAAGAATCAAACATAATATCTCAGGTAATCCTATAAATGTTGAAACTAACGTTATTGAAACCGTAACCCCGGAGGAACACATAAGGGACACTTTCCAGAACGATTCAGCCTCCGAAAAGGAAGAGGTACGTGATACGGTAAGTAAACCGACTCCAAAACAGTTCTAAAGGCAATTTTTCTCCGTTTTGGAATATTTAGAAAAATAAACCGCAGTCCGAAAGAGACACGAGGCGTCCACGAGGGTGGAGGGCGCGCCCCCTTCCCAGGGCGCGCCCCCTGCCTCGTAGGCACCCCGTGTGTCCCCCGGAATCTGTTTTCTTGTGGGATACTCCTTTTTGTCGGTAAAAATTCATTATACATACTCCCGAAGATTTTGACCTCTGTATCACGCAAAAATCCTCTGTTCTTGTTTAGAGCTGTTTTCTGTTAGGGTTTGCAGAGCCAGGCATCATGTTGTCTCCCTCCTCCAACAACGAAGGCAACGATGCTTGGCTAATGAAGATAGATCTGAAGAGGGAAGGACCCGAGGAGATCGACAAGGAGAAGAGGATCAAGATGGAGGTGGAAGATCCGGCTCCGGCAGCGGGAGAAGAAGACACCTCTAAACCCCTTCCTAATCTCTTTACCTCAACTGAGCTAGAAGCTTTCAGGATGATTGAGTTAGCTCAGATTCGAAACAAGCATCTCACAAGTGAAAATATTTTGTTGAAGGATTACATAGCTGCTCTCAAAGGTATTATCCGCAAGCTGGAAGATCTCCTACGCTCGTTATATGAGGATCCTCCGTCACTACTTGCAACTCCATCATCACCACCCCCGAGGAAGGAGACATAATCATATGGGTATGGGTACTCTCCTTGGCAACTGCCAAGCTTGGGGGAGCGACCACGGTATCGTATCACCATCACTCCTATCTTTACCGCTTTACTTAGTTCGATCCTTTTGGTAGTATCTTGATCTATTAGAATAAAGTTAGCATGATCTAGTTGTGAACTTTTGCCTTGTGAGCTTTACCCTTTGTAATCGAGTCCGTGAGCTATATAATAAAGATTAGTGTTGAGTCAAGGGCTTGATTTCCTCACTTGGGTCACGATAAAAATAAATAAAACATAAAGAGTATCAAAGAGATCATATCGATCTTATGGGAAGTAATGACTTCACATACAAGAGTATGATAAACAAAAGTTGTTGGGAGGTGACAAACATAGTGTTGGTCATCGTTGCAATTAATAGGAAGTAATAAAAGAAGAGAGGCTTCACATACAAATTACTATCTTGGACATCTTTTATGATTGTGAGCACTCATTAAAGTATGATATGCTAAAGAGTTGATGTTGGACAAGGAAGACAACATAATGGGTTATGTTTTCTTATATCCGAAATAAAGTATATTGTCATGGATCATCCAACATGTTGAGCTTGCCTTTCCTCCTCATGCTAGCCAAAACTCCATGCACTAAGTAGGGATACTACTTGTGCTTCCATATATCCTTAAACCTAGTTTTGCCATGAGAGTCCACCATACCTAACCTATGGATTGAGAAAGATCCTTCCAAGTAAGTTGTCATGTTGCAAATCCGCTAAAATAAGTATGACTTATTAGTGTGGGAGAAATTAGCTTTATATGATCTTGTGATATCGAAGTAATAAAAGCGACGGACTGCATAATAAAGGTCCTTATCACAAGTGGCAATATAAAGCGAAGTTCTTCTATGCTAAGACTTTGTGCATCCAACCATAAAAACACATGACAACCTCTGCTTCCCTCTGCGAAGGGCCTATCTATTACTCATGTCTTATAAGTGTGAAGGTGAAATCCACCTTTCCTTTTTACGTTTTATCCTTTGGCAAGCACATTGTGTTGGAAAGATCCTGACATATATACCCACTTGGATGTAAGTTTTCATGATCTATTACTGTTGACATTACCCTTGAGGTAAAAGGTTGGGAGGCAACACCATCAGCCCCTATCTTTCTCTGTGTCCGATTAAAACTCCATAACCATAAGTATTGCGTGAGTGTGAGTAATTGTGAAACACTATATGATAGTTGAGTATGTAGGCTTGCTGAAAAGCTCTTATATTGACTCTTTCCGATGTTACGATAAATTGCAATTGCTTCAATGACCGAGATCAAAGTTTGTTAGTTTCCAATGAAGTTTATGATTCATACTTGATATTGTGGATGAATTGTTACTTTAGCATAAGAATCATATGACTATATTTATATAAGTTGCTTTTATGAGAATGATCATGATGCCCTCATGTCCGTATTTTGTTTTATTGACACCTCTATCTCTAAACATGTGGACATATTTTTCGATGTCGGCTTTCTCTTGAGGACAAGCGAGGTCTAAGCTTGGGGGAGTTGATACTTCCATTTTGCATCATGTTTATATGTTGATATTTATTGCATTATGGGTTGTTCTTACATGTTTTGTCACAATACTTATGCCTTTTCTCTCTTATTTTACAAGGTTTACATGAAGAGGGAGAATGCCGGCAGCTGGAATTCTCGGCTAGAAAAGGAGCAAACTCTGGAAACCTATTCTGCACAACTCCAAAAGCCCTGAAACTCAACATAACATCGTTTAAAATATAAAAAATATCTGACGAAAGAAGTCCACGAGGGGGGCATTGGCTGCCCACAAGGATGGGGGGCGCGCCCCCTTCCCAGGGTGCGCCCCCCTGCCTCGTGGGCCATCCGGAAGGCCCCCGATGCTCATCTTCTCCTATATGAGGTGTTTTGACCTGGAAAAAATCAGGACGAGGCTTTCGGGACCAGACGCCGCCGTCTCGAGGCGGAACCGAGGCGGAATCCAATATAGGGCTCCGGCAGAGCTGTTCTGCCGGGGATACTTCCCTCCGAGAGGGGGAAATCGTCACCATCGTCATCACCAACAACTCTCCCATCTTGGGAAGGGCTATCTTCATCAACATCTTCACCAGCACCATCTCCTCTCAAACCCTAGTTCATCTCTTGTATCTAATCTTTGTACCCAAACCTCAGATTGGTACCTGTGGGTTGCTAGTAGTGCTGATTACTCCTTGTAGTTGATGCTAGTTGGTTTATTTGGTGGAAGATCATATGTTCAGGTCCATTATGCATATTAATATCCCTCTGATCATGAACAATATTATGTCTTGTGAGTAGTTACTTTTGTTCCCGAGTACATGGGAGAAGTCTTGCTATTAGTAGTCATGTGAGTTTGGTCTTTGTTCGATATTTTGATGAGATGTATGTTGTCTCTCCTCTAGTGATGTCATGTCAACGTCGACTACATGACACTTCACCATTATTTGGGCCTAGAGGAAGGCATTGGGAAGTAATAAGTAGATGATGGGTTGCTAGAGTGACAGAAGCTTAAACCCTAGTTTATGCGTTGCTTCGTAAGGGGCTAATTTGGATCCATATGTTTCAGGCTATGGTTAGGTTTACCTTAGTACTTCTTTTGTAGTTGCGGATGCTTGCATTAGAGGTTAATCATAAGTGGGAGGCTTGTCCAAGTAAGGGCAGCACCCAAGCACCGGTCCACCCACATACGAAATTATCAAAGTACCGAACGCGAATCAGACGATCATGATGAAAACTAGCTTGACGATAATTCCCATGTGTCCTCGGGAGCGCTTTCCTTTGTATAAGAGTTTGTACAGGCTTGTCCTTTGCTACCAAAAGGATTGCACCACCTTGTTGCACCTTATTTACTTTTACCTTTTGTCACTTGCTACCAATTACCTTATCACAAAACTATCTGTTACCTATAATTTCAGTGCTTGCAGAAAATACCTTGCCGAAAACTGCCTATCATTTCCTTCTGCTCCTCGTTGGGTTCGACACTCTTACTTATCGAAAGGACTACGATAGATCCCCTACACTTGTGGGTCATCAGCCTTTTAACGGCCCATGCCCTTCATGGTCCAATACCAGCCCGATTTCTCTTTCGGCCTGCTAAAGGCCCACAACACAGTTGGGCCATTTACAATATGACCTGACTTTTAGCCTCTTAGCGGCCCATACTCTTCATGGCCCAGTACAAGCCTGCTGTCTCTGTTGGCCTGCTAAAGGCCCACAGTATAGTAGCCCGAACTTAGTAACGGCCTGTTAACGGCCCGTGAAATCAATTGGGCCCACCTGTTGCCCACTTCGATGTCAGCCTATTAATGACCTGGGAGTTAAGAGGGCCGACCATTAACTTTCGGCCTGGAAACGGCCCATTAACTTAATGGGCCCACTAAAGTTCGTACATGTCTTTAGGCCAAATTAGGTAATTTGACCCCATTACGACGAGCAATTATGCACAGGACCAAAACCGATCAAGCAAAGGTACGACATACAGGAAAAAACGAGGCACATCCAGCATATATTATAGTAAATTACATCCACTAGGCAATCATAGATTGATGCCAGTGAAAATAAATGAACAGAACCTAATGATCTACAACGTCACAATCTGCAACCTCAGCACGGATGACGCCCATAAGCATGTGGGCAAGTTCTTGCTGCTTTCCTACACTGTCTCTGTAAACATTGATCAGTTGTTGTGTCGAACAACTCTGCACCTCTGATTCCTTCACCATTTCCATCATTCCTTCAGCCATTAATTGGTTCACGAACATACATTTTTTCCGTTGCATTCGGGATAGAGGATACTGAACAGATTCAGATGGCGATTTTGGCAGGCTTGTATTATTGATAGGGGAGATTGTCTCGACCACTGCATCATAACATAAATTAGGAGGGGAACCAAAGAGATTAATCATGAGTTATTGGCATATTACCTGGCCTAGATTTATTGGAAAGAAACAATGGGGTTGCCTTGGTGTTTTGAGAGTTTGTCTTCTTATCTTTAGCAGCCTGCACCAAATTAAGACACTAGCATTGCTATCATTGGCCAAGTTAGATAATAGGAAAACAACATTGGCACAACGAACGTTTGGGCAACTAGCCAACACCAAATTAACACAATATGGCACAGCTATCATCAACCAGGTAAGGTAATACGAAAGCAACATTGACACAATGAATGTATGGGCAACCAGAGCAGCACTACAATTCAGTAATGTGCATGATATGAGATAGTACACTCATGCAGCTCAGTATGCAAAACTACCAGGCAGTTTTCTTTACAAAAATCAACATTGGCGCCTTTAACATTTTGCTACAACTAATTTTAGATCAGACAAAGGTTGGATTCACGCCGATTAACAAAATACATGCTGATGTAAAAATATAGTAATATACAACAGGTACTTACATCAGCATTGGAGCACAGAGAATTCCTGCAAGATATTTTCCTCGAATACAATGCCAATGAAGGAAATCTTCTATCGTTTGACCTTATTTTCTAAAAGAGAGATGGGTAAGAAACATGTAGAAAATATGATCAGAAAGCTATAAAATTTCATGATGCGAGGATACGCACACACTTCTTAGAATGGAGTTGACATTCGTTTGCTAGACTGGAGCGGACTAGTTCTTTGGCCACTGGAATCTGCTTATTATCAGTGGGAGTTGGGTTTCTCTGTGCTGGAGCAGTATCTATGAAAAATGGAGTTGGTTTATTATCTACCGGCGTTTGGATTTTTTGGGAAGACCTGGTTTGTAACCCTTCAGATTCTAACATAGTCGTCTTCCCATTGCATGCCTTATATAGAAGAATGGTGCTTCAATTATAAAACATGCTACATCAGAGATGGAATAGGTACTGAAGAATAGAAAGGCATGACCTATTGACATGTATTCCCTCCATCCGAAAAAACGGATGGGTCTAGGCGTATTTCAGTTCTAGATACATCCAGTTTTATCCATTTCTGCGACATGTGATCAGGACGGAGGGAGTATGATGTAAGAGCTAGGGATACAATAGGACAACACAGTAAAAAAGACACTGAAAACCCACTGCAGAACCAAAGTAATCAAACCCACTGATATGAGATAGTACACTCATGCAGCTCAGGATGCAAAACTACCAGGCAGTTTTCCTTACAAAAATCAACGTTGTGGACTTTAATCATACAATTTGCTACAACTAAATTTAGATCAGATAAATGTTGGATTCACGCCGATTAACAAAATAAATGCTGATGTAAAAATATAATGATATACAACAGGTACTTACATCTGCATTGGAGTACAGAGAATTCCTGCAAGAACCTTTCCTCACAGACGATACCAGTGCAGAAATTCTTCTATCTGTTAAGCTTATTTTCTAAAAGAGAGATGGGTAAGAAACATGTAGAAAATATGATCAGCATGCTATAAAATTTCATGATGCAAGGATACGCACACGCTTCTTAGAATGGAGTTAACATATTTTTGCTGGACTGGAGCAGACTAGTTCTTTGGCCACTGAAATCTGCTTATTATCAGTACGAGTTGGGTTTCTCTGTGTTGGAGCAGTATCTATAAAAACTGGAGTTGGTTTATTATCTCCTGGCGTTTGGATCTTTTGCAAAGACCTGGTTTGTAACCCTTCAGAATCTAACATAGTCGTCTTCCCCTTGCATGCCTTGTATAGAAGAATGGTGCTTCAATTATAAAATATGCTACAGCAGAGAGATGGAATAGGTACTGAAGAATAGAAAGGCATGACATATTGACATGTATTCCCTCGATCCAGGAAAAAATGGATGGGTCTAGGCGTATTTCAGTTATAGATACATCCTTGTTTATCCATTTCGACAACATGTAATCCGGACGGAGGGAGTATGGTGTAAGAGCTAGGGATACAACAGGACAACACAGTAAAAAGAACATTGAATGTAAAACTGTATGCTAGCAGAATACGTACAGAACAAACTAAGGCAACATACACGTGTATTTTTGGGAAACTAAGATGACATTGCAACAGAGCACTAGAACATCACTTCAATGTAAAAAAACATGGTATGGTAGACAAATGAAGTACATACTGATGAACAACAATGAATAAGATATTCAGAAGCATGATGTCCAAATTAAGCAGATGGCATTGCGATAGAGTAGAATGACAGTACTTGAATTTGAAAACATGTTATCATGAATGGAATAGGTACTGAAAAACATGAAGGCATGACATATTTACATGCATGATCAGCATGCTAAGCACATGGCATTGCAACAGAGTAGATACATTCCAGGACATTATATGCATGTTGTACCCATATCACGGGCCAAGTTAGAGTAAGGACCTTCTGAGGAACTGCCTTTACATGTTCCATCATATTGGATATCATTGATATCAAGTTTATTGGCCTTTACATTGTTCCGTGAGGTTCTTGTGGATATATCAGTGTGTGCAATTATATTTGACATGCATGGAAGACAACTAGTACTTAGATTTATGTAATGAGTGCCTCTAGGAGACGACATAAATAGTAGGACTGGGGTTAACTAGCAGCAATAGGTCTCAAAAAATAAAGGGAGAACACAGATGAAAGCTACAAAATATGTATCGTTTGTACTCGAGATTAACTAGATGGCACACAAAAGTATTACATAACAACATAGGTAATACTATAAGTGGTATAATACTATAATCACCAGACTGTGGGATAGCATCAGCTGATGGATGATAACT
This sequence comes from Secale cereale, assembly GCA_902687465.1. Lineage (NCBI taxonomy): Eukaryota > Viridiplantae > Streptophyta > Magnoliopsida > Poales > Poaceae > Secale > Secale cereale. The sequence continues at coordinate 53,961,663 of LR738710.1, read as the reverse complement.
ATGGAACAATGTTACCTAAAGAACAAGTATCTTAGCTGAACTATGGAACATCGTCAACTCCTGAACAAGACCCGTAAGAGATCAACATGAATATATAGTGAAATGTGATAATCTATTATCCATGCTTAGATGAATAACAAAGCCATAAATGTTGCACATAAGTAAGATGAGGGTACAACCTACCTGGCCGTCATCCATAGGAGTGAGCATCATGTGCTGACTTGTCGATGGCCCAGCAGTTGTTGTGGCTGTCCATGTCGAGAACGCGCATTAGATGCAGGGAACTATTGAGTGGGGACTATAGCTCCATTCCGGTGTATGCTTCCCTTGTTGGAGCAGCTGCGGTGAGTCGGAAGACGGTGTGGCTGAGGATGCAGATAACGCATAATGTTAAGAACGACACATCCCTTTGATCTGAAGAAATACACTAAGAGATCAAAAGCAAGGTATGAGAGTGGTCACACGTCTGTTGACTGAGACTAAATTGGGGTCACACGATTTTATTTTATTTTGGTACTGTCCGATCTACGCCGGATGGCTTGATGGACGTCTTGTGCCTCCCGGCTGACACTGTTAGGAATCTTCCCCGAAGAGCCAGCGACCAACGGCAGAGCAGCTTGCCTTCGCCGTCCGCCGTCCCGGCCAAACCCCGCTCCCCGCCCCACCGCACTGTCGTGGTTGCGCCGCCCCCGGGCCAATCCACAAAGACTCCCCGTCATCCAGATCCGGCGGCGGCAGTACCTTGAACCCACGCAACTCTAAGATAGCCATTTAAGCGCTGCTTCCACGGCAAACTTGCGGCCCCGCACCCTTACGTTAGGCACCAGCCAACCAGCAGCCTAGGAGCTCCGCCGCCTGGAGGGATGCTGCTTCCCATTGGGAATCGATTGGCCCAGAATAAAAATTCAGACAACTGACGCCTAAATAAAGTGATTTGAGATGAGGGTGCGACCTATCTGGCGGCATGGAGAAGTAGGCAGGTCCAGCTGCCGAGTCGGTGAGGCCGACGCGGTTGCGGTGGCCACCGGCGGGAGGGAAACAACGATGTCGCGATGGTCGACGGCTACCGGGAAGCAGCACCGGGATCTGGACGTATCCGAAGTTGGAGCCGCTCCAGCGCTGTGAACAACGGCGAGGATGAATCGACTCCGGTACGGTTCACGCGGCCGTCGTCGAGGCAGCTCTAGCAGCACGGAGTAAGAGGCACACGGCCCAGTGGACGACGTCGAATGGACAGCGTCTTCAGCATTAGGGAGGAGGGCGGCTGTGAAATTGGTGCGGTGGGGGCGCCATAGAGGAGGGGCTGAGGTATCATGGCTCGGAGAACGGAGCTTCCGAGAAGAAGGTGATTTGGCGCCCACGAGGTATGAATGGGGGGGATTGGGAGGGGAGTGGAACCATGTACGCATTTGTCTGAAATGTGAGGGGGAGTTACAGTTCTACCCCTGCCTTTAGGCTTCTCGGCTTGGGTCTGTGTACTGAGGGTCGGGGATAATTGAGTAACTTTGCTTCTCCCCAAATAGTGGGCGGGAGCGATTTCGGGCGAGGAGGTCATGTTTTGAAATATAGTGGGCGCAAGCGATTTCAGGCGAGGAGAGCGTGTTTTCAAATAGTGGGCGTGAGCTATTTCGGGCGAGAAGAGCGTGTTTTGCCGACCATGGTTTATGAATTATTCGGCACATGTCATTTCGGCCAAGGAGAAGGCGCGCTTGGATGAAGTTACGAACCTACCCGCTACCTCTTGAGCTTGCGTTGTATTTCCTCGAAGAGGAAAGGGAGATGCAGCACAGTAGCGTAGGTATTTCCCTCAGTTTTTGAGAACCAAGGTATCAATCCAGTAGGAGACCACGCGCGAGTCCCTCGCACCTGCACAAACAAATAAGAACTTCGCAGCCAACGCGATAAGGGGTTGTCAATCCCTTTACGGTCACTTACGAGAGTGCGATCTGATAGAGCTGATAATTATATTTTTGGTATTTTTGGTTTGACAAAACATCAAATAAAATCAAGAAAAGTAAAGTAGATGTAGATTGATATGTTGAGAATAGACCCGGGGGCCATAGTTTTCTCTAGTGGCTTCTCTCGTGATAGAGGTATTCTACGGCAGGTAAACAAATTACTGTTGAGCAATTGATAGAAAAGTGACTAATTATGAGACTATCTAGTCATGATCATTGTATATAGGCATCACGTCCGAGACAAGTAGACCGAAACGATTCTGCATCTACTACTATTACTCCACACATCGACCGCTATCCAGCATGCATCTAGTGTATTGAGTTCATACGAACAGAGTAACGCCATAAGCAAGATGACATGATGTAGAGGGATAAACTCAAGCAATATGATGAAAACCCCATCTTTTTATCCTCGATGGCAACAATACAATACGTGCCTTGCTGCCCCTACTTTCACTGGGAAAGGACAGCGCAAGATTGAACCCAAAGGCAAGCACTTCTCCCATTGCAAGAACTAGAGATCTAGTAGGCCAAACCAAACCAATAATTCGAAGAGACTTGCAAGGATATTATGAGCACACATAAAAAGTTCAGAGAAGAACCAAATATCTTTCATAGATAACCTTGATCATAAAATCACAATTCATCGAATCTCGACAAACACACCGCAAAAAGAAGATTACATAGAATAGATCTCCTCGAAGACCGAGGAGAACTTTGTATTGAGATCCAGAGACAGAGAGAAGAAGCCATCTAGATACTTGCTATGGACCCGAAGGTCTGTGGTAAACTACTCACAACTCATGGTGAGGGTGATGATGATGATGGTGAAGGCCTCCGTGAAGGATCCCCCTCCCGAAACAGGCTCCAAGATGGGATCTCCACGGGAACAGAAGCTACAGCGGTGGAATTAGGGTTTTCTCTCTGCGTATGGAGTTTCTAGGGTACGTAGGTATATATAGGAAGAAGGAGGGCACCGGGGGCCGTGTGGGCCAGCCTCGAGGCAGGGGGGCGCGCCCTGGGAAGGGGGGCGCGCCAACCACCCTCGAGGGCTGGCCCCTTGCCCCCTGACTTGGTCCTGACGTTTCTCGAGCGTGATTACCTCCAAAATATCTCTCGCGAAGGTTTCATTCCGTTTGGACTCTGTTTGATATTCCTTTTCTGCAAAACCCTGAAATAGGCAAAAAACAACAATCTGGACTGGGCCTTTGGGTTAGTAGGTTAGTCCCAAAAATGATATAAAAGTGAATGATAAAGCCCATTAAACAGCCAAGACTTCATAAATAATAGCATGGAACAATCAAAAATTATAGATACGGTGGAGACGTATCACTACCCTCGATGCACAACGGGCCAATTAATGCGTCTCCCACATAGGACGGTAATTTCACATCTCCCATTTATTTGCTCGGGCAAATTCCACCGAGCAGAGGATGTTTAACGGTTCGTTCAAAATTTTGGAGAACGAGCATCCACATCTACCTTACCAAGTCGATTCGAATCAAATTTAGAAATATTAGCTTGCCACTTCTTTTTTAGATGGAGAGATGATGCTCGGGAGTAATGTGTTTTTACATGCTCGTTGCTAGCGGTTTACTATATGACAAATAGTTGACCCACTCAAAAAACGGGAATCAAACCCAAAATGAAATATCTCAATTCAATGAAATAGCTCGTTCACCAGGTCGAAATAGTGAACTAAATCCAAAATTGAACACCTCAATCGAATAGCATGTTGTACAGTATTACAGTACTCCATGAACATGTTGAAAGTCAGATTAATGAACTTGTTTGATATACACATATATTCGTTCATGTGTGGATTGCAGACAACATGTTCTCCAATTTAAATATTTGAATGCAAGTTTATATCGAAACATGGTTTATATCAGTCTTTGATGCATAAAACGCGACCTCCCCCTCTCCCGGACTCCTGCTCTCTCTCTCTCTCTCTCTCTCTCTCTCTCTCTCGCCGACAATCTTCAATTCTGTCGCACGCATCCAACACACAAACCTTGTTGGTCCTCTCTCTTTCTCTCCATCTCTCTCTCTCTCTTTGTGTGTGTGTGCGTGGGGGGGTCTTTCTAGTTCACATGCATATATACTCCATCTATAGGTCTCTCTCGCACACTATGTATGATTCTCTAGTCCAAGCTAGATATCTTGGGTGCACTCATCGTACACACACAATTCCTTGGCTCGTTACCCGTAACTCTCTCATGCACCACTCTGTCGTCCCGGAGGTCTTCCCCCTCTCTCTCAAACTCTCCATCTACCTGGGTCACACATACACATGCATATCTCACTCGCACTCGATAGGCCCATCTAAAATTCTACCTCTCTCCATCTCACATGCACACACACAATCTCATGCCTAGCTAGCCAAATATGATGGTCTCTCACTCAATTGTAGGCACACGCAGTCCCCCCTATATGTATATGACTAGCTAATCTTAGTCTCCATCACAAACATGTGCATTGTCTATCTCGATTTCTCTCGGGGCATCTTTCTATCGGGCATGCACCTCCCTCGATCTCCCACCCATATAGCCCCCTCACGATCTCGAGGAGGTCTCTCTATCATAAACACACCCTCTCGCCCTCCCCATGCGTCCATGTTCTCCATGTGTCCCTCTCGACCTTTGTACCTTGTTGGCCAGACCTCAATTGGACATGTGCTATAGGGGTGTCTCTCTCCGTTGCAAACAATCACACACTAGCTATCTTCGTGTATCTCCTCACCTCACTTTTCTATCTGGGAGATGCATGCGTGATATGTTCGCCTAAGAAACGAAAAAACACGCTCTCTCTCTAATTTATCATTTGTTGTCACTTTATCTTTCACACACATACTATTTTTGCACACTTACTCATTCTCCTTCACACGCACTTGATCCCTCTCGACTTAGGGACTCTCCTCGGTACATAGCATATTGATTTATTGAAAAGTCAAACATCACAAAGTTTGACCATGTACGTGGAGAAAAACAATTACATCTGGAACGGTAAACATATACGATTAGATTCACCATGAGATGTAGTTTCGTATGATGTATCTTTGGTATTGAAGATATAAATAACATTTGTGTAAACCTGATCAAAGTTTCCAAAGTTTGACTTCTAAAAAAATTACATGCACTGCATTATCGAGCGGATGGAATATCTCTTTCCCCCTCTCAGCTATCTGACGCACCACTCAGCCTTATCGGGGCTTTTCAATCTCTCTGGTTCACACATACACATGTCTCGCTCATGCTATACAATATAGACCCATCCAACACTCTCTGCCCTTGTTCTCTCTCTATGTGACACGCACCCCCTAATAAGTACCATAATCCCTCACTCCATCATAGGCGCAAGCACCCCCCCTAAGTATGATTATCTCTCACTAGCCATCAGGAGCACACGTATTTTCTCCTTCCATCCATACGTCTATCTCGATATCTCTCGGGGTATCTTCTATCACGCACACACCTTGTCACTCGATCTCCCACCCATGTAGTCCCATCACGATCTCCAGGGGATCTCTCTATGACAAACATACACTCTCTCCTCCACATGTCTGCATTTTCTCCGTATTTCTCTCTCGACCTCTCTCCCTTGTTTAGCAGACCCCTCTTGGCCACGCTAGGGTCTTGCTCTCTCGGTTGCAAACAACCACACACTATCTCCTCACCTTGCTTTTGTTGTCGAAGATGCATGTGTGATATGTTTGCATAAGACACACACGATTATTCTCAACTTTTATCGAGGGTTGTCCATGTCTCTTTCACACACGCACACACACTTTTTTCACTCACTCTTTCTATTTCACTCTCTCTCTCTAGTTAGGGACTCTCTCACATCCATAAGCATATGGATGTTTTGAAAAGTCAAACCTCAGAAAAGTTTGACCAGGTATATGTGGAGAAAAAAATTTACATCTGGAAAGATCATTAGATTCATCACAACATGTACTTACTTCATATTATCATTTATCTTTGGTATTGTAGATATAAGTAACTTATTTATAAACTTGGTCAAAGTTTCAAAAGTTAGACTTTTAAAAAAATGTTGGAACTACATTATCCAACGGAGGGAGTAGCTCTTTCTCTCTCTCTCTCTCTCTCTCTCTCTCTCTCTCTCTCTCTCTCTCTCTCTCTCTCTGCTATCTCTCACGAGCCTCCCATCTCACATGAACACTCTATACCGACGGATTATACGCTCACTGTGTCAGCGTATAGCTCCGTATATTGTTTAGTTGACCGGTCAACCAGTCCACTTGCTACCTTGTCAGCTCGTGTTCTATATGTTCGTGTGCTGGCCCATGTGGCATGGGTGAAAATAAGTAAACTAGAGGCCCATATGACATGCCATGAAGTAAGCAAAGTTGAAACCACTCGGGGTAGCACCCCGCACGCTAGTAAATTGAGGGCACATTGAGGACTGAGGCAAGAAAAAACACTTGTTTGGGAGAGTGAGAGGCTGGTGTGGTTGGTTTGATTGATTTGTTTATACATGTGGGTCTGTGTGCACAGCGGTGCCAACTCTCTCACATTGCGAGAGCGGTGCCAAAATCTCTTGATTTGACATCGATGCGTATTATGTGGCATAGTTTTGCGAAATATGGCATCGGCCACATAGTTGAAGGTAACAAATGCCCAAGCTCTTCACGTACTCCTAGGTAAATGAGAGGAGAGAGAGAGAGAGAGAGAATATCACTAGCCAGCCAACCCTATCGTATGAGCGAATGATATTGGTACCTCTTGATGACACGGCAATCTTATACATCCAGCTGCTCTAATATGTTCTCTTCTTTTGCAGATAAAAAGACCCGAGAGTGAAAAATGTGTTGCACTATAACAATCTCATCGAAGGCCTTGATCTCCATCTTACATAAATTGATTTGATCGACTATCGAGGCAGCACAGCTGAGATTAAATTGGCCAGGTTCTTTGTTCTGGAGGCAATTGTGCTCAAGGTAATGAGGTTTGGCGTTCTCTGGCGCAACAATGAATGGCGTGCTGATCACCGTAAGCGTCTAAGCCTAAATGACAAAGTCTCCGCAGAAGCTGAATTTGTTTTTGAAACATCAAGTGGCCAGACACTCAAAAAATTATTTGCCCATTAGTGACTTGCCAGGGCGCTGGATTTTAGTTTGTACGATAATGCTGCATCCACCTAAAGTAATGAAAGTTCTTATGTAAACTTCCTAGTAATTCCCTCTTCGTAGGTGCAGCATTACTCCTAACATTTGTAATATCAGTTTGAAACTTGTAATATTGCTGTGTCCTATTCCCGCGTTTTCAAAATCCTGCGAATCAAACAGGTCCTTACTTGGTGATGATGTTGTGCCTGCCATCTTTCACCAATAGCCATCGGATCTAGATCTGACGCATACAAACCAAACTTCTCTAGTTTTGCAAAAAGATGCCCACACTTGTTCGCTATTTACAAACAACTCCTTGTCTCTCACAATCAGCCTTATCTTCTCCCCACCGCATCTATAAGGCCATGGAAAAATCTAGCACGATGTCCGCTGCCGGCGCCGTCCACCCCCCAATCTTGGTGTTCCATGCAATGCACGGGCATCTACGCACGGGAAATTATGTCGAACACGGCTAGTTCTAAGCAGGCTAGGTCTACAGCCATGATGATAGTGACTGCACACGGTGAGGCTGACTATCGTATGCCGAACACGGCGCCTATACTTAGGTGTCATCTCCGGCGTACGGTCTAGTCACTTCACCGTGAGGAGCAGCACGTCATAATTTGACCAACGGGTAGTATAGTCCTACTACATTGGTAGTGCTACTACATTGGTAGTACTACTACTACAAGTACTAGCACCACCGTCTGGATTTAGTAGTACTACCACGTCCATCTGGATTTAGTATTTGACTAGCAATATCTAGTAATGCATGTCACAAAAAAGTACTACTCCCTCTGTAAATAAATACATGGTGTATTGTTTTATTCCTATCGGCGATATAACTTAATGTCCTTTTGCTACTCCCTCCTTTCCTGTTTCTAGGGCTTATCTCAATTTTTTCGTTTTACCAATTTAAAGGGCTCATCTCCATCTCCTATTGAGAATCCGAGGCGCATTAAATGTTTGGATGCAAGAATTAAATAGGAACCCACCAATGCATGTAATGTTCCTACTCATCTAGTGGTCAAGCATGCATGCACTACAATTAATCCAAATTAATCCACCAGTTTAATTCAGGTAGTTTTCTAAAGTACAAGATATATTCCTCCACTCACCATCTACCTGGGTTGACGATATTTAAGATTTGAGCCCTATAAACCGGAAAGGAGGGAGTACTAAATAGGATTACATGCAATTAACTAACCACTGCATGTGATGTTTGGTAGTCTCAAGTCATTGAAAGCATGCAGGGGCACGGAGGGGGACGCAGCTTCATTGACTTACTGCACCTGCCTTTGGGTGTATGACACGTGGGCCCAACGGGTGGCTGACCAACCTGTCATACAGCCAAAGGCATGTGCGGTAGAGGGGCGAGGAGTAGATGGCCAACACGCACATGAATTCAACGCAGTCTGCACTTCTCATATAAAGTTTCCCGCCAGTCCAATCTACGAAATCCTACGCACCTATGCACCCAAGGGCAAGAGTGATCACACCAATCGCAAGATCAGTTGACTAGAAGCTAGACCCATGGAGGCGATGAGCGCGAGCATCAGCCGGCTGTGCCAGATGGTCCACGACGCCGGCCTGTGGCCCGGCACCGAGGAACGTATCTAGGTAGTGCTTGAGGCTGCCAAGGCGAGGGGCCGCTTGGACGACAGCTTCGTCTCCTTGTTCGACGAGGTCCTCGTCGGCTTCCTCGACAAGTTCACCATCGTCAAGAAGCTCGCGGACGACCTTGACGTATGCCTCCAGCCCACGCACCCAGGCTCTGCGATGCCTACCACCCTCAACGGCCTCTATGGTGATAACCTCTTTGATGCACTGGTGGCCTTGCGACTGCCCGCCGTCGCGCTGGAGAATGTCCACCTCGAGGTCACGCTCGCCGTGCAGCGCCTGGCGCAGCAAGACACCATCGACATAATCACCCACGTCTACACGCAAATCGTCCATAAAGACTACTACATGCAAGAGGAGGACGATAGGACGCTGGCCTTCTTGGACCACAGGGCAACCTTGGACGGCATTGTTCAGAAGCACGTTGAGCTTGCCGCCAACTCCGCTGCTCCTCACACGTCGGTTGGTGACCCGGTGCACTAGGGCTTGAGGATGTCATTGATGGATCCATATGTATCTTTATCTTTCCGTCAAATCCATGTAGTAGTATATGGTACTACTAGTAATTATCTTACCTTTCGCATCAACTTCATAATTTTCCTACGTACTCAATGCATGAACCGCGCCGGAACCAAACTTCTCATTACTCTAGGCAAAATCGTTATTTCTATCTATCGGTCGCGCCATGGAGCAGAACCAAATTTTACAAGTTACAAGTTCAAAAGGAAAATCCTACCGTGTTTGCGTCGCACCCCCACATGGTTGGTCCGGCACGCCGCTCAAGGGGGGGTGCGTGTTGTGTTGCATTTTCACTTACAAGTGGGACCGCAGTTGAGCAAACCGACTATCGGCAAACCCCCACCCCGCCCACCGCGCGATGGCTGAGAAAACATGAGGGAGAAGAGATGGTTGTAGCACGGACTCCAAGAAAATTGGTGTCGGATGGGACTCGTGTGGGTGGCGTGTGTCGTACTGTTAGACATGAATGCTAGTTATGGCGCATGCCATCCCATTATATCAAGGTGCTGGTTACGTAGAACAAATTTCCTGGAGTCCGTGCTCAGCCCTCCTCTATCTCTCTTCTTAGCCAGCGAGCAGACGTGCGGAGCCCATCGTTTGTTTTCTCATATGCGGTCCCACGTGTCAGTGAAAACGCAAGAGGACCCACTGAACCTGCACATCTTTCACCTCGACGTGCTGGTGATGAAAAGCAAATCCAATAAAGATCTTCGGTGGCTGCTTTTGGAGTTACTCAAGAGTAGTAAGATTCTATTTACAGTTTAACCCAAGATGCACATCACGTGGCTTCAACTACCACTCTATTTTCTTGCATGACACAACCTGGATGCTGGATGTCCCACGTGTCGGCAAAAGGAGGAAGAACTCGACCAAATCTTCGGTTGTGCTCTCGGATTAGACTAGTTGTGCTAACTTAAATTTTTATTGTGTAGATTGGATGCAAGTTTTGGTATTGGGAAGAAGAGTACAACGATATATTGATAGATCGCAATTTAGTAGATGTTCTAGCACTTTTAGCTAGCATAGATGCTAGAGATGAGACTAGTGCACTTGTTGATAGAATAGAGGCTACAGACGTCTACTTCTTTACACTCGAAGAAGAAAGAAGCACGCAGGATAGAGCCTCCGCAGATCAACAATGAATGTATCAAGAAGGCACTAATCCAACTTACAGGAGAAGTTATGGAAGTCGGATATCTTCTAAGAAGTATTCTTGTGGTTCTTGTTTTTCTAGTCAAAATTTTGGTGATGTATTTCCATGTACCCAAAAAATCAATGATGAAAAAAAGATATGTGTTTCCAAAGAAAAATGTACGCTTCCGGGATGCGTCCACGCATTCGGCGTACGGCAAAACGGAGGTCCGTTTGGGGTCGTGCGTTGGAGTTGGCCTTACAAGTGAGACCTCAGTTGAGGAAATTGACTATTGGCAAACCCCCACCTAGCCCGCCGCGCGATGGCTGAGTTAGAGAAACGACGAGGTTGAAGAGATTGCTGTAGCACAGACTCCAACAAATATGGTGTCAGATGGAAGTCGTGCTGGTGGCGTGTGCCGTACTCCTGGACGTGAATGCTTGTTCTGGCCCATGCCACCCTACTACTCCTACTACTTATAGTAGTAGTATCGAGGATTCGAGGTGCTGGTTACGTACAGCGAACACATTAACATATGGCCCACCTCACACTATGGCCAAATTTCCTGGAGTCTGTGCTAGGTTAAAAAGTGTTCTTTGTGAGGATGGGTGGTTGGTCTCAAGTTTAAAACTTGTTGTATTACGTACGTAGACGTAGAGATAGTGTAGCATGTGAAGCTAGTACAAATAGTGTACTATTGTTGATTGGCCTCATCCGATAACCTGTTGCAATGCATGTACAGTTATGTATTCGGAAAATATATTTTTTCCTTGTCGCATCACCCACTCAGAGAAGCGACTCGAAATCCATTCATAAATTTAGTAAGTTTATCACAGGCATATCATTTTATTACCTACAACAGGTCATCAACCCACAACGACAACGAGGATATATTATAAATACTAAAGTTTGCATCACACAACAAATAACAAGCAATGAAATGAACTTCAACTCAACCAATCCTCGGCGTTGGAAACGCTTGCTTTGAACCACAAGTGATTCTCTGGGAAGGGCCAGCTAGTGTCAATCTCGAGACCAACACAGGACTGATCATCCAGGCTGAAGCGGCCTACTATATCACGACCAGGGTAGGGAGCCACCGCAATGTCCGACGTATAGATACAGTTGCTTCTCATAAATGGTAGTAACATTGTGTCAACATCAGTTGGATCGCCTTTCACCATCATTGGATAGTTTTGTCCAAGGAAGAGCGAGTTTGCTCCAAGACTATCAATACTGTACCAAGGAGAAGGTGTTGGCGCTAGCACACTAGTATCCATCCCGAATACCATGCAACGGGTGTCGGAATAGGTTCGAAGAGTGCGACCATGGTAGACAAACCTGCTCCCTAAGTAGTAACATAAGCAGTGGGCTGTATATAGACAAGAAGTGGTGATCCATCGGAATTAGTTGCCAGCCGTCAGTGAGCATATGGGCCCTGCTCGTCGTCATGCTCGTGATCATCACCATTGTCATCTCCCCCTTGGTTATAAAAATTTTCAAGTATAGGTGGTGCAATGTTCACAAGACCTTGGAAAGACAAGAAGAAGGTTAATTAGTAGAGAAGGGAAACTTTCTAACTCGCATGCATGTGGATGAAACAATTATAATTACGATGGAAGACAAATGAACCGAAACAATAAGGATCCGATGCAAAAACAGTGCCACGAGTGGTGGCAGCAAACACAAGCTTCTCGTCTTCAATTGCATCCCAGTACACATCCGGGTATAGGAACTGAGTTTTGAGCAATATCCATCCAGTCGAACCACCAAGGACGGCAACAAACTTGTCGAAGATAGCAACAACTTTATAGTTCTTGTAATTCCAAGAGCGGCTGGGAACTCGAGAAATTGCTACCTTCTGTAGACGGCAGTCACCATGATCATATTTGAACGTACGTCGATCATCTATGTGCTCAACCTCAGGGCACTCGGAGATTTTTTGGAAGTGGAATCCGCTGATGAGTGTACACATTCACAAGTTCCCACTCGCAATTGTACCCAATATAAACAACCCAATCTCCATTTGCGGCTGCCCAACGCTTGCCCTTGCTACCTCTTGAGCTTGCGTTGTATTCCCTCGAAGAGGAAAGGGAGATGCAGCACAGTAGCGTAACTATTTCCCCTCAGTTTTTGAGAACCAAGGTATCAATCCAATAGGAGACCACGTGCGAGTCCCTCGCACCTACACAAACAAATAAGAATTTCACAGCCAACGCGATAAGGGGTTGTCAATCCCTTTACGGTCACTTACGAAAGTGAGATCTGATAGAGATGATAGTTTATATTTTTGGTATTTTTAGTTTAATAAAATAGCAAATAAAAGCGGTAAAAGTAAAGTAGATGTAGATTGATAGGTTGAGAATAGACCCGGGGGCCATAGTTTTCTCTAGTGTCTTCTCTCATGATAGCGATATTCTACGGCGGGTAAACAAATTACTGTCGAGCAATTGATAGAAAAGCGAATAATTATGAGACTATCTAGGCATGATCATTGTATATAGGCATCATGTCCGAGACAAGTAGACCGACTCCTGCATGCATATACTACTATTACTCCACACATCGACCGCTATCCAGCATGCATCTAGTGTATTGAGTTCATAAGAACAGAGTAACGCCTTAAGCAAGATGACGTGATGTAGAGGGATAAACTCAAGCAATATGATATAAACCCCATCTTTTTATCCTCGATGGCAACAATATAATACGTGCCTTGCTGCCCCTACTGTCACTGGGAAAGGACACCGCAAGATTGAACCCGAAGCCAAGCACTTCTCCCATTACAAAAACTATAGATCTAGTAGGCCAAACCAAAAAAATAATTCGAAGAGACTTGCAAGGATATTATGAGTACACATAAAAACTTCAGAGAAGAACCAAATATCTTTCATAGATAACCTTGATCATAAACTCACAAGTCATCGGATCTCGACAAACACACCGCAAAAAGAGATTACATCGAATAGATCTCCTCGAAGACCGAGGAGAACTTTGTATTGAGATCCAAAGAGAGAGAAGAAGCCATCTAGATACTAGCTATGGGCCCAAAGGTCTGTGGTAAACTACTCACGACTCATGGTGAGGGCGATGATGATGATGACGAAGGCCTCCATGATGGATCCCCCTCCGGTGGAGCTCCAAAATAGGCTCCAAGATGGGATCTCCACGGGAACAGAAGCTACGGCGGTGGAATTAGGGTTTTTTCTCTGTTCTTGGACATTCTGGGGTACGTAGACTTATATAGGAAGAAGAAGGGCACCGGGGGACGCTCGAGGGGCCCACAAGGTAGGGGGCACGCCCTGGGAAGGGGGCGCGCCCCCCACCCTCATGGGCGCCTCGACGCTCCCCTGACGTGGTTCTCAAGTTCCTCTGGCGTGATTTTCTCCAAAAATATCTCTCGCGAAGGTTTCATTCCGTTTGATATTCTTTTTCTGCGAAACCTTGAAATAGGCAAAAAAATAGCAATCTAGACTGGGCCTTTGGGTTAGTAGGTTAGTCCCAAAATTGATATAAAAGTGATTGATAAAGCCCATTAAACATCCAAGACTTCATAAATAATAGCATGGAACAATAAAAAATTATAGATACGTTGGAGATGTATCAAGCATCCCCAAGCTTAATTCCTGCTCGTCCTCGAGTAGGTAAATGATAAAGAAAGAATTTTTGATGTAGAATGCTGACCAATGTAGTTTTCAATGTAATTCTCTTAATTGTGGCATGAATGTTCAGATCTGAAAGATTCAAGATAAATGTCTATATCGACATAAGAAATAATAATACTTCAAGCAATACTAACAAAGCAATATGTCTTCTCAAAATACTATGGCTAAATAAAGTTATCCCTACAAAATCATATAGTGTTGGCTATGCTCCCTCGTTATCACACAAAAATATTCATATCATGCACAACCCCGATTTCAGCCAAGCATTTGTTTTCATACTCTATCTTTTCAAACCTTTCAACTTTCACCCAATACATGAGCGTGAGCCATGGACATAGCACTATGGGTGGAATAGTGGTGGTTGTTAGAAGACAAAAAGGAGGGAGATAGTCTCACATCGACTAGGCGTATCAACGGGCTATGGAGATGCCCATCAATATATATCAATGTGAATGAGTAGGGATTACCATGCAACAGATGCACTAGAGCTAAATATGAATGAAAGCTCAACAAAAGAAACTAGTGGGTGTGCATCCAACTTGCTTGCTCACGAAGACCTAGCGCATTTGAGGAAGCCCATCGTTGGAATATACAAGCCAAGTTCTATAATGAAAATTCCCACTAGTATATGAAGGTGACTAAACATGGGACTCTCTACACTGAAGAACATGGTGCTACTTTGAAGCACAAGTGTGGAAAAAGATAGTAGCAATTGTCCCTTTTTCTTTTTCTTTTTTTCTTTTTTTGTGGGCCTTTCTTTTTTTTCTTTGGCCTTTCTTTCTTTCCTTTTCTTTTCTTTTTTTTCTTTTTTTTGCGGAGGGGCTTTATAGATTTAGCCTTTCCTCCCATGGGACAATGCTCTAATAATGATGATCATCACACTTTCATTACAACTCAATATTACAACTCGATACTACAACAACAAAGTATGACTCTATATGAATGCCTCGGACGGTGTACCGGTATGTGCAATGAAACAAGAGTGACATGTATAAAAGAATATGCATGGTGGCCTTGCCACAAATACGATGTCAACTACATGATCATGCAATGGCAATATGACAATATGATGCGTGTCATATGAACGGAACAGTGGAAAGTTGCATGGCAATATATCTCGGAATGGCTATGGAAATGCCATGATAGGTAGGTATGGTGGCTGTTTTGAGGAACAATATGGTGGCAGTTTTGAGGAAGGATATATAGTGGGTTTATGGTAACGGCGAAAAGTGCACGGTACAAGAGAGGCTAGCAATGGTGGAAGGGTGAGAGTGCGTATAATCCATGGACTCAACATTAGTCATAAGAACTCATATACTTATTGCAAAACTCTATGAGTCATCAAAACAAAGAAATCAACGCATGCTCCTAGGGGGGAGGTTGGTAGGAGTTAACCATCGCGCGCCCCCGACCTCCACACAAAGATTGGCACTCTACAAATACCTCATGCTCTAACTTAGTCACACAACGGTTCACCATACGGGAATCACTAACCTTAACACAAGTGTTTCTCAATTTCATAATAACTTAACTAGCATGACCCTAATATCACTATCCTTATATCTCAAAACAATTATCAAGCATCCAACATCTCTTTCTATTCAATGCACTTGGTGTGATTTTTTTTACTACATTGACATTGGATGTCTATCATGTGAAGACTAGTTTCTTAGCCTAAACACATTACCATGCTGTTTTAATATACTCTCAAATGGATATAAATGAAGCATGAGAGTTCAACAATTTCTACAAAATACTACCACCACCGTGCTCTAAAAGATGTAAGTGAAGCACTAGAGCAAAAGCTATTCAACTCAAAAGATATAAGTGAAGCACATAGCGTGTTCTAACAACTTCTAGGCCATATTTAACTCTCTCAAATAGGTGTATCCAGCAAGGATGATTGTGGCAAACTAAAAATCAAAGACTCAAATTATACAAGACGCTCCAAGCAAAACACATAACATGTTGCGAATAAATATATAGCTCCAAGTATAGTTACCGATGGATGAAGACGAAAGAGGGGATGCCTTCCCGAGGCATCCCCAAGCTTAGGATTATGATTATATTGAATTTACTTGGGGTGCCATGGGAATCCCCAAGCTTAGGCCTTTGCTACTCCTTGTTCCATAGTCCATCAAAGCAATACTCCGAACTTGAAAACTTCACAACAGAAAACTTTGACAAACATTCTCGTGAGCTCCGTTAGTATAAGAAAGCAAACCACTAATCAAAGGTACATCAATGAATTCATTATTTGTTTATATTGGTGTTAATACTACTGTACTCCAACTTCTCTATGGTTCATATCCTCCAATACTACTCATAGATACATCGGAATAAGCAAACAACACACGAAAAACAGAATCTGTCAAAGACAGAACAGTCTGTAGTAATCTGCAGGTTTCGCCTACTTCTGGAACACCAAAAACTTCAAACTAAATTGGTAAATTTGCGAAATTTGTCTAACAATCAGCTGCAAAAAGATTCAACTAAAAATCACGATCCAGTAAAATCCCACGACTACTTTAGCGAGCGCTAACGATTCTGTTTTTCACAGCATGATCACATAAACTTCACACAAGTCTTCCCAAAGGTTCTACTTGGCACAAACACTAAAAAAAACATGAAACCACATCTAATCAGAGGCTAGATGCAATATTTATTCCCTAACAGCAGCAAAAACAAAAAACATAAAGTTGGGTTTCCTCCCAACAAGCTCTTTCTTTATAGCCATTAAGATAGGCTTCAGATTTCAATGATGCTCACATGAAAGACAAGAATTGAAGCACAAAGAGAGCATCATGAAACATGTGAAAAACACATCTAAGTCTAACATACTTCCTATGCATAGGCATCTTGTCAGGACCGGATTTTCAGGATATTAATTTTCCCAAAAGCGGCCCTTGTGCTCACCAGCCCCAGGATTACTGTTAGCTGATGAGACACCAACTTGTTACAGAAACTCCAAGCCAAAAATAAGATATGTAGTACAAGACCATTCTGGCCTGTGTGTACATCATAAAGTTTCTAGTGGCTGATGGCGGAAGCGGTTTGTGACACGTCGGTGCCTGCGGGACTCCATTTCCCACAGGAACGGCTGACCGGGATAACTCCTATCTTCGCGAGGCTGCTATCTCCAATAGCGTAGGCTCCGGGGCTGTCATCGCATCGTTCCTTCCTACGCAAGGAATCTGGCCAAGACAATAGCCAGGGACAAGCCAGTGAGTACTTTGAATGTACTCGCAAACATTATGAACATGGGTGAGATACAATCATGCTCGAGAATAATAGACGATCGCTATGATAAATATGATATGACAGACCTTAATGCAAGCAGGTCATTTGCATAAAGAGACATACGTAATCAAAGGTGTAATAATGACGTAATTAACAAGCATGCCACAGTCGGACGTCTGAGCGACACCACAGAAAGGGCTTATAGGGGCAAAATAAAAGTCAAGAATGCCACAGTCGGACGTCTGAGCGACATCACATAAAGGGCTGAAAAAGGAAATAACAATTGCCACAGTCGGACGTTTGAGCGACATCACATAAAGGGCTTAAAAAGGAAATAA
>LR738710.1:53898790-53943949 GCA_902687465.1 Secale cereale | reverse complement strand
GGACGTCTGAGCGACATCACATAAAGGGCTTAAAAAGGAAATAACATATGCCACAGTCGGACGTCTGAGCGACATCACATAACGGGCTTAAAAAGGAAATAACAAATGCCACAGTCGGACGTCTGAGCGACATCACATAAAGGGCTTAAAAAGGAAATAACAAATGCCATAGTCGGACGTCTGAGCGACATCACATAAAGGGCTAAAAAAAGAGGAAAAAATAAAACACAATGAATATCCACGAGGTAGAACCATCCCAGGGATACTCATTTAATTCAAAGAGGTGTAAAAAGGGTTAGTCCACAATAATAAATCTTAATCACACATATCACAAGTCATTAACAAAGCTCTGATTTAGTTGTTTCTCCTCCGAAGATCGACACTAAGACCGACACTCGACCCATCCCAGACTGTAGTCCTTAACCATGGACACGACTATTCGAATAGATTTGATATCTCTGCAGAGGTGTACTCTTTACCCACGAATAACGGATTTCCTTTAGTCCCTCTAGACTAATTCCATCTACGATCTTTTAATTTGAATACGCACCTGACTGCACATACCAGCCTAACTTACCGGTGTCAGGAACCACCCACGACACTCGTTAAGCCAAACTCTAAGTGGGGAGGCTACAACCTCAATTAGCATGGGATCACAAAAATTTATAACGCGCGCAAAAACCGGGGAAGCTATCCCCTTCGGCTTCAACCGAACACCCATGCCCCCGGACTAGGTGGCCTACCTACCGGATGCAGCCAGTATCTTCCACCGTGGCCTCTCTGTACGGTGTATCATAGAACAGGGGTCGACAATTTACTGAACCGGACCCTTCCTGTAGTAGGGACACGTGGTAGCACGAAGCAAGTATGGGGTTACTGGAACAAGGCTCGATCTACGGTCGACTCAGGAGGTTTCAGTTTTACTGTATGGTTAGTGCCACATTGCTTGACACCGCTCTCTGACAGGGTCACCAACCCGCATGCTTCATCCCGCCTCACTACACATCGTTCGTCACCACGAGATGTCAGTCACGTAGTTGTGCTTACCGGAACACAACCTTCCTTCGGACTCCATCCGAACTATCATCAGGCATATGAGGCATGAGAAGTGGTTACTGCCACCAATAACACAAACATAACAGAAAAGTTTTTTCACCACAAGTGGATATGCAAGAGTAAGACTTCTACATGAAATAACGATGCTCCACTTTAGCATATCAATGGAGTTCTTAGGTTATAGCAAACAACACACAACGTGTATTATCACGGGGTTCAAGATGCTTGCCTTCAAGTAGAGGGGAGGATAAATGCATTCCAAAACTTTTGGAAGTTTTCTCCCTCTTCAAAATCCTAATAGAAAGAATATGAAATTAATACATAGAATCACAACAGCACAAAAAGGTTGTCTGGAAAATTTTCAAATAAAGCCAGTCAAACTCTGATTTTTAAACTAAAACAGAAAAGAAAACGTTTCGGCTGAGAATACACCTTCGAGCTACGGAATACGTACTCTGTGTTTTACGCCTTTACTTAAAAACGCGTGGAGGCGAAGCTGGGTCACTGACAGTGGGTCCAGGGGGCCCACTGGTCAGGTTTGACCAGTCGCCTCTCCCTCCTCTTCCTCTGCCCGAGCGGAGGCGGGACTCCGGCGATCGTCGCCGGTGAACGGAGGCTCCTCGAGGGACTCTGAGTGCAGGAATGGATCCGTCATTCCTAGACGGCCCTCCCGGTAGTTGACTGGTCGACGGGGACGGAGGGAACCGCCGGCGGCGAGCTCCGCGACGGAGGAAGCTTCGGGCAGAATTGGGGATTCGTGTTGTGGTGGGATTTGATCGCGTTCGAGGGGTTGGGCAGTTCCGCAAGGTCGAGGGGAAGACGACAGTGGTGCTGGATGGGCGGGGGAGGCCCTGGTGGCGCCGGAGTGCTCGGGGCAGTGACGGCAGCCGAGGTTGCCGGAGAGGAAGGGGACGACCTCTCTGGTCTTTCTACTGCTACGGGCGGATCAGTGAGGGAGCGTGTGAGGTTGCTAGAGGGTCTGACGAGCTTGGGGGCTCCTTATATAGGCGGGCAATGGCGGTTCCGCGAAGGCCGGGGATAAGATCGCCGGCGACCGCCATTCTGTAGCAGCAGGAGACGTGGCGGCGACGAACGCTTGCGGACGAGCTTGCGGATGAGCTCGCACTGCTCCAGGAGGCAGCTGGCGAACGCGCGTGGTTTGGGCGGCGCCGACCGTGGCAGAGATCCACTGTGATTGCCGGCGTGCCGCCAAAAGTGCTCTGACGGCGACGCTGTGGAGTCCCAGGTACGGCTTGGCGTGTTCTTGGGTGCGGATAAGGCCGGGCGCGGCTCCGCAGGTGAGTTGGGGCCAGGGGCGCGACGCGGCGACCCGAGCGCTTGCACGTGCAAAACGCTCGCTTTGGGCACGTCCAGAGCACGCATGCTACGTGCTCGGCAATATGCCAAGGCATGCTAGGGAGCTCCAAACCGCAAGGGGGTCAGTAGGGTGGGGCTATAGGTTAGGACAAAACTATGAGACATGCTGGTCTAGTCCGGGGATCAATCTCATAACCTAAACCAGAAATTAAGCCCAAACTGGTCATGCACTCAGGGTGTTTGACAAAATGCCAGTGACATCTAGCTAACTCTTGGGGTGGCCAAATTTACCAGATGGCTGTCTCCTTGGATGAGTAAGAAGGTGGTGAGGTTAGTTTATCAAAAGCAAAAACTTGTTAGTACAAGTTTTGCAAGATCCCAGTTCTGGACAGAAAGTAAATGGCATAATTTCATGGACCAAAATTTTTCCAATGGGTCCTCTCTTCTAGACTTAAGGGTTTGGTAGGGAGAACAACAAGTTGGAAAAAGCTCAGGGCCAATTGAGCATGTTAGAAAAGGGCTGCAGTAGAAAGTGACCAACTGGACCAGAGAGCAAAAGAGGATGTTTTGCTCAACTTTTCCAAAAGGTACCCAAGGATTTTTTTGCATGGAAGGTATGTAGGGGTTATACTACACATCCTTGAATTTTGGAGGAAATTTTGGACAATTCCATCAAAGGTTTGCAGTGCAAACAGGGCCCTAGAACAAAAGGAAATCACTTAAAATAAAAGGAACTCGGGGAGAAAATAATGCAAATGATCCTACAATTTTAAAAGTTGTTCTCCTTAGCTTAGGGCAAACAAGTTTCAAACCACATACTCACAAACTATCATTAGGGCAAAACTCCATAAAAGCAACAGAAGGGAAGCTTTGATAAACACTAAAAACCCAGAAAAGGAAAAGTTAAAACTCCTGGTCAAATTTTTATCACTTAAGCAAGACCAAAATTTTGGGGTGTTACAACACCACCCCCCTAAAGAAAAAATCTCGTCCTCGAGATTTGCTAAGGGTTGCTATGAAATCTTCTACTGCCACACAAAGATATTACCAAAGTTAACCATTCTGCTAATACAAATAAATGCCACTACAGTGCATGGGCAATAATGGTGGTATAAACTGCAGTGTTAAACACTGGTGCTGCATGGAAAAATCTATGGTCGTGGTAAATGAGATATTTCTACTCCTGACTATAGTAAATTTAGAAATAATATTCCTAAATTTTTAACTACGCTGGTTGCACCTGAGAGCACAGTGCTCTCACAGGCTGTTAAGGTGGGGCTTGGACCCACTGTCAGTCTCTTCTTGTACCTCCGGTTCTCTCTTCCCCTCTCTCCCGCGTGTTTTCCCGCACTTTCTCCACTGGCGATGGCTAGCTCGTAGGGCATCTAGGCCGTACTGCCGTAGTGCGCGACGTGCTAGTTGCCGTTGCAGTGCGCACTCATCTCGCGGGCCAGCGTGCTGTCGGCACTGCTCGCGGATTCGCCTCCGAACACTGGCGGTCGAGCGACGAGCGGCGCTGGTGGACTCCGCCCACCGTACACCGATCTCGAGTTATAAAACGGCCGAGGTGCTACTCCTTCCTCCTCACACCTGGCCTCTCTTCTTCTCTTTTCTTCCCTCTCCTCCATTTGTGATTGCAGGAGCTCGGGTCGAGGCTCTAATGGCGGAGGTGATGCCAAACTGGTGCATGGTCCTAGTGTGCGTGGGGTTGGCGGCATTACTGGGGGTATCTGCTCTCTTGTGTGCGATGATCCTCGACGATCGTCGTGATGCGGCGGCTCGAGTGCTAGCTCTCCGCGGCGGCGGTGATCACGGGGATTAGGTGAGAGTGTCAGGTGCTAATGGTTGTTAGCATGCGGTAGGCATTTAGTGCTTGAATAAATTTCCACGAGTTTCTTCTCAAGAGAATGTGGTGTGCAGGGAGGTGGTTAATTTAGATGAAGCAGGTGTAGGTGGACTAGCAATTTAGTGTACTGTGTGGAGTGACCGGAGTTGTATTACTGCTGTCGTGGTGTTGCGAGATAAAAATTATCTATGTTATGTCGATGGACAAGATGCAACAACTCAGGAAAAAAAAATATTTAACACGTGATAACACACAGTTCTCAAAAAATAATACGGGTACACCCACGTAGCAGTATCGTCTAAAACATAAATGGTAAATGAATAGGGTCCTGGGAAAAGGTCTCTGGTGCTGGTGGACACTCTTCTTCTATTGGTGGGAGCGGGTTGACCAGTCGATGAATGTGCTTCTCCTGCCCGGGCCTCAGTGGTCTGCCGATGGCGATCCGAGGATTTAAATCGGCGAGGCTCTGGAGATAACCCATTACCCGCTGGGTCAGACGCTCTTGCGCGATCACATACTGCATAAGGTTGGCTAGTACTGGGTCTCTCTCAATACGCCCACCAGGAAAAGATGCTGCTTCTCCGGGTGTTACGCGGCTTGGAAAGTAATAATATCCTCGCTCGCTCGCATAGGGCACCGCGAATCGATGGCGAGCAAGCACTTCATATGCGGCAGCCTCTATGGCCATCTGAGGAGTTGGTATGGATTTCCCCATGAAGGAAACCTCTGTGGGGTCTTGGTTTGGGTTTGCGGGTGGGATGTGTACTACTGCCCAATATTTCGAGGTGGATGGTGTGATCCTCGATTTGAGCAGCTCATACTGGGGTGGACGGGTAGCACTCATGGTACTGCAGGTAAAATCCCATAATATCTTCACGAAACTACCTGGGGATGCCTCTGGAGTTCTCAGATAAATACTAGGGATCGTCATGGTGAAGTAAATGGCTATGAGAGGAGAGCACCAGGTGAGGGATGCTCGGCAAGGTTACGCTGCGGCCTATATATAGCAACCGAGCTAGTTTATAGGGTTATGGTGAGGGCATCTATATTGCTGGTTTCGCTTTATGGGGTCGGGGTCAATGCTACAGGTACTCACGTCTTGCAAAAGACGTGTTTGCTGTAGGGGTTGTCGGTGAGGTGCTCTGGGAGTTACACCTGAGAAAAGAAGAAAAGAATTCATATACTGACACAACGGTACACGAGTGCTATAAGGGCGCAAAATAAACTTGTATACACATATCGGCTTACAGGTTACAACACCACGGGGTGTGGCCTAGATAAGGCTTGGCACTACTCGGGTGATCTAATCAACCTCGTTTATATCCAAGCGGCCTTGCCTAGTGGATGCTGAGGCTTCTCCGGGAGCTTCATCGTTGGGATTGGCTGGCGGCGGCTGAGGAGGTGCAGAGTCGGGGCAGTGATGATGTCCCTCGCGAGGATTGTTGGCTACAGTCCCGTTGGAGCGTGTGCCAAACAGGTGACGCATCACCTCTGGAGACACCAAGACGTTCTGGTCAATGACCGAGGCAGGCCTCGGGGACTCGATTGGTTGTCCGAACAACACGACTGGGTTGTCGGTTCCGGACTCGTCTCATCCTCTTGCTAGGGTTCGGCGAAGCAGTTCTCCACGAGCTGCGATCAGATCAAGGGTGATTTGATCAAACAGTTCCTCGAGCACGCTAACATAGCGTACCAGATGCAATAATGCAGGATCCGTCTCATGGTCTCCGCTCGCAACTCGATGAGGCCTACCATACCCGTTACGACTGGGATAGTAGTAGAATGAGCGACAGTTAACTCTGGGCGACAAGTGCCTGAGTTGAACTATAGCTTCCCGAGCAGCTAGTTGGATAGCTTGCGGCTCAAAGGAAGTTGTCCTTCCGGTGAACCTGCAAGGGCGCTCTGGTGACAGACCCCTACCGTAGATGTGCACAGTGGCCCAGAATTGACGGCTTTCACCGCCCATGGAGTCTTGGTACACAACATATTCTGGGGGCTCTTCTAACGCAAAGGCACGACGGGTGAGGTTTGCGAGCACGGTCACAAAACCTCCAAGGTTGGTTGTTGTGGTCTCATTGTGGACAATGGGTCCTGGCATTTTAACTCGGTATAGGGGTAGAGGCCGTGTGGTGTTGGGTTTGGGGGCTAGCGTGCCCTATTTATAGGAAAGGACGGAGTCTTCATTCGCACACTTGCGGAGGGGAATCTTTTAGGCTTCGGTCACTGGCGGGTGATCGACAGGCTAGACTGATAGGTTGGGCACCGACTACCAAAGGTGTCAGTCCACTGTGTGGGTATCTTACGCGGGAAGCTTGGCTGGGGTTGGGATATGGTCTGGTGTGGTGGTTAACCTAGGTTTTTGGACCTGGCTAAGATAGGATTAGCCAACGGTCAGCCTGGCTCTGATATCAAGGTTGTCAGGACCGGATTTTCAGGATATTAATTTTCCCAAAAGCGGCCCTTGTGCTCACCAGCCCCAGGATTACTGTTAGCTGATGAGACACCAACTTGTTATAGAAACTCCAAGCCAAAAATAAGATATGTAGTACAAGACCATTCTGGCCTGTGTGTACAGCATAAATTTTCTAGTGGCTGATGGCGAAAGCGGTTTCGGACACGTCGGTGCCTGTGGGACTCCATTTCCCACAGGAACAGCTGACCGGGATAACTCCTATCTTCGCGAGGCTGCTATCTCCAATAGCGTAGGCTCCGGGGCTGTCATCGCATCGTTCCTTCCCACGCAAGGAATCTGGCCAAGACAATAGCCAGGGACAAGCCAGTGAGTACTTTGAATGTACTCGCAAACATTATGAACATGGGTGAGATACAATCATGCTCGAGAATGATAGACGATCGCTATGATAAATATGATATGACAGACCTTAATGCAAGCAGGTCATTTGCATAAAGAGACATACATAATCAAAGGTGTAATAATGAAGTAATTAACAAGCATGGCATAGTCGGGCATCTGAGCGACACCACAGAAAGGGCTTATAGGGGCAAAATAAAAGTAAAGAATGCCACAGTCGGACGTCTGAGCGACATCACTAAAGGGCTGAAAAAGGAAATAACAATTGCCACAGTCGGGCGTCTGAGCGACATCACATAAAGTGCTTAAAAAGGAAATAACAAATGCCACAGTCGGACGTCTGAGCGACATCACATAAAGGGCTTAAAAAGGAAATAACATATGCCACAGTCGGACGTCTGAGCGACATCACATAACGGGCTTAAAAAGGAAATAAAAAATGCCACAGTCGGACGTATGAGCAACATCACATAAAGGGCTTAAAAAGGAAATAACAAATGCCACAGTCGGACGTCTGAGCGACATCACATAAAGGGCTAAAAAAAGAGGAAAAAATAAAACACAATGAATATCCACGAGGTAGAACCGTCCCAGGGATACTCATTTAATTCAAAGAGGTGTAAAAAAAAGGGTTAGTCCACAATAATAAATCTTAATCACACATATCACAAGTCATTAACAAAGCTCTGATTTAGTGTTTCTCCTCCGAAGATCGACACTAAGACTGACACTCGACCCATCCCAGACTGTAGTCCTTAACCATGGACACGGCTATTCGAATAGATTTGATATCTCTGCAGAGGTGTACTCTTTACCCACGAATAACAGATTTCCTTTAGTCCCTCTGGACTAATTCCGTCTACGGTCTTTTAATTTGGAGACGCACGTGACTGCACACACACTAGCCTAACTTACCGGTGTCAGGAACCACCCACGACACTCGTTAAGCCAAACTCTAAGTGGGGAGCCTACAACCTCGATTACCATCGGATCACAAAAAGTTAAAACACGCGCGAAAACCGGGGAAGCTATCCCCTTCGGCTTCAACCGAACACCCATGCCCCCGGACCAGGTGATCTGCTTACCGGATGCAGCCGGTATCTTCCACCGTGGCCTCTCTGTACGGTGTGTGATAGAACAGGGGTCGACAATTTACTGAACCGCACCCTTCCTGTAGCAGGGACACGTGATAGCACGAAGCAAGTATGGGCCTACTAGAACAAGGCTCGATCTACGGTCGACTCAGGAGGTTTCAGTTTTACTGTATGGTTAGTGACACATTGCTTGACACCGCTCTCTGACAGGGTCACCACCCCTCATGCTTCATCCTGCCTCACTGCACATCGTTCGTCACCACGAGATGTCGGTCACGTAGTTGTGCTTACCGGAACACAACCTTCCTTCGGACTCCATCCGAACTATCATCAGGCATATGAGGCATGAGAAGTGGTTACTGCCACCAATAACACAAACATAACAGAAAAGATTTTTCACCACAAGTGGATATGCAAGAGTAAGACTTCTACATGAAATAACGATGCTCCACATTAGCATATCAATGAAGTTCTTAGGTTATAGCAAACAACACACAACGTGTATTATCACGGGGTTCAAGATGCTTGCCTTCAAGTAGAGGGGAGGAGAAATGCATTCCAAAACTTTTGGAAGTTTTCTCCCTCTTCAAAATCCTAATAGAAAGAATATGAAATTAATACATAGAATCACAACAGCACAAAAAGGTTGTCTGGAAAATTTTCAAATAAATTTGAAAATAAACTAGACCAAATTTTAGGAACAGCAGAAAAAGAATCAATTCATTTGTAGCTATAGTTAAAAAGTTAAAGCCAGTCAAAGTTTGGTCAAACTCTGATTTTTAAACTAAAATAGAAAAGAAAACGTTTCGGCTGAGAATACGCCTTCGAGCTAGGGAATACGTACTCTATGTTTTACGCCTTTACTTAAAAATGCGTGGAGGCGAAGCTGGGTCACTGACAGTGGGTCTAGGGGGCCCACTGGTCAGGTTTGACCAGTCGCCTCTCCCTCCTCTTCCTCTGCCCGAGCGAAGGCGGGACTCCGGCGATCGTCCCCGGCGAACGGAGGCTCCTCGAGGGACTCTGAGTGCAGGAATGGATCCTTCATTCCTAGGCGGCCCTCCCAGTAGTTGACTGGTCGACGGGGACGGAGGGAGTCGCCGGCGGCGAGCTCCGCGGGGGAGGAAGCTTCGGGCAGAATTGGGGATTCGTGTTGTGGTGGGTTTTGATCGCGTTCGAGGGGTTGGGCAATTCCGCAAGGTCGATGGGAAGGTGACAGTGGTGCTGAATGGGCGGGGGAGGCCCTGGTGGCGCCGGAGTGCTCGAGGCAGTGACGGCGGCCGAGGTTGCCGGAGAGGAAGGGGACGACCTCTCTGGTCTTTCTACTGCTACGGGCGGATCAGTGAGGGAGCGTGTGAGGTTGCTAGAGGGTCTGACGAGCTCGGGGGCTCCTTATATAGGCAGGCAATGGCGGTTCCGCGGCGGCCGGGGATAAGATCGCCGATGACCGCCATTCTGTAGCAGCAGGAGACGTGGCGGCGACGAACGCTTGCGGACGAGCTTGCGGATGAGCTCGCACTGCTCCAGGAGGCAGCTGGCAAACGCGCGTGGTTTGGGCGGCGCCGACCGTGGCAGAGATCCACTGTGATTGCCGGCGTGCCGCCAAAAGTGCTCTGACGACGGTGCTGTGGAGTCCCAGGTACGGCTTGGCGTGTTCTTGGGTGCGGATAAGGCCGGGCGCGGCTCCGCAGGTGAGTTGGGGCCAGAGGCGCGACTGATACGTCTCAAACGTATCAATTTTCCAAACACTTTTGCTATTGTTTTGACCCCATTCTTGCATGATTTGAACTAAACTAACCAGGACTGACGCTGTTTTCAGCAGAGCTGTCTGTATGGTTTTATTGTGTGCAGGAAAACGGATTTTTAGGTATCTCAGAAAATTCCAAGAAAAATTACAGAAAATCCACGCACCTGAAGGGCCCATGTGCCAGAAGATGGGCCAGAGGGGGGCCAGGGGGGCCCCAGGCGCCCTGGTGGCGCGGCCCCACCCCTGGCCGCGCCGGGTGGCCGCCAGGGCGGGCCCTTCCCCCTCTGGTGCCCTACTTTGACCCGTATTTATCCTCGTGACGAGAAAACCCCAGAACAGAAGTCGTTTTCCCAGTTTCCATCGCGGAGCCGCCGCCACCCTCTGTTCTTCTTCGGGAGGGCTAATCTGGAGGCTGATTTGGCCTCCGGAGAGGGGAGATCGTCGCCATCGTCATCATCATCACCACTCCATCCTCCCTCCATGACTTCTCCTTCCATGTGTGAGTAATTCCCTGCTGTAGGCAAAGGGGATGGTAGGGATTGGATGAGTTAGATCATGTAATAGTTTATCAGATTGTTGGGGGCATGTTGCCTATCATCTACTATGGTGTTTATCATCTTTGCTTCAACTTGTTGCTCTTAATGCTTGTCACTTAGGGCCCGAGTGCCATGATTTCAGATCTGAACCATATGTGTTTGCATGAATATATTTGTGTTCTTGATCCTATCTATGAGTTGTTTGCACCTATTATAGTCCGGAACCGGCGATCCCAAAAGTGACAGCTTGGGACACCAAAGGGGATGGTCCATGATTTGAGGATTCCATGTATCCATTGAGTTCATTGCTTTGTTCCGGTGCTCTTTGACAGGAGCACCTTAATCTCCATAAGTTCCTTTTGGCCCCGTTCGTAGCGGGATGGTAGGACAAAAGATGTTGTGCAAGTTCTTATTGCAAGCACGTACAACTACCTGTGGGATACATGCCTGATGTTTGATATTTGCCTAGATGATCATTACTTTTCTGTGTGCCTTGCCCCAAGTTAGATTCATGATATATCTCATCCATGCAGCGCCCAACCATCCATCTCCCTAGCCAACAGTGTTTCAATCCTGCTGGTTATTAGTTGTTACTTTTGCTGTTTACTTTTGCTGTTTACTTTTGCTGTCACCACCATCACTATCATATCACCGTTACCACTTATCTTTTGTTGCAAGTAAGTATATTTCAGGTGCAGTTGAATTGACAACTCAACTGTCAAAGCTTATAAATACTCTTTGGCTCCCCGTGTGTCGAATCTATAAATTGGGTTATTCTTACCCGCGAAGACTATCTCGATCCCTTACGGTTGAGGGTTATCAAGTACCGTTTTCTGGCGCCGTTGCCGGGGAGCATAGCAATATTTACAACTCTACTTGAAGTATCCTACCTACTGCACTTCATCCGCTATGGGTAAGAAAGGAGACCCCAAGGTTCCAATCTTACTATCCACCACAAGAAGAGGTACTGTTCTGAACACTAGTGCTACACTTGATTCACCTTCTGTTATGAGTAAGTTTGCCTCACCACCACCGCAAGATGCTTCTACTGAATCTGTTACTATGTCCGATACTCTTGATGATGCTTCTACTACTCTTGATGATATTAGTTCACTTGGTTATGCTCTTGAGAAACAGATCGTTGCTGCTGCAAAAAAATCTGGAATTGAAATTCCTGTTACTCGCTACCCTATTGGTGGAACTTATGATTATCCTGATTTGAGTAAACTCAAGGAGAGACTCCTTGATGATGATTACATTATGCTTGATGATGATTTATGCAGGGAACTGACAGAGTTTGCCGACTCTGACCCTGAAGCTATTAAGAAGCTGCTTGAATAACACTCCTTGAAGAACAAGACTGTTCCTGATCCTGAATTTGCTACATCTCCTATATGCATCAATGATCCTGATTATGACTTCTCTGTTGATCTTTCACTTATACCTATGGTTGAAGCTGACCCCTTTTATGGCAGAGAAAATGATGATGCTATTGCACACCTGACCAAACTCACTGAGTTGGGTGGCTTGTTTACCACGGATGAGAAGATACGAAACTTTTATGTGACTAAGCTTCTTCCTTTCTCTTTGAAGGAAGGTGCTAAAACATGGTATGATTCACTACCATGTGGTTCCATTAAGAGTCCTCAAGACTTAGCTCACTCTTTTGTTGATAAGTACTTTCCTGCTCATATGCAACATGTTGCTTTACAAAGAATTTATAACTTTAAACAGTTGCAGGATGAGCACCTCCCTAAAGCTTGGGGGAGGTACTGTAGTCTGATCCGTGCTAGACCAGGACATGGAGTCCCTAAGAATGAATTAATCGATATATTTTATGCTGGTCTAACTGATGAATCCAGGTCCTATTTGGATAGTTGTGCTGGTTGTGTTTTCAGGAAAAGAACATCGGACGATGCAGAGGATTTGATGGGCAGGATTGCCAAAAACCATGAAGATTGGTCCGTCCCTGAACCACCTCCACCACCGAAGAAGAGGGGCATGTTTGTTCTAAGCCCCGAAGATATGCAAGAAGCAAAGAAGTCTATTAAAGAGAAGGGTATTAAAACTGAAGACGTGAAGAATCTACCCCCTATTGAGAAGTTGCATGAGCCTACCACTCACCCTCCTATGGTAGAGGTACACTCTCTTATATATTTTAACGCAAGTGACATCCCTCATGGTAAGCCTCCTGATCAATGTTTAGATGATTTTGATAATTTTATTATGAAACAAAATCATTTTAATGAGAGGATACAAAGTCAATTGCATGATAATTCCCTTGCTATCAAAAGTTTGCTTGATGTTCTAGGTAGAACAGTTAATGATGTTAAATGTCTTGTGAAGCATTTTCATATGGTTCAAACTCACCTTGAACAAATTTCTAATGTGCAAAAAGATTTGCTTGCTAACAATGCCAAACAAGATGATTTGCAGGCCTTCAGGATTAAGACCCGAGGAGGAACTAGCACTCAAGATCCTCTCTATCCAGAGGGGCATCCGAGGAGAATCGAGCAAGATTCTCAAATGCAGGAAGAAGAAATTGTTGGCTCTCCAAAGAAGAAGAAGAAGAAACACAAGGAGGCTGAGAATTCCAATGATCCAATTACAAGTGAAGAGCCAGCTGTTGATCCCAACAGTGTATCTATCTCCGATGCTGAGACTGAAGACGGTGCCGAACCTGAAGGTAAGGATAATGATGATCCGCCTGAAGTTCGAGAAGAAGAAGCACCTGACAAACGCAAGAAGTACATGAGAGAAGACTTCGTCGCAAGAAGACATGGGAAGGAAAGAGAACCATGGATACAGAAACCCATGCCTTTTCCAGGTAAGTCTCTCAAATCTAAAGAAGAAGAACATTACAATAAGTTTTGTGAGTGGATGAAACCTCTTTTTCTTCAAATCCCTTTGACTGATGCTATTAAGTTACCTCCCTATTCAAAATATATGAAAGATATTGTCACTAATAAAAGAAAAATTCCTAATGAAGCAATATCTACTATGCTTGCTAACTACTCTTTCAGTGGCAACATTCCTGAGAAGCTTGGTGATCCAGGTATACCCACCATTCCTTGCTCCATAAAGAATAATTATGTCAAAACTGCTTTATGTGATCTTGGAGCAGGAGTGAGTATTATGCCTTTCTCTCTTTACAAGAGGCTTTGTTTAGAGAAGCTAATCCCTACAGATATCTCTCTCCAGATGGCTGACAAGTCAACCGTCGTCCCGATAGGTATTTGTGAGGATGTTCCCGTAGAAGTTGCTAATTGTTTGATCCTTACTGATTTTGTTGTGCTTGACATGCCCGAGGATGGGAGCATGTCCATTATTCTTGGTAGACCTTTTCTTAACACCGCAGGTGCTACTATTGATTGCAATAAAGGGAAGGTTACCTTCAATGTGAATGATAAAGAACACACGGTGTATTTTCCAAAGAAGACCGACAGGAGGCATGGCCTCAACTCTATAGAAAATATCGAGACTGTGAAGATTGGAGAATGGGACTGTCCACTACATGTGCACCACAAATACAAAACTATTATGGTGGGGACAATGTCCATTAAAGTAAAGGTGCAATGATCACTTCGTAAGGGGTGAGACTTTTTGCTCTATATATCGCCTGTTTGTTGGTAAGACTTGATCAACCTTACTAGTGAGCATGTTTTATATAGGTAAAAAGTTGAGCTTGTTATGTTTTCATTTGTTTTAGCTTTTGTTCTCCTTGCTGTACCAAGTGTTTATGTTTTTGAAGCTTCACAATACTAATCACTGCTTTAAGTTTTCAGAAAGTTTTGCAGCTTTTTGAACTTTGAAAAATTTCAACAGTTTCAGAAAAATCCAGAAAAATAAAAATAAAAATTTCCATGCCGGGAGTGACCCAGAGGCACCTGGGGCTGACCAGGGGGGGCCACCAGTGGCCCAGGCGGCCATCTTGCGCGGCCTGCCCCCTGGCCGCGCCCATAGGGCGCCTGGGGCCCACAGGACCCACCTCCAGGTGAGTCTTCTTCCTCTCTCTCTCTCTTTCTCTCCAAAAACACGAGTTCTGCCCTTGTTCTTGCGTTCTTGCTGCTCTTGGAGGCGATTTTCGATCTCTCTCTACAGCTTATCATTCGAGCTGAGATTTTGAACAAATACTCCCTGGTATGTAACTACTCCACCCCTCCAATTAGATTTGTGGTTGGTGGCCTCATTTGTGAGTATTTAGTAGTTCTTGGTGCTGTGTAGATGAGCTTGCATGCATGTGTAGAAATTTATTTTCCAAGTTTTGATGCAAGTTTATGCCTTAGGTAAGTGAGTTGAGTAGTTTTCCTTAACCCACTTTGTTTAAATCCTTGTTTTTGTAATTTGTCAAAAATTTCAGAAATGAGTTTGTTAGGAAGGGCAAAGGGGTGGCTTGAGAAAAAGAAGCCCACGCGCTCCGATCGAGTTACTAGAGTCGCAGCTTCACCCTCGACTGCTAGGGTGAGCTACAATGAAGATCATGTGCCCCTAGAGTTGTTGGAAGACACAAGTCCAGCACGTGCTATGATGTTCCCATGTGATGAATTCCTTGAAGCTGCGGGAATTAAGGATGAGTTTTATAATCTTTGTTCTAATGCAGGTCTAACACGGCTCGTCACGTGCCATGTTGTTCAGTATCAAAAACTCACCTCCGGTTTCATTAACAGTTTTAGATATAACCTTGATACTGGTGCTATTGAGTTTAAAATTTACAATGATCTTATCACCATGCCCTTGGAAAAGTTTTGTGAAATAATACGTGTGCCAAACGTTGGGCGGACGGCGAAGATGACCTCTCAGCCCTCCGAGCTGAAAACCGCCTTCAACTCTCTCTGCAGCATGGGTACGAGGGATATTCATCGGTCAAAAATCTCCAGCATCTTATTCCCTCACCTCAGGTATTTTGTGTATTATGTTGCTAGAGGGGTATTAGCTCGTGACAACACGAGCAACACTTCTGCGCCGGATATTGCTATCCTGGCAACCGCCCTCTCAGGGAGGTTTGATTATAATTTGGGTGCCTTAATTGCTCGACGCCTTGCTATGAACGGTAACAGGGGAGATTTATTCGGTGGCGTTTATGCCACACTTATCTTAGAACATCTTAAAGGCACCCCACACCCTAATGATAAGCCTTTTACTTATTTAAGTTTTGATCTTGCTGCTATGAAAAGGCATAAGTTTGTTACCATGACTTCTGAGTTTGGTAATCTTGTTTATATCTTGCGTTTCGGAACTACCGCGGAACGCAAGATCCGTCTACCTGCACTTCTTTTGTTTGATTTTTCTCGCAGGAACGGATGGTCCTTTGATGTTATCCAGTTCGATGAGTTCATGGTCCAGCATCAGTTTCAAAACCCCATGGAGGGGGTTGTGCCCGACGAGGAGGAGCACGGTGAGTTACCACCTTTCCAGGGGATGACCGTCACCCAGTTTGGTGAAGGGTCTTCCTCTGCTTGGAGTACGGACCCTTCTTCGTGGGAGGATCCGAGGAGTTCGGTGTACGCGCCGGAATCCTTTTACGACCCTTGGACTCACCAGCACCCCCCCCCGGAGCAGGAGGCTCCTGGGGGCAGTAGCTACTACCAACTTAGGCCAAAAGCCTAAGCTTGGGGGAGTACGTGCCCTTCTCACTTTTCCATTGTATTATCCGTTTTATTTTTGTTCGCTTTGATCTTTTCGAAGTTTTTGCCCGTTCTTCTTTGTTCTTTCTTTGCAAAAACAACAAAAAGATTTTCTCTTTCTTTTGCTTTCGTTCAACCTTTGAAAAAACCCAAAAAGATTTCCTTTCTCTCTTTAGTTTGCTTTGTTTTCAGAGTTCAGCTCGAGTCCGTGATGGCATTTGATTATATTTCCTACGTTCGATCGTGCAAGTGACAAGGCAGTAATGACGAAGATCGACGGAAGGGAAGCAACAAGGAAAACCGGTATGAACTCTTCTTGTTTCTACTTTTGTACATATGCCTGTACTTATGATCTAGAGACCAGCTTGTAGCGACATAGTGCTATGTTCACAATGCTTTCCCAGTGGTTCATGCTTTCCTTGTGGCTAATCTCAAATAGCTAGAGTATATAATGTGTTATTGAAATGATTTACATGCATTGCATTGTTCATAGTCTGGTATACTAAGGTGGTATTTCCCTTTGGAGAATTCTTGGATTGACTTGGCACATGTTTACACATGTTTAAGACTAAAAAGTCTGCTTTGCCTTGATGATCTTTGAGTTTCAGAATAGTTATATCACTTTCATGCCCGATTCAATGTTGCTTTGTCGCTCTGCATGATTATGACCGTTATTGCTCTCTAGTTGGTCGCTTCCCAGTCTCTTGCTAGCCTTTGCCCGCACTAAGCGGAATTCTGCTTGTGCATCCAAATCCTTTCAAACTACTTATTCCATATGAGTCCACCATACCTTCCTATGTGGTATTTACCTGCCATCCTAACGAAGACTTTCTTGTACCATCTCGAAATTATTCAAATTTACTCCTGTTTTGTGCCTCTGTTTTAGCTCATGAGGAAGTAGTAGTTAATTCATGATCTTTTTAAGTTGGACAAGTTTTATCCCAGAATTGCATGTCTAATCTGCAAACCCCTAATACGAGAAGGAACTGGCATGAGTGCGCCCGGCTCATAAAAGATAATACAACAAACAAACCCTCCTTCACGCTTTGTTCATGAGAAATCAGAAAACTTTTGGCAGTGATAAACAAAGGAGATTAAGGGGATGTGATCGTCCCCGTGCGGGAGCCGTTCCTCGAAACTTGTCCAGCTCGATAAGTGATTGGGTTGTCTACTAACATTTGTTGATGAAATATGCACCTCCCAAAATCATTTTTACCTCTGTTTTCAAAACCAAGAGCTCTGGTACATGTTTAGTCTTGGCTTCCAACTATGGGTTTTCAACCTCGCCATCAAATTCCACGGTTTGAGAGTCTCCACCTTCTTTCTTCAAAGCACCAACTAGGAGAGCATAATTGTCATTCTGAGTGTAATGTGCATTGTCCCAAAGTTTTACATTGTCTTCTGCATGCTTATGGTATTATTTATTCTGAAATTCTTAGTTCTAGTCTCCTTTAAAACTCTGGAGGAGTTTCTGCATTTATGTTTTGCTTCATTCATGGAGGCTAGCGAGATACCACTCTAGTATGTTCAAGCTATGTGTAATGTAATCTTGTCTTGATTTTCAGGAGCATATTATTTACTTTTGTTTATTTGTGATTGGTCACTTGAAAGAAGGATTGCTCCGTGCATTGTCCTCATAGCATTGTTTCAATACTTGGTAGACTCTTTTCGTAGTACATGCTTATATACATCTAATGAAGCAAAAGAGTTTGTCAAAGTTTTCTTTGTCGCGTCCAGTTCGTTGAACTGAATTGCTTGAGGACAAGCAATATGCTAAGCTTGGGGGAGTTGATACGTCTCAAACGTATCTACTTTTCCAAACACTTTTGCTATTGTTTTGACCCCATTCTTGCATGATTTGAACTAAACTAACCCAGACTGACGCGGTTTTCAGCAGAGCTGCCTGTATGGTTTTATTGTGTTAAGGAAAACGGATTTTTAGGTATCTCAGAAAATTCCAAGAAAAATCATAGAAACTCCACGCACCCGGAGGGCCCCTGTGCCAGAAGATGGGCCAGAGGGGGCAGGGGGGGCCCAGGCGCCCTGGTGGCGCGACCCCACCCCTGGCCGCGCCGGGAGGCCGCCTGGGCGGGCCCTTCCCCCTCTGGTGCCCTACTTTGACCCGTATTTATCCCCGTGACGAGAAAACCCCAGAACAGAAGTTGTTTTCCCAGTTTCCTCGCGGAGCCGCCGCCACCCTCTGTTCTTCTTCGGGAGGGCTAATCTGGAGGCTGATTTGGCCTCCGGAGAGGGGAGATCGTCGCCATCATCATCATCATCATCACCACTCCATCCTCCCTCCATGACTTATCCTTCCATGTGTGAGTAATTCCCTGCTGTAGGCAAAGGGGATGGTAGGGATTGGATGAGTTAGATCATGTAATAGTTTATCAGATTGTTGGGGGCATGTTGCCTATCATCTACTATGGTGTTTATCATCTTTGCTTCAACTTGTTGCTCTTAATGCTTGTCACTTAGGGCCCGATTGCCATGATTTCAGATCTGAACCATATGTGTTTGCATGAATATATTTGTGTTCTTGATCCTATCTATGAGTTGTTTGCACCTATTATAGTCCGGAACCGGCGATCCCAAAAGTGACAGCTTGGGACACCAAAGGGGATGGTCCATGATTTGAGGATTCCATGTATCCATTGAGTTCATTGCTTTGTTCCGGTGCTCTTTGACAGGAGCACCTTAATCTCCATAAGCTCCTTTTGGTCCCATTCGTAGCAGGATGGTAGGACAAAAGATGTTGTGCAAGTTCTTATTGCAAGCACGTACAACTACCTGTGGGATACATGCCTAATGTTTGATATTTGCCTAGATGATCATTACTTTTCTGTGTGCCTTGCCCCAAGTTAGATTCATGATATATCTCATCCATGCAGCGCCCAACCATCCATCTCCCTAGCCTACAGTGTTTCAATCCTGCTGGTTATTAGTTGTTACTTTTGCTGTTTACTTTTGCTGTTTACTTTTGCTGTCACCACCATCACTATCATATCACCGTTGCCACTTATCTTTTGTTGCAAGTAAGTATATTTCAGGTGCGGTTGAATTGACAACTCAACTGTCAAAGCTTATAAATACTCTTTGGCTCCCCGTGTGTCGAATCTATAAATTGGGTTATTCTTACCCGCGAAGACTATCTCGATCCCTTACGGTTGAGGGTTATCAGCGACGCGGCGACCCGAGCGCTTGCACGTGCAAAACGCGCGCTCTGGGCGCGTCCAGAGCACGCATGCTACATGCTCGGCGATATGCCAAGGCATGCTAGGGAGCTCCAAACCGCAAGGGGGTCAGCAGGGTGGGGCTATAGGTTAGGAAAAAACTATGAGACATGCTGGTCTAGTCCGGGGATCAAACTCATAACCTAAACGAGAAACTAAGCCAAAACTGGTCATGCACTCAGGGTGTTTGACAAAATGCCAGTGGCATCTAGCTAACTCTTGGGGTGGCCAAATTTACCAGATGGTTGTCTCCTTGGATGAGTAAGAAGGTGGTGAGGTTACTTTATCAAAAGCAAAAACTTGTTAGTGCAAGTTTTGCAAGATCCCAGTTCTAGACAGAAAGTAAATGGCATAATTTCATGGACCAAATTTTTTCCAATGGGTCCACTCTTCTGGACTTAAGGGTTTGGTAGGAAGAACAACAAGTTGGAAAAAGCTCAGGGCCAATTGAGCATGTTAGAAAAGGGCTGTAGTAGAAAGTGACCAACTGGACCAGAGAGCAAAAGAGGATGGTTTGCTCAACTTTTCCAAAAGGTACCCAAGGATTTTTGCATGGAAGGGATGTAGGGGTTATACTATACATCCTTGAATTTTGGAGGAAATTTTGGACAATTCCATCAAAGGTTTGCAGTGCAAAGAGGGCCCTAGAACAGAAGGAAATCACTTAAAATAAAAGGAGCTCAGGTAGAAAATAATGCAAATGATCCTACAATTTTAAAGGTTGTTCTCCTTGGCTTAGGGCAAACAAGTTTCAAACCACATACTCACAAACTATCATTAGGGCAAAACTCCATAAAAGCAATAGAAGGGAAGCTCTGATAAACACAGAAAACCCAGAAAAGGAAAAGTTAAAACTCCTGGTCAAATTTTTGTCACTTAAGCAAGACCAAAATTTTGGGGTGTTACTGTTGGGGAACGTTGCATGGAAAACAAAAAATTTTCTCTACGTTCACCAAGATCAATCTAGTAGATGCAACTACGAGGGGAGAGTAGGATCCACATACCCTTGTAGATCGCTAAGCGGAAGCGTTATGAACGCGGATGATGGAGTCGTACTCGCCGCGATTCAGATCGCCGAAGATCCTAGCACCGAAGCAACGGTGCCTCCGCGTTCTTCACACGTACGGCTCGGGGACGTCTCCTCCTTCTTGATCCAGCAAGGGGTGGAGGAGAGGTTGATGGAGAACCGGCAGCACGACGGCGTGGTGGTGATGGTGGAGAAGAACTCCAGCAGGGCTTCGCCTAAGCACCGCGGGAGAGGAAGATGTTGTGGGAGAGGGAGGGCAGCACCGAGGCACGAACTTGTGTTAGCTGCCCTCCCTTTGCCTCACTATATATAGGGGGGGTGGAGAGGTGAGGGCGCCCTAGGGTTACCCCCTAGGGGCCGGCGGCCAGGGCAAGGAGGGGTGGCGGCCAAGGCAGGGGGGCGGCGGCCAGGGCCAGGTCCTAGGGTTTCCCCCCCTAGGTGCCTTGCCCCCCACTCCAAAGGGGTGCGGCTGCCCAAGGGGGTCCCACCCCCTTAGCCGCATGAGGAGAGGGCCCAGGGGGGGCGCACAGCCCCTTGAGGGCTGTGGTGTTCCCCCTTGTGGCCCAATAGGCCCAGAACTGCTTCCGGAACCCCCGAAACCCCTTTCCGGTACTCCGCCGATTTCCCGATGCTCCCCGGAACACTTCCGGACTCCGAAACCTTTCATCCTATATATCAATCTTCGTCTCCGGACCATTCCGGAGACCCTCGTCATGTCCGGGATCTCATCCGGGACTCCGAACAACCTTCGGTAACCATGCACTCTTCTCACTAACAACCCTAGCGTCACCGAACGTTAAGTGTGTAGACCCTGCGGGTTCGGAAACCATGTAGACATGACCGAGACACTCCCAGGTCAATAACCAATAGCGGGATCTGGATACCCATATTGGTTCCCACATGCTTCTCGATGATCTCATCGGATGAACCACGATGTCAAGGATTCAGGCAATCCCGTATACAGTTCCCTTTGTCTCGTCGGTATGTTACTTGCCCGAGATTCGATCGTCGGTATCTCTATACCTAGTTCAATCTCGTTACCGGCAAGTCTCTTTGCTCGTTACCGTAATACATAATCCCGTGACCAACTACTTAGTCACTTTGAGCTAATTGAGATGACGTATTACCGAGTGGGCCCGGAGATACCTCTCCGTCATACGGAGTGACAAATCCCAGTCTCGATCCATGTCAACTCAACAGACACCCTCGGAGATACCTGTAGAGTACCTTTATAGTCACCCAGTTACGTTGTGACGTTTGGTACACACAAAGCACTCCTACGGTGTCAGTGAGTTACATGATCTCATGGTCATAGGAACTTATACTTGACATGCAGAAAACTATAGCGATAACTGACACGATCAAAAGCTATGTTTAACGTTTGGGTCTCGTCCATCACATCATTCTCCTAATGATGTGATCCCGTTATCAAATGACAACTCATGTCTATGACCTGGAAACCGCGGTCATCTTTGATCAACGAGCTAGTCCTGTAGAGGCTCACTAGGGACACCAAGTCTGTCTATTCATCCACACGTGTATTTGAGTTTCCAATCAATACAGTTACAGCATGGATAATAAACGATTATCATGAACAAGGAAATATAATAATAACTCTTTTATTATTGCCTCTAGGGCATATTTCCAACAGTCTCCCACTTGCACTAGAGTCAATAATCTAGCATTACAAGGTAAGGAATCTAACACCCATAGAGTCTTGGTGTTGATCGTGCTTAGCCCGTGGAAGAGGCTTAGTCAACGGATCTGCAACATTCAAATCCGTGTGTACTTTGCAAATGATTATGTCCTCCTCCTTGACCGAATCGCGGATGGAATTGAAGCGTCGCTTTATGTGTCTGGTCCTCTTGTGAAACCTTGGTTCCTTGGCTAGAGCAATGGCACCAGTGTTGTCACAGAACAGAGTCATTGGGTTCAGTGCACTAGGCACAACTCCAAGATCTGTCATGAACTCCTTCATCCAGACACCTTCCTTCGCCGCCTCCGAGGCAGCTATATACTCCGCTTCACATGTAGAATCAGCTACCACGCTCTGCTTGGAACTGCACCAGCTTACCGCTCCCCCGTTGAGAATATATACGTATCCGGTTTGAGACTTAGAGTCATCCGGATCAGTGTCAAAGCTTGCATCGACGTAACCCTTTACGACGAGCTCTTGATCACCTCCATACACGAGAAACATATCCTTAGTCCTTTTCAGGTTCTTCAGGATATTCTTGACCGCTGTCCAGTGATCCATACTAGGATTACTTTGAAACCTTCCGGCCATACTTATGGCAAGGCTGACATCTGGTCTTGTGCACAGCATTGCATACATGATAGAGCCTATGGCTGAAGCATAGGGGACGACACTCATCTTTTCTCTATCTTCCGCAGTCACTGGGCATTGAGTCTTACTCAACTTTGTACCTTGCAATACCGGCAAGAACCCCTTCTTGGATTGATCCATTTTGAACTTCTTCAAAACTTTATCAAGGTATGTGCTTTGTGAAAGTCCTATCAAGCGTCTTGATCTATCTCTATAGATCTTGATGCCCAATATGAAAGCAGCTTCACCGAGATCTTTCATCGAAAAACTCTTGTTCAAATACCCCTTCACGCTATCCAAAAATTCTATATTGTTTCCAATCAGCAATATGTCATCCACATATAATATTAGAAACGCTATAGAGCTCCCACTCACTTTCTTGTAAATACAAGCTTCATAGTAAACTTGTATAAACCCAAACGCTTTGATCACCTCATCAAAGCGAAGATTCCAACTCCGAGATGCTTGCACCAGCCCATAAATGGAACGTTGGAGCCTGCATACTTTGTCAGCATTCTCTGGATCGACAAAACCTTCTGGTTGCATCATATACAACTCTTCCTTAAGAAAACCG
The DNA here is from genome assembly GCA_902687465.1 of Secale cereale. Classification (NCBI taxonomy): domain Eukaryota; kingdom Viridiplantae; phylum Streptophyta; class Magnoliopsida; order Poales; family Poaceae; genus Secale; species Secale cereale. Next base: position 53,920,760 of record LR738710.1, on the reverse strand, counting down.
TTAAGGAATGCTGTTTTGACATCCATCTGCCAAATTTCATAATCGAAATATGCAGCTATTGCTAACATGATTCGGACGGATTTAAGCATCGCTACGGGTGAGAAAGTCTCATCGTAGTCAATCCCTTGAACTTGTGAAAAACCCTTTGCCACAAGTCGAGCTTTATACACGGTGACATTACCGTCAGCGTCCGTCTTCCTCTTAAAAATCCATTTATTCTGAATGGCCTTCCGCCCTTCAGGTAATACTTCCAAAGTCCATACTTTGTTTTCATACATGGATCCCATCTCGGATTTCATGGCCTCTAACCATTTGTCGGAATCCGGGCCCACCATCGCTTCTCCATAGCTCGTAGGTTCCCCGTTGTCCAACAACATGACCTCCAAGACAGGGTTACCATACCACTCAGGTGCAGTGCGTACCCTTGTCGACCTACGAGGTTCGGTAGTAACTTGATCAGAAGCTCCTTGATCATCATCATTGGCTTCCTCTTCAACCTCTGCAGGCTCCACAAAAACATCTTTCTGCGCTGCGCTACTCTCTGGTTGAAGCAGAGGTTCAATAACCTCATCAAGTTCTACCTTCCTCCCACTCAATTCTTTCGAGAGAAACTCTTTCTCGAGAAAGGACCCGTTTTTAGCGACAAACACTTTGCCCTCGGATCTGAGATAGAAGGTGTACCCAACTGTTTCTTTTGGGTATCCTATGAAGACACATTTGTCCGCTTTGGGTTCGAGCTTTTCTGGCTGAAGCCTTTTGACATAAGCATCGCAACCCCAAACCTTGAGAAAAGACAACTTAGGTTTCTTACCAAACCACAGTTCATACGGTGTTGTCTCAACGGACTTAGATGGAGCCCTATTTAAAGTGAATGCAGCTGTCTCTAACGCATATCCCCAAAACGATAGTGGCAAATCGGCAAGAGACATCATAGAACGTACCATATCTAATAGGGTTCGATTACGACGTTCGGACACACCATTACGTTGTGGTGTTCCAGGTGGCGTCAACTGTGAAACAATTCCACATTTTCTTAAGTGATCACCAAACTCATAACTCAGATATTCTCCCCCTCGATCAGATCGTAGGAACTTGATCTTCTTGTTACGATGATTTTCAACTTCACTCTGAAATTGCTTGAACTTTTCAAAAGTTTCAGACTTATGCTTCATCAAGTAAATATACCCATATCTACTTAAGTCGTCAGTGAAGGTGAGAAAATAACGATATCCACCGCGCGCCGTTACACTCACGGACCGCACACATCGGTATGTATGATTTCCAATAAGTCACTTGCCCGTTCCATTGTCCCTGAAAACGGGGTCCTTGTCATCTTTCCCATGAGGCACGGCTCGCACGTGTCAAGTGATTCAAAATCAAGAGACTCCAAAAGTCCATCAGCATGGAGCTTCCTCATGCGTTTCACGCCGATATGACCGAGACGGCAGTGCCACAAGAAAGTGGTATTATCATTATCTACTCTACATCTTTTGGCATCAATGTTATGAACATGTGTATCATCACTATCGAGATTCAATAAGAATAAACCCCTAACTTCGGGTGCATGACCATAAAAGATATTACTCATATAAATAGAACAACCATTATTCTCTGACTTAAATGAGTAACCGTCTCGCAATAAACAAGATCCAGATATAATGTTCATGCTTAACGCAGGCACTAAATAACAATTATTCAGGTTCATAACTAATCCTGATGGTAATCGAAGAGCGAGCGTGCCGACGGCGATCACATCAACCTTGGAACCATTTCCCACGCGCATCGTCACTTCGTCGTTCGCCAGCCTCCGTTTATTCCGCAGTTCCTGTTTAGAGTTGCAAATGTGAGCAACCGAACCGGTATCAAATACCCAGGCACTACAACGAGAGTTGGTAAGGTACACATCAATAACATGTATATCACATATACCTTTGTTGTTGTTGGCCCCCTTCTTGTCCGCCAGATACTTGGGGCAGTTCCGCTTCCAGTGGCCGTTCCCCTTGCAATAGAAACACTCAGTCTCTGGCTTGGGTCCAGCCTTGGGTTTCTTCACTGGATTAGCAACTGCTTTGCCACCCTTCTTAGAGTTACCCTTCTTGCCCTTGCCATTCTTCTTGAAACTGGTGGTTTTATTGACCATCAACACTTGATACTCCTTCTGGATGTCTGCCTCAGCGACTTTCAGCATTGAAAACAGCTCGGCGATGGTTTTTTTCATCCCTTGCATGTTGTACTGCTGCACGAAGCTCTTGTAGCTTGGAGGGAGTGACTGGAGAATTCTGTCAATGATAGCCTCATCCGGGAACACAAGTCCCAGATCAGCTATGCGGGTATAGTACCCAGACATCTTCAGCAAGTGCTCACTGACAGACGAATTCTCCTCCATCTTACAAGCAAAGAATTTATCGGTGGTCTCATACCTCTCGATCTTACCATTCTTTTCAAAGATGAACTTCAACTCCGTGTACATCTCATATGCACCATGACGTTCAAAACGCCTTTGAAGTCCTCCTTCCAAGCCGTACAACATGGCACACTGCACTATCGAATAGTCATCCGAACGCGTCTGCCAGACGTTCATAACGTCCGCAGAGGCTCCAGGAGCGGGGGGTTCACCTAGCGGTGCATTTAGGACATAAACCTTTTGGGCAGCTGTGAGGATGATCCTCAGATTGCGGAGCCAGTCCACAAAGTTGCTCCCGTCATCTTTCAGTTTAGCTTTCTCTAGGAACGCATTAAAATTCAGGGGAGCTACTGCGCGAGCCATCTACAACCAAAAATTTGCAAAGACATTTTAGACTATTGTTCATGATAAGTGAGTTATTACCTAATCAAATTAATTATAACTCCCACTCAAATTGACATCCCTCCGGTCATTCGAGCGTGACATGATCCAAATTCACCAACCCAAGTCCGATCATCACGTGAGATGAGGTGGTGTCAATGGTGAACATCAACATGTTGATCATATCTACTATATGACTGATGCTCGACCTTTCGGTCCTCCGTGTTCCGAGGCCATGTCTGTACATGCTAGGCTCGTCAAGTCTAACCCGAGTGTTCTGCACGTGCAAAACTGGCTTGCACCCGTTGTATGCGAACGTAGAGTCTATCACACCCGATCATCACGTGGTGCTTCGAAACGACGAACCTTCGCAACGGCGCACACTCGGGGGGAACACAATTTTATCTTGAAATTTTAGTGAAGGATCATCTTATAATGCTACCGTCGTCCTAAGCAAAATAAGATGCATAAAAGGATTAACATCACATGCAAATCATAAGTGACATGATATGGCCATCAACTCGTGCTTTTGATCTCCATCTCCAAAGCACCGGCATGATCTCCATCGTCACCGGCGCCACACCATGATCTCCATCATCATGATCTCCATCATCGTGTCGCCATCGGGGTTGTCGGCGCCCACCATGCTCTTACTACTATTGCTACCGTTTAGCGATAAAGTAAAGCATTACAAAGCGCTTAATGATTGACACGCAGGTCATACAAAAAATAAAGACAACCCTATGGCTCCTGCCGGTTGCCGTATGCATCGACATGCAAGTCGATATTAACTATTACAACATGATCATCTCATACATCCAATATATCTCATCATGTCATTGGCCATATCATATCACATACATACCCTGCAAAAACAAGTTAGACGTCCTCTAATTTGTTGTTGCATGTTTTACGTGGCTGCTATGGGTATCTAGCAAGAACGCTTCTTACCTACGCAAAACCACAACGGTGATATTCAAGTTGCTATTTAACCTTCTACAAGGACCGCCTTGTTCTATTCCGATTCAACTAAGATAGGAGAGACAGACACCCGCCAGCCATCTTATGCAACAAAAGTCACATGTCTGTCGATGGAACCGGTCTCATGTACGTGGACATGTAAAGTTGGTCCGGGCCGCTTCATCCCATAATACCGCTGAATCAAGAAAGACTAAGGAGGGCAGCAATTTAAACATCAACGCCACAAACCCTTTTGTGATCTACTCGAGAAAGCATCTACGCAAGATCCTAGCTCATGATGCCACTGTTGGGGAACGTTGCATGGAAAACAAAAAAATTTCTCTACGTTCACCAAGATCAATCTAGTAGATGCAACTACGAGGGGAGAGTAGGATCCACATACCCTTGTAGATCGCTAAGCGGAAGCGTTATGAACGCGGATGATGGAGTCGTACTCGCCGCGATTCAGATCGCCGAAGATCCTAGCACCGAAGCAACGGTGCCTCCGCGTTCTTCACACGTACGGCTCGGGGACGTCTCCTCCTTCTTGATCCAGCAAGGGGTGGAGGAGAGGTTGATGGAGAACCGGCAGCACGACGGCGTGGTGGTGATGGTGGAGAAGAACTCCAGCAGGGCTTCGCCTAAGCACCGCGGGAGAGGAAGATGTTGTGGGAGAGGGAGGGCAGCACCGAGGCACGAACTTGTGTTAGCTGCCCTCCCTTTGCCTCACTATATATAGGGGGGGTGGAGAGGTGAGGGCGCCCTAGGGTTACCCCCTAGGGGCCGACGGCCAGGGCAAGGAGGGGTGGCGGCCAAGGCAGGGGGGGCGGCGGCCAGGGCCAGGTCCTAGGGTTTCCCCCCCTAGGTGCCTTGCCCCCCACTCCAAAGGGGTGCGGCTGCCCTAGGGGGTCCCACCCCCTTAGCCGCATGAGGAGAGGGCCCAGGGGGGGCGCACAGCCCCTTGAGGGCTGTGGTGTTCCCCCTTGTGGCCCAATAGGCCCAAAACTGCTTCCGGAACCCCCGAAACCCCTTTCCGGTACTCCGCCGATTTCCCGATGCTCCCCGGAACACTTCCGGACTCCGAAACCTTTCATCCTATATATCAATCTTCGTCTCCGGACCATTCCGGAGACCCTCGTCATGTCCGGGATCTCATCCGGGACTCCGAACAACCTTCGGTAACCATGCACTCTTCTCACTAACAACCCTAGCGTCACCGAACGTTAAGTGTGTAGACCCTGCGGGTTCGGAAACCATGTAGACATGACCGAGACACTCCCAGGTCAATAACCAATAGCGGGATCTGGATACCCATATTGGTTCCCACATGCTTCTCGATGATCTCATCGGATGAACCACGATGTCAAGGATTCAGGCAATCCCGTATACAGTTCCCTTTGTCTCGTCGGTATGTTACTTGCCCGAGATTCGATCGTCGGTATCTCTATACCTAGTTCAATCTCGTTACCGGCAAGTCTCTTTACTCGTTACCGTAATACATAATCCCGTGACCAACTACTTAGTCACTTTGAGCTCATTGAGATGACGTATTATCGAGTGGGCCCGGAGATACCTCTCCGTCATACGGAGTGACAAATCCCAGTCTCGATCCATGTCAACTCAACAGACACCCTCGGAGATACCTGTAGAGTACCTTTATAGTCACCCAGTTACGTTGTGACGTTTGGTACACACAAAGCACTCCTACGGTGTCAGTGAGTTACATGATCTCATGGTCATAGGAACTTATACTTGACATGCAGAAAACTATAGCGATAACTGACACGATCAAAAGCTATGTTTAACGTTTGGGTCTTGTCCATCACATCATTCTCCTAATGATGTGATCCCGTTATCAAATGACAACTCATGTCTATGACCTGGAAACCGCGGTCATCTTTGATCAACGAGCTAGTCCTGTAGAGGCTCACTAGGGACACCAAGTCTGTCTATTCATCCACACGTGTATTTGAGTTTCCAATCAATACAGTTACAGCATGGATAATAAACGATTATCATGAACAAGGAAATGTAATAATAACTCTTTTATTATTGCCTCTAGGGCATATTTCCAACAGTTACACATCTTATAGGAAAACAAATTACCAAGACAAGCAAGATCTAGCATATGCAAGGAAGGATAAAGAAACAATAGCAATCTCAACATAACGAGATGTACTTTAGTAACATGAAAATTTCTACGACCATATTTCCCTCTCTCATAATAATTGCATATAGGATCATGATCAAATTCAACAAAATAGCTATCACTTAACATATTCTCAACACGATATGCATGCATGCAAAGTTGACACTCTTGCAAAATAGTGGGATTAACATTAACTAAAGTCATGACCTCTCCAAACCCACTTTTATCAAAAATATCATAAGATTGATCATACTCCAAATATGTGGGATCTAAAGTTGACACTCTTCCAAACCCACTTTCAATATTATTGCAAACATTATTATCAATCTCATATTCATCATGGGGTTGAAATAAATTTTCAAGATCGTAAGAAGCATCACCACAATCATGATCATTGCAACAAGTAGTGGACATAGCAAAACTAGCATCCCCAAGCTTAGGGTTTTGCATATTATTAGCACAATTGACATCAATAGAATTTATAGTAACATCATTGCAATCATGCTTTTTATTTAAGGAGCTAACATGAATCACTTTTTCTTTTAACAATTCCTCACAATTTTCAGATTCATAAATTTCAAGAAAAAACCCATAAAGATAATCTAGTGCACGCAACTCACTAGCAATTGGTTCAACATAATTGGATCTCTTAAAGAGATTAGAAAGTGGATGAGGATTCATACTTTAGCAAGCGAAGATGCAAGCTAATTGATGGCTCATAGCAACACAAGCAAACAAGAGGCACGCGAACGGTAAACACACGACAGAAGAAGGGCAAATAAAACGGCAAGGGTGAAGTGGGGGAGAGGAAAACGAGAGGCAAATAAATGTCATGCGAAGGATAAGGGTTTGTGATAGGTACTTGGTATATGACTTTTGCGTAAGCCTCCCTGACAATGGCACTAGAAATCCTTCTTGCTACCTCTTGAGCTTGCGTTGAATTCGCTCAAAGAGGAAAGGGAGATGCAGCACAGTAGCGTAAGTATTTCCCTCAGTTTTTGAGGAACAAGGTATCAATCCAGTAGGAGACCACGCGCGAGTCCCTCACACCTGCACAAACAAATAAGAACTTCGCAGCCAACGCAATAAGGGGTTGTCAATCCCTTTACGGTCACTTACGAAAGTGAGATTTGATAGAGATGATAGTTTATATTTTTGGTATTTTTAGTTTAATAAAACAGCAAATAAAAGCGGTAAACGTAAAGTAGATGTAGATTGATATGTTGAGAATAGACCCTGGGGCCATAGTTTTCTCTAGTGGCTTCTCTCATGATAGCGATATTCTACGGTGGGTAAACAAATTACTGTCGAGCAATTGATAGAAAAGCGAATAATTATGAGACTATCTAGGCATGATCATTGTATATAGGCATCACGTCCGAGACAAGTAGACCGACTCCTGCCTGCATCTACTACTATTACTCCACACATCGACCGCTATCTAGCATGCATATAGTGTATTGAGTTCATAAGAACAGAGTAACGCCTTAAGCAAGATGACATGATGTAGAGGGATAAACTCAAGCAATATGATATAAACCCCATCTTTTTATCCTCGATGGCACCAATACAATATGTGCCTTGCTGCCCCTACTATCACTGGGAAAGGACACCGCAAGATTGAGCCCAAAGCCAAGCACTTCTCCCATTGCAAGAACTATAGATCTAGTAGGCCAAACCAAACCAATAATTCGAAGAGACTTGCAAGGATATTATGAGAACACATAAAAAGTTCAGAGAAGAACCAAATATCTTTCATAGATAACCTTGATCATAACCTCACAATCATCGGATCTCGACAAACACACCGCAAAAAGAGATTACATCGAATAGATCTCCTCGAAGACCGAGGAGAACTTTGTATTGAGATCCAGAGAGAGAAGAAGCCATCTAGATACTAGCTATGGACCCGAAGGTCTGTGGTAAACTACTCACAACTCATGGTGAGGGCGATGATGATGATGATGAAGGCCTCCGTGATGGATCCCCCTCCGGTGGAGCTCCGGAACAGGCTCCAAGATGGGATCTCCACGGGAACAGAAGCTACGGCGGTGGACTTAGGATTTTTTTCTTTGTTTCCACCGTTTCTGGGGTACGTAAACTTATATAGGAAGAAGGAGGGCACCGGGGGACGCTCGAGGGGCCCACGAGGTAGGGGGCGCGCCCTGGGAAGGGGATGCGCCCCCCACCCTCGTGGGCGCCTCGACGCTCCCCTGACGTGGTTCTCAAGTTCCTCTGGCATGATTTTCTCCAAAAATATCTCTCGCGAAGGTTTCATTCCGTTTGGACTCCGTTTGATATTCTTTTTCCGCGAAACCCTGAAATAGGCAAAAAAACAGCAATCTGGACTGGGCCTTTGGGTTAGTAAGTTAGTCCCAAAAATGATATAAAAGTGAATGATAAAGCCCATTAAACATCCAAGACTTCATAAATAATAGCATGGAACAATCAAAAATTATAGATACGTTGGAGACGTATCAGCCCTCAAGCGATGGCATCTTAACATCATACGTACCATTATCAAGCGGCACGGCCAAGAAGATAGGGGAGATCAAACCGCTCCTGGAACCGTGGGTTCCTTGTAATGATGTTATTAGTTGAGTCGAGAATGTTCTTGAACGAACCTGCCATGCTAGCTGAGGTGATGACGTCGCACCGATCAATGAGTTCCCCCACCGCGTCATCATTCATATCGGGGCAAGAATAACGGGCTCGTTCCAGCGTGTTCCCTACATGGAGAAGACGATGGAACAATGGCAGAAGGAAGGGTGAAGGCAAATGGAGGAGGGAGGAAGAGCGTGCGACAACAGTTCCAAATCGAGAGGGAAAGGCGAAGAGTCGGTGGACAGTTGCCAATTTGCCACGGTACACGAAGAGGCGCCCCGGCCTACACATCCTTTTGAAAATTGTACAAAAGGACTCGCCATCGTCTCACTGACATGTTGGAACGGGACCACATGTCAACAAAACATGGTGTGTAATTTCTCGTGCAAAATGCGATCTGGCCGCGTGGCCCGAGGTGCCCCATTAGTTATCGCTGAATAATATAAAATATTATGAGTGCAGACGCTCCACCCCGAGGTTTGTAGCTCCTTCTCGGTCGTCGGGAATCTATGTTCTTCCACTCTTTCGTTTAATACATGAGCTTTGTTCATCCTGTTGCCGGCACGCGGGACATCTATATGCCTCCATTTTACAAAATCATACTATGTGCCTCCATGACACGCGGGACATCTAGCATCAAGGTGGCGTGTCATGCAAGAAAATGGAGATATGCAATGCATAAGTGAGTCGTGCACTTCGATGGCACCTAGTACTACGCAATATTTTTTTCTCCTTGATGGCACGTGAATAGTGCATGTACTCAATGACAGAGAACGGGATCGTAGCCATGGACATGGTCGGCCCTTTTTGAAGAGAATACTAATAAATACGTGACTTTGATGTGTCCCGTCAACTCACAGAACGACGAGAAGCTTGCTTACTATGCCTTCTCCCTCGCCAACGCGTGTGCGGTGGCTCGCAGCACGAGGAGAAACTTTTGCTTACAAGCGGTGGACGTGCTGCAGTTCATTTGGTGTCGGATTGCTAGAAATAGTACCATCATTATTGTTCGACTTCCGGAAGAGGAGAAGAGCCAAGCGCAAGGTCACCTACTAACCTACAGTACTACTACACCCACAAAAAAAACCTACAGTACTGCTATAGCAAAAGCTGGTCCACCTTTGTAGAGCATGGTTAATTAATATAGGCGGCTCTTGCAGCGGCACATCATTTAGAGCAAGTGCTCTCTTCATAGGATCAAAGGAAGAGAAAAAAAAGTTGGAGTGGATGCTAGATTGTCAATTAAAACATGATTACATAGGGAAAAAATCAAGAATTCTATGCTATGAATCAAACGACCAATGTAGGAAAATTATGAGGGGGGGGGGGGTCTCTCCAACAGTGTTCATCAGCTCGCACCTAGCATCACGGTGGTAGAACTTGGAGTCATTCATCAGGGACACGGGACCACATGTCAATGAAACATGGTGTGTAATTTCTCGTGCAAAATGCGATCTGGCCGCGTTGGCCCGAGGTGCCGCATTAATTATCGACCTTTATTTTTTTAATGGTGTGCCGTTCAGTTTTGAAGCATGACTAACTGGTATTGTTTGCAGAGAAAATATATATACTACTCTACCACTACTCCACCTCTTGTACTAGTAGTATAAAAAGATATATAGGCTGGAGCTTCAGAGCTTTCTTGCTAAGAGTTGTCCACTTGCTTCTCACACTATCACCCTCTCTCTAGATCTAAAAAAGACGGCATCTCTCTCCCTCCTCATCGGTGGTCACAGATCCGCCGGGGAAGAAAAGGACGTGCAGCATTGACGCACTCGTCGTCGGCGAGTGAGGTCACGCACTGACGACAATGCCGTCCTCTCAGACCTAGCGCCCGCCCGGGATGGCCTCCGTCCCCAAGCTTGCTGCCGTAGTGCGTGCGGAGGACGACGACCATGAGCGAAGCCACTTCCCGCCGACCCTCAGGTATGCTACCTCTTTTCGAACCATACCCTTGTTCTATTGCCCCATCTGCCACGTCGTTGCATGTGGATCTTCTTCCACTCCACCATCTTCCCAATTTGCTATCCTCTGCTCTGCTGGTCACGCAGATGAAAACCTTAATTTGCACTATTAAAAGAAACCCTACTTCATGCAGACTAATCCATGTCTGGGTTGAATAAGGAAAGGAAGGGAGACTGTACCGTCCAAGAGAGTAGGCATCGAACCCACATCTAGGTTGAAAAGGGGAAAATCAGTAGCTAAGGAACGAGTCTTGTGTCTCTTGGTTGAAGAAGGGTAGAAAGGCATGACAACGCAATAGAGAATGACCAGGTCGATCGGTTTGTTGTACTCACATAGGAAAAAGGTGGTTGAACATAACAAAAATGGGACGTAATCTACATATGCTGCCTGGAGATTTGTTGCTCTGGGCAACCATACCTCCCTCACCACTCTATGCGTCCGTGGAGGTACATCGTACTCGTGCGCCCACTGTCTGAATAGGTCTCCCATGCTCTTATTGCCACTTTTTTGCTGTTAGTATAACGCGAGCGGTAAAGTCAACCAATGCTACTGCTAAAGTGATGCCACATTTAACTAATGCCGCACTCAGTCTAATGCCACCGATAAATTTAAGCAATGTCATTTAATGTTTCTGGATTATTTTAGAGTTAGCTGTTGATTGTGGATGTATTAAAGATTATTTAGCTAAGGCATTCTAATGTTCTTGCACAGCCAGTATATCAACGATGAAACTTGTTACTACCTTCAGATTTTTGCACTATTAATGCTTATAGATTACATACCTCACTTTCATGAGATAAGTCAATTTTTTTGTACAGTCTCACCAAAATGCCAAGGCGCTGATGTCATTTTATTTTGGTTAAACTGCACAAAAAATTATGGAGACAAGAGGAAAGGTCAAGAGTGGGCACCTCCTTATCCGGCTGTTTTCTTTGATTTGGTTGGTCAAGTTTTATGTTTAATAGACTATCAAGATTGGGATAGCAATTTCCAGGTCCTCTGGAGTTCGAAATGATATATACCTTCAAGGTGCATGGTTTGCAAAAAAATTATACTATCATTAGTTCATAATGCTAGTTACCTTCAGACTTTTGTATTTAGTTTAATGTTGTTGCCAGCTAGTATACCAATGCTGAAACTTGTTACCTTTACATTTTGTATTGTTAATGCTTATAGAAATCTTCAAGTGCTAGCTTATGGAGATCATATCAGTAAAACCATTATATTCTACCCTGTAATAAAAAAATTACTCCACTGTTCCACTAGCCAGTGGATTAGTGTATATATGTACTATTTGAATGGTGTTGCATTAGTGTATCGACATATATAAGGTGTGGCAAGCTTTCCTAGAGCAACAAGTTTCAGCATTGGTGTACTAGTTGTGCAACAAGTTGCAGCATTGGTACAGAGGGTGTAGAGATTACTCAAATACTACCAGTAAAGCTAGCCACACCTTTGTTAAGATTGGGATAGCAATGTTTCATGTTCACCCGAGTTTGAAATGATATTTACCTTGAAGGTACATGGTTTGCAATTTTTTAATACTGTCATTAGTTAATAATGCTAGTTACCTTCAGACTTTTGTATTTGGTTTAATGCTCTTGCACAGCTAGTATACCAATGCTGAAACTTGTTACCTTTACATTTTTTATTGTTAATTCTTATAGAAATATTCCAATGCTAGAGCTTATGGAAATCTTCCAGTGCTAGAGCTTATAGAAACCTTTTCCCATTAAGAAATTGGAATGCTTATATTTGTGAGTCTATGCTTCAACTAGTGCCACTTTTATAGTAATCACACTTTCGATATCTATGCAAACAAGGATGCTCAATTTTAGTGGAACTGTCCAACTGGTTCAACATTAGGAGTATGTTTTCTTCCAAACCTTTATATCCAATTGGTGGCACTATGAGTTGTTCATTAAGAAGGTACATGGTTTGCTACTATCTTGCTACTCTTTTGTACTGTCATTAGATAGTAATACTAGTGGTTTGCATGTGAATTTATTGGTAGGGTGGACCTACATTGGAGGTGCAGGACATGATTCAATGATTGGATGCTCAATTTCGGTTGTATCGAATTCACCTCTTCCATCACTGCGAACATGGATATCCTTGGTCTGATGAAGAATAGGCGCTATATTTCTGCTCTAAACAAGCAAATCAATTCAGTATGAAATTGTTCAGGGCAAAACATGATTGTGTCAAATTGTCTAGCGCAAAACATGATAGATGCTAAGCGGAAGAGACATGTTTAAACCGAAAATACAAGGTGGGGTATATGTTTACTAGCTGCTTGATATTTGTGCAGACAGAGATGTCTGCCCGTTGCTATTTGGCAAACACACAAAGTGACCGTAATTTTGGTTGACCTGCACAAGAGAATAGTATAGTCACTGCATGCAGTGCCATTTGAAAATAGACACAGAAAGATTGGATAGTCACTTCATGGACTGTAGAAAAGTAGTATTGTACTATCTATTTGCCAACACTAGGTGCTTCATTGCTTTGGTCTGATTATACAAAGGGCATCATTTTGCCTAAGTTAAAGTTTGTATTCCTAAAATAGTCTCGCCGTGTGATCGAGAGAAGACCAAATCATATTGCAGTGGATGTTCCTCCATCATGTGTGGTTCATTCTGATGGTTCCAGCTGTTGGTGAAACCACTTACGTTTGCAAGAGGAATTGTAGACTTCACAAACAAATTTGTCTTTCAGTCTCTACAGAATGTTGGCCAAGAGAAGCATCCATGTTAGTAGGAAGAACATATGTTTTTTCTAGATCTTTGCTTTTGGAGCTACATATTTGTATATGATCTGTGAATCATTGAGATGCATTAACAGTTCCTTATATATGTTCGCTCAATGTTTACAAGTTACTGATCGATCACTAGTTAGCCTACTAATGCCCTCCTGGTAGTTTTAGTTGCGACGCAAGATCCGAAGTGGCAGTTTTTTGAATAAAAATGCCTACCTCTGAAGAAACTGACAAGCCGCTCTGAAGAAAATGCCACGTGAATCTGAAGAAACGCTAGCAAAAACGTTCGCAAATGCCTTATCTCCCAGTGAATGTTCATCAGTTAATGCGATCGTACACGTACACCATCCGACCTACTTGATCCTACACGGATAAATAGCGGATCACGCACGTACTACATCCTTTCCGATTTGCAGGGCTCAATTCAAAAAATGACCTACTCGATCCTACACAAATAAATAGCGGATCACGCTCGTACTATGTCCTTTTCGGTTTGCATGGCTTAATTCAAAAATCTCACCAACCAAGGTAGATGATGAGTGGTGGAATGATTTTTGACAAGGAGGGAGTACCTCATCTGGATGATTCGACTTCGCAAATGCCTTATCTCCCAGCTAAAGTTCATCAACTAATGCCCTGGGCTACGATCGTTGCATGCTGCTCCGCGTACTGGCTGCGAGCGATTTTGAGTGCTTGCATGCAGCCAGCAGTAATTAAGGCAACTAACTGATGCGAAAAAAGATGCGCTTTAATTGTTGTGGGCCGTTTAAATCCGTGGAATCATTATTGACAAGGAGGGAGATGATTCGAGTGCACTGGTTTGACCGTCATGTAGGCGTGCGACCCAGCACGGACGGGATGGGACAGTACAGTCAAAATTTCAGTTTCTCTAGTTTTCCACGGCAAGCTGGCGCACTAAGCCATGCCTGCTTAATTATGAATTGAATTTCAATGACCGTCGCACTACCTTCCGCCTATAAGTACTGTTTCCCGGCCATCTATGGTGGCACCGTGAACCAACTTGCCCTATCCTCATAAGCCCCCACCGGCCCGACGTCACTCGCCACTTATCCTCGCTCTTGCCACGTCCGCCATGCCCCCGCCCGTCCGCGATAGGCGAGGCCGGAGGCAGTCACCTCCGGAACTAGTGTTCGATTTTTCACCGGAAGGCAGACGAGGGAGGAGGCATTCTATCTGTCTTTAGATGGCAATGCGGAGATCGAGGACTTGTTGGAGCGTGACCGCCTCGCGGAGGTGCAGGAGTGGTTGGAGCATGACCGCTTGACAGAGGAGCAGCGTATCGTCGATTTGCGCCGCCAGCGAGGCATGGAGCAGCAGCGCACCGACGCTCTGAGTAGCGAGCAGAGCGCCCGCAACTGGGCCGACTACATGGAGGCCGGCGCCCGGCAAATAGTCCTGGAGGCTGTCGGGAACGCACGCGTTCGCGACGCCGATTTTTACTACCAGCTCGTCAAGTGGGTTTCCCGCTTAGAAGCCGAAGCTTAGGTGGACCACGCCGGCATGGAAAGGGACGACGCACGCGAGCAACGCGCCCTATCGCACCTCTGACAAGTCCGAGGCGAGGCGGAGGATGCCGGTGCCGGCGTTTAGCGTGTATCGCAGATGGCGGCCGGCATCGTCTAGTTAGCTACTTGTATGCTACTAGAGTATTAGTGGGAGTAGATAGTTAACTTGGTTATGATGGTTGTCAACGTGGAAGTTCACTACTCTATATATGGATCACTCCTGTTACTTTGCTCTGAATGTTGAACTTTCCATTTGAACGTATGGAATGGGCTGTTATTTTTTGAAATGGGTTGTATTTGTCCTCCACGGGTTTAGAGGCTGACTTGTGGGCCTACCAAGTTGACGCGTACACAATCAGGAGATGATTGTACGTGGAGAGGATGACAGCAGGGACCCGCCAAGGTCATGGTAGTACGCAAGCAAGTGCCTCCTTATTTCAAGCCAATAAAAAAAGGCTCCTCCTAATGTATTTCTGACATCTGGGTCCCGTGTCATTGTCAACGTAGTCAATAAACGAGAGAATTGAACGAGCGGCTGACAGCAGGGACCCAGCAGCTCGCCCAGTTATTTTTGTTTTGGGTTAATTTGATAAATGCCACTCCAAATCTGGTGTTTCTTAGAAATATCACTACAATTTCCAAACTTTGAAAAATGCCATTTCACGCCATTTCCAGTGGCATTTTTTGAAGTCTGGAGTGGCGTTTTTCAAAGTTTGCAAATTGCAGTGGCGTTTTCCAAAGTTTGCAAAACTTGCAGTGTCATTTTTCAAAGTTTAGAAATTGCAGTAGCATTTTTATGAATCGCCATAATTGGAGTGACATTTATCTAGTTTGTTTTTGAGACGGAAGCAGGGTGTCAATTGGGTTGTGCGGGGCACTCTGGCATGCTAGACAGCCTTCTCTTTTATGTTTACCACAGACCAGCCCAGTAGTTTTTTTTACTTTCTGAAAATGGCTAGCCCAGTTTTTTTTGTGATTTTCCAAGTAAGTCGCTATGTTAGGCCTGTTGGGCTGCAAATCTTTCAAGACGAGGAGAGCTTCATTTGGCTGGACTAGAAAATGGCCTATCGGTAATGAGAAATGGGTTGTACATTTTTTTAAACACATCAAACCGGCAATTAGTTTCATTTTTTTTCATTTCGAGATTTTAAATTGCATTAACTTTTATGCGTGGACAATTTGTTGGATTTTATATTGATATACATTTGTTTTCAAAACTAGTTTGAACGTGACTCAAAATTTCAGGATTAAAAACAGTTCGGACCGCACCGAAATATGCAAAATTTTCTATAATTTTTTAACCGTGGCCACAATATGGGATGTAATGCAAACAAAAAGAATATGGGCTCCAAAAATACCTTAAGAATTAGCAAATGGGCTGTAAATTATCAGTATGATGTTTTCCATAGATTTGAGGCTTTCCTAAAAAAAGGTTGACGCACAAGAAGTGACTGTTGGATGTCCATCCAATGGCTGTCGTGCTTCTTCAATCTCTGCTCTTCCTGCTCCAGCCGATCAAATAAGCGCTAGCGGGACTACCTGCTCTCTCCTCCCCGCAGCTGGCTGTGCTGTCGCGCAGGCCTCACCGCCCCACCGTACTCCCATCGCTGGCCTAGCCATCCCTCGACTCACCCACACCTGCTGTTTTCTCCGGGGACGGCAGACGAACCAGTAAACCCTCGTACTCCTCCGCGTGGGAAACAACTGTCGAGTCTTCCCTGGCTCCGTGTCGTTCCCTTCCTAGGCCTCGCCGTCGTCCACCGCCTTGGTGCTCTCGGCGCGGCCTGGTCAACGTGGTCAATGAACGACATCCATCGGAAGTGGACTGTACGTGGAGAGGCTGACAGATGGGTCCATGGCCGCACGCAAGGAAATGCCTCCTTATTACGCACAAAATAATGATTCCTCCACCTGACAGCTAGGACCCACGAGAAGGGCTTCTGTATTTCACGAAAAAATGTCCCCCCCCCCTCCCTGACAGGTCGGACCCGCCAGCTATATCTTCGGACGCAAGGAAGTGCCTCCTTATGACGCACACACAAAATGAATACCCCCTGCTAGCTGGGACCCACCATAGTGGGTGGCTGACTTGTGGGCCTACTAAGTTGACGGGGACAGAGGGCTTTGTCAAGTTAGTCAATATGAATGATTCTAGCTCCAGTGACCGTATGATGTCCATCCAACAGCCATAGTGCTTCTTCAACCTCTGTTCTTCTTGCTCCAGCCGCCCAAAGCAGCGCCGGTCGTGTCGCCTGCTCCTGCCTCCCGTGGCCGGCTGTGCTGCCGCCCAGGCCTCACCGCCCCCATACTACTCCCACCGCTAGCCAGGCCATCACTCCACTCACCCACACCCCATGTTATTCTGCAGCGACGGCAGCCTCACACCGCAGCCGAACCAGTGAACCCTCGTATAGCTCTCCGCGTGGGCATCCACTCCCGCGTCTTCCCCGGCTCCACGTCGTCCCCTTCCTAGGCCTCGCCGTCGTCCACCACCTTGGTGCTCTCGGCGCGGTGTGGTCAATGTGGTCATCGACTGCTTCCATCGGAAGAGTACTGTACGGGGAAAGGCTGACAGTTGGGTCCACGGTCGCAGCTGGGTCCACGGCCACAGCCCAGTTTTTTGTGATTTGCCAAGTAAGTCGCTTTGTCAGGCCTGTTGGGCTATAAATCTTTCACGACGAGGAGAGCTTCATTGGGCTGGCCGAGAAAATGGCCGATCAGTAATGAGAAATGGGCTGTACATTTTTAAAACACATCAAACTGGCAATTAGTTTCAAATTTCTTTTTTTCATTTCGAGATTTTAAATTGCATTGATTTTTATGTATGGACAAATTGTGGGATTTTATATTGATATACATTTATTTTTAAAATCAGTTTGAATGTGACTCAAAATTTCGGGATTAAAAACAGTTCGGACCGCACCGAAAGATGCAAAATTTCGTATAATTTTTTAACCGTGGCCACAATATGGGCTGTAATGCTAACAAAGAGAATATGGGCTCCAAAAAAACCTTAAAAATTAGCAAATGGAATGTAAATTATTATTAATAATGGCAGATGGGCTATATGATGTTTTCCACAGATTTGAGGCTTTCCAAAAAAAGGTTGACGCACAAGCGGTGACTGTTGGATGTCCATCCAACGACCGTCGTGCTTCTTCAATCTCTGCTCTTCCTGCTCCAGCCGCTCAAACAAGCGCCGGCGGGACTGCCTGCTCTCTCCTCCCCGCGGCTGGCTGTGCTGCCGCGCAGGCCTCACCGCCCCACTATACTCCCATCGCTGGCCTAGCCATCCCTCTACTCACCCACACCAGTTGTTTTCTCCGGGGATGGCAGACGAACCAGTAAACCCTTGTACTCCTCCGCGTGGGAAACAACTGCCGAGTCTTTCCTGGCTCCGTGTCGTTCCCTTCCTAGGCCTCGCCGTCGTCCACCGCCCTGGTGCTCTCGGCGCGGCCTGGTCAACGTGGTCAATGAACGACATCCATCGGAAGTGGACTGTACGTGGAGAGGCTGACAGCTGGGTCCATGGCCACACGCAAGGAAATGCCTCCTTATTACGCGCAAAATAATGATTCCTCCGCCTGACAGCTAGGACCCACGGGAAGGGCTTCTGTATTTCACGAAAAATGTCCCCCCCCCCCGCTGACAGGTCGGACCCGCCAGCTATATCTTCACACGCAAGGAAGTGCCTCCTTATGACGCACACAAAAAATGAATACCCCCTGCTAGCTGGGACCCACCATAGTGGGTGGCTGACTTGTGGGCCTACTAAGTTGACGGGGACTGAGGGCTTTGTCAAGTTAGTCAATATGAACGATTCTAGCTCTAGTGACCATACGATTTCCATCCAACAGCCATAGTGCTTCTTCAACCTCTGTTCTTCTTGCTCCAGCCGCCCAAAGCAGCGCCAGTCGTGCCGCCTGCTCCTGCCTCCCATGGCCGGCTGTGCTGCCGTGCAGGCCTCACCGCCCCCATACTACTCCCACCGCTGGCCAGGCCATCACTCCACTCACCCACACCCCATGTTATTCTGCAGCGACGGTAGCCTCACACCACAGCCGAACCAGTGAACCCTCGTACAGCTCTCCGCGTGGGCATCCACTCCCGCGTCTTCCCCGGCTCCACGTCGTCCCCTTCCTAGGCCTCGCCGTCGTCCACCACCTTGGTGCTCTCGGCGCGGTGTGGTCAATGTGGTCATCGACTGCTTCCATCGGAAGAGTACTATACGTGGAAAGGCTGACAGTTGGGTCCACGGTCGCAGCTGGGTCCACGGCCACAGCCCAGTTTTTTGTGATTTGCCAAGTAAGTCGCTTTGTCAGGCCTTTTGGGCTGTAAATCTTTCAAGACGAGGACAGCTTCATTGGGCTGGCCGAGAAAATGGCCGATCAGTAATGAGAAATGGGATGTACATTTTTAAAACACATCAAACCGGCAATTAGTTTCAAATTTCTTTATTTCATTTCGAGATTTTAAATTGCATTGATTTTTATGCGTGGACAATTTGTGGGATTTTATATTGATATACATTTTATTTTTAAAATCAGTTTGAATGTGACTCAAAATTTCGGGATTAAAAACAGTTCGGACCGCACCAAAATATGCAAAATTTCGTATAATTTTTTAACCGTGGCCACAATATGGGATGTAATGCTAACAAAAAGAATATGGGCTCCAAAAAACCTTAAAAATTAGCAAATGGAATGTAAATTACTATTAATAATGGCAGATGGGCTATATGATGTTTTCCACAGATTTGAGGCTTTCCAAAAAAAAGGTTGACGCACAAGCAGTGACTGTTGGATGTCCATCCAACGGCCGTCGTGCTTCTTCAATCTCTACTCTTCCTGCCCCAGCCGCTCAAACAAGCGCCGGCGGGACTGCCTGCTCTCTCCTCCCCGCGGCCGGCTATGCTGCCGCGCAGGCCTCACCGCCCCACTATACTCCCATCGCTGGCCTAGCCATCCCTCTACTCACCCACATCTGTTGTTTTCTCCGGGGACGGCAGACGAACCAGTAAACCCTCGTACTCCTCCGCATGGGAAACAACTGCTGAGTCTTCCCTGTCTCCATGTCGTTCCCTATCTAGGCCTCGCCGTCGTCCACCGCCCTGGTGCTCTCGGCGCGTCCTGGTCAACATGGTCAACGACCGACATGCATCCGAAGTGGACTATACGTGGAGAGGTTGACAGCTGGGTCCACAGCCGCACGCAAGGAAATGCCTCATTATTACGTGCAAAATAATGTTTCCTTCACCTGACATCTGGGACCCACCGAAAGGGCCTCTATATTTCGCGAAAAAACGTTACCGCCGCTGACTGCTCGGACCCACCAGCTATATCTTCGCACACAAGGAAGTGCTTCCATATTATGCACAAAAAATAAATACTCCCCCTGTTAGCTAGGACCCAGTATAGTGGCAGGCTAACTTGTGGGCCTACTAAGTTGACGGGGACGAAGGGCTTTGTCAACTTAGTCAATATGCACGATTCTATCTCCATGACCGTACGATGTCCATCCAACGGCTGTAGTGCTTCTTCAACCACTGGTCTTCTTGCTCCAGCCACTCAAACCAGCTAGCACACCAGCACCGGTCGTGCCTCGTGCTCCTGCTTCCCGTGGCCGGCAGTGCTACCACGGAGGCCTCACCGCCCCCTACTACTCCCACCGCTGGCCAGACCATCCCTCCACTCACCCACACCCCTGTTATTCTGCGGCGAGGGCAGCCTCACACCGCAGCCGAACCAGTGAAACCTCGTACTCCTCTTCGCGCGGGCTTCCACTACCGCGTCTTCCCCGGCTCCGCGTCGCCCCCTTCCTAGTCCTCGCCGTCGTTCACCGCCCTGGTGCTCTCGGCGCGACGTGGTCAACGTGGTCAAGGAACGGGTTCCATCGGAAGAGTACTATACGTGGAGAGGCTGACAGCTGGGTCCACGGCCGCAGCAAGGAAGTGCCTCCTTATTGCGCGCAAAATAATTATTCCTCCACCTGACATCGGGGACCCACCGGACTGGCCACCCTATTTCGCAAAAAAACATTTCCCCCTGACTACTGGGACCCACCTGATATATCTTCGCACGCAAGGAAGTGCGTCCGGGCAAAAAAAAACGATTCGCCCCCCTCACTGTTGGGACCCACCAGCTACATCTTCGCACGCAAGGAAGTGTCTGACAGTCGGGACCCACCTGGTCGAAGCGTACGTAGCGTTGTCATTCTGGTCGCGAACCTGTACGTACATACTGGTCGATGTAGGGGCGCACACGTGTCATAGCAGAGGCGCGCACGTAGCACGTACACGAACGTACAGCGGCCAGGGTGCAAGAAAGTAAATACGGCCATGTACGTACATACGGGCGGGGTCTTGAATGCCTACTCGCGCATATGTACGCCCAGGGCTCGTGTACATGGCTGGGTCGGAACGGAGAAACAGCGTCGTCGTCGTGTTCATTGGGAGCCAACCGGCTGGGTCGGAATGGAATGCGTCGTCGTGTTTATCGGGAGGGCTTGGATGGAACAGCCGATGGAAACGAGGCTTGGCGTACCACAGAACGGAGGAGACGGCCTTGTGTTCGACCGGCCACGTTCAAAATGGGATCCTGTTCATCGGGAGGGGTCTGACGTGCCGCAAACCGGCGGAAACGAACCTCCTACGGTCGAAACGGGGGTCCTGTTGATCGAGAGGGGTGTGGCGTACTACAAAATGGAGAAAACGGACTTGTGTTGGAGCGTTACGGTCGAAACAGGGGTCATGTTCATCGGGAGGGGTGTGGCGTACCGCAAAACGGAGGAAACGGACTTGTGTTGGAGCGCTACGGTCGAAATGGGGGTCCTGTTCATCGGGAGGGGTGTGGCGTACCGCAAAACGGGACTCCACGGGATATTGTTCATCACCACCGTCGACCCCCTCCAGCCTCCACAGGCTACTATTCATCGACCGTCGACCTCCTCCAGCCTCCACCTGCGACTGTTCAGCCTCCACCACGCGCTACTCCACCGTCTACTGTTCAACCAGCCCTCTCCACGGGCTCCTGTTCAACCAGCCCTCCACGGGCTACTGTTCATCCAGCCCTCCACCGTCTACTATTCATGCAGCCCTCCATGGGGTGGTCCTATTCATCCAGCCCTCCACGGGGTCCTGTTCATGCAGCCCCAACCGGCTCGATCGAACGGGGTCCTGTTCATGCAGAGGCAACACCACGGGGTCCTGTTCAGCCACCCCCACC
>LR738710.1:53879402-53898664 GCA_902687465.1 Secale cereale | reverse complement strand
CACTGTTCATGCAGAGGCAGCATCGATCGGCTTTAGTTAGCCGCAGTAAGGAAGGAATCGCTCGATCGGGTTCAGTTAACAGCCATCGATCGATCGCTCGAGTTCAATAACGCGTAGCCTGCAGTGCAATCGCTCAGGTTCAGTTAGAGCCCAACGCCTCGCACCCACGCGCGTGCGTGTACGAGAGAAACGCGCATCGCTCGGCCGCAACCACCCACCGTAACCGGGAACACCTCGATATTTTCCTCGCCCTCGCGTCTACCACGGTTTTTTCTGTCATGGACGGCCCAAAGAATGTCATGCAGCTGCGTCTCCGGCCCGCCCAGGACGAAAAGCACATTTTCTGTCATGATTTTTTGTCATAGAAGTAGGACCCCACCACATCTATGATGATACCGTGTTTTGTCTCAATTATTGTCATAGAAGTGTCATAAGTATGACAGAAAAAAGTTCCGTTCGGCCCAAAATGTCACGGATGTCTCTTTTTTTGTAGTGTATGTTTCTGTTACTTGGTATGTCACCACGAAGAATTATCATTGGGCCCATGACCAACACTCGTCTTGAAGCACTAGTACCATATAAAATGGCAAACAATAAAGACTTGATCTATTTATGCATAATGGGGGAGGAAGAGTTCATTGAGAGAACAATACTCCCCCTATGTCCATGCCTACACCTAGACAAGATAATCATATTGAGTGGGAGGAGCGTGTGCCAGGTTTCAATCCACATTTCTCAAATCTATGATATTTAGCTCATGCCTTAACTCGCGAAATCTTGCTTCATCCAAAGGCTTCGTGAAGATATTTGCAAGGTTATCATGTGTGTTGACATAATGAAGCTCTATTTCTCCTCGCTAAATATGATCACGGATGAAGTGATACCGAATCTCAATATGCTTCGTCTTGAAGTGTTGCACCGGGTTGAGAGAAATCTTGATGGCACTTTCATTGTCACACCAAAGAGGCACTTTGTCACAAGTGACACCTTAATCCTTTAAAGTTTGCCTCATCCATAGAAGTTGTGCACAACAACTGCCAGCCGCCACATACTCTGCTTCGCTGGACGAGAGAGACACACAACTTTGCTTCTTAGAAGACCAACTTACCAAAGAGCAACCAAGGAATTGGCACCCTCCGGATGTGGACTTCCTATCCACTTTGTCTCCAGCCCAATCCGAATCAGAGAAACCTACAAGGTTGAAGTTTGCTCCTCTTGGGTACCATAAGCCAAAGTTTGGGGTATGAGCCAAATATCGAAAGATTCGATTGACTGCCACAAAGTGACTTTCCTTAGATGAGGCTTGAAACCGTGCATAGATTCCCACACTCAACATAATATCCGGTCTAGATGCACAAAGGTAAAGCAAGGAACCAATCATAGAATGATATACCTTTTGATCCACCGCTTTACCATTGGGATCAATGTCAAGTTGGCACTTGGTAGGCATTGGAGTAGTAGCCGGCTTGACATCACTTAGATTAAACCTCTTGAGCATGTATTGAGTGTATTTGGCTTGTTTGATGAAGATTCCATATCTTCTTTTCTTAATCTCAAATCCAAGGAAGTACTTCAACTCTTCCATCATGGACATCTCAAAATGTGTGGTCATGAGTGCGGCGAACTCATCATTGAAAGCTTTGTTAGGTGAACCAAAGATAATATCATCAACATATAGTTGGCAGACAAACAACTCCCCTTTGACCTTCTTAGTAAAAAGAGTGGGGTCGATTTTCCCAATTTCAAACCCACGATCTTGCAACAACTCAGTAAGGTGCTCATACCACGCACGTGGGGCTTGTTTAAGGCCATAGAGCGCCTTATCGAGTTGATACACGTGATTGGGGAACTTAGGATCCTCAAACCCCGGGGGTTGTTTGACATACACTAACTCATTAAGAGGACCATTAAGAAAAGCACTTTTCACATCCATTTGTTGCAATTTAAAGTTATTATAAGAAGCATAGGCAAGCAACAAACGAATAGATTCAAGGCGAGCAACGAGGGCAAAGGTTTCACCGTAGTCGATACCCTCGACTTGGGAGTAGCCTTGAGCCACCAAACGAGCCTTGTTGCGAATGACAATGCCTTGAGCATGTATTGAGTGTATTTGGCTTGTTTGATGAAGATTCCATATCTTCTTTTCTTAATCTCAAATCCAAGGAAGTACTTCAACTCTTCCATCATGGACATCTCAAAATGTGTGGTCATGAGTGCGGCGAACTTTAAAGATCCACTTGGTTCCAATGAAATTATGGTTCTAATTTGGCCTTGGCACCAGACGCCACACTTTGTTGCGCTCGAAGTTATGGAGTTCTTCATGCATGGCATTGAGCCAATCAGGGTCTTCGAGCGCCTCATAGACCTTTTGAGGTTCAACACAAGAGACAAAATCTTGGTGAGCACAAAAGTTTGCTAATTGTCTACGAGTGCTTACCCTCTTTGTGATTCTTCCAAGAATATTATCCATGTGAAGCTTTCTAGAAGCGAGCCTGCAATTTCTCTTCAAGAGATAATTGAGGAGCTATGAGTTGATCATCTTGAGCGTCGTCAAGAGCTTGATCTTGATCTTGAGTTTCCTCTTGATCTTGATCATGCTCATAAGAGGGAACTTGGCATTGTCCATCATTTGGCGGCTCACCACCATCTTGTAGTTGAACTTGCACATGGCCTTGTTTGTTCGGTTGAGGGCCTTCACTTTGTTCTTCGGAAACGTGTGGGTCTTGGTTTGATGATGGTTCCACTTGAGTGGAACATTGTCCTTCTCCTTCGGCCACAAGGGGTTCTTCAATGGGTAGGATATAACCAACACCCATTCTTCTTATGGCTTGAGGAGGAATTTCATCACCTACATCACAAGTACCACTTTGCTCCACTTGGGAGCCGTTATTCTCATCAAACTCTACGTTACACGTCTCCTGAATGAGTCCATTGGACTTGTTGAGGACACGGTAAGCCTGAGAGTGTGTAGCATAACCAAAAAATATGCCCTCATGATCTCTAGCTTCAAATTTAGACAAACGAGCACCTTTCTTGAGGACGAAACACTTACACCCGAACACCCGGAAGTACTTGAGATTGGGCTTGTTACCGGTAAGAATATCATATGGAGTCTTGTTCAAGCCTTTGCGGAGATAGAGACGGTTGGATGCATGACAAGCGGTGTTGATGGCTTCGGCCCAAAAGTTGTATGGAGACTAGAACTCGGCCATCATGGTCCTCGCCGCGTCCATCAACGTCCGGTTCTTTTTCTCCGTTACACCGTTTTTTTTATTGGTATAAGGTGCGGCGTTTTGATGTTTGATCCCCTCATCACTAAGAAACTCATCCAAGGTGTAGTTCTTGAACTCGGTGCCGTTGTCACTTCGAATCATCAAGATCTTTGCATCATGTTGACGTTGAGCTTCATTTGCAAAGTTGATGACGGTTTGTTGGGTCTCACTCTTCTTCTTGAAGAAATATACCCAAGTGGATCTTGAATAATCATCTACAATCACCAAGCAATACTTTCTACCTCCAATACTATCAAAGGATGGAGGCCCAAAGAGATCCATGTGAAGGATCTCTAACGGTCTTTTTGAGTAGATGTTAGTCGTGGGAGGGTGAGCCTTCTCATGTAACTTTCCTTCAATACAAGCACTGCAAGCACGATCTTTGGCAAATCTAACATTTGTTGGTCCACAGACATGGCCCCCCTTGAGAAGACTTTCCAAAGATCTCATATTGACATGGGCTAACCGGCGATGCCAAAGCTATCCCACATCAACTTTAGCCATTAGGCAGGTCACGGTCTTTGTGGGTTGCTCCGAGAAGTTAACCACATAGAGACCGTTCTCGTCATGCCCAACATAGGCTACTTTAAGAGTCTTGCTCCACAAGAGGGCCATGGTATCAATATCAAAGAATGTGGCAAAGCCCATGAGTGCTAGTTTACGAACATAAAGTAAATTGTATGCAAGGGACTCAACAAGCATGACTTTCCCGATCGTGAGATCATGAGAAACAACAACCTTGCCAAGCCCCAATACCTTAGAATATGAAGCATCACCCCATTCGACATTGGTGGCCATAGATGAACCTTGATGCACGTCCACCACCAAGTCTTTGCTTCCGGTCATATGATTTGTGGCTCCACTATCTAGCAACCATGATCCCCCACCGAAAGCAAACTCCTACAAGAGATCAATGCTTGGATTCAGGTACCCATTTGGTAATGGGTCCTTTGAGGTTAGTAACAAGGGTCTTAGGAACCCAAATAGACCATTCAATGTACTCATAAGAAGAACCAACAAATTTAGCAAAAACATGTCCATCACTGGCACGACATAGAACATAGGAAGGATTAAAGTCGCCGGCTATGTTTGATGGCGTGGCGGGATTTTTCTTGAGTCCACCACTCTTCACATTGTTCTTCTTCTTAGGAGCACCCTCTCCCTCTTTCACAAAGGTTTGCTTGAGAGGAGGAGGTTGCTTGGTCTTGTCGTTCTTCTTCTTCTTGGGCTTGGGAGCAAACCCAATTCCTTCCTTTGCCACAACTTCCTTTTGATTGCTCAAAAGGTCGTTGAGGTTCTTCTCACCTTGTATACATGACACAGGGCCTTTCTCAAGTTGCTTCTTCAACTTGGCATTCTCTTCAACAAGATGCACATGCTCGCAACATGGGTTAGTAGCATTTGCATTACCAATTAAAACCATGCGAGGAAAGGTAGCTTTCTCCTTGGTTAGCGAAACTTGAAGTTGATGATGAGACTCTTTGAGGCTAGTATGTACACTTTTCAAGACCTTGTGAGCCTTGTCAAGCATAAAAAAACTCCTCCTTGAGTCTAGCATGGTCAACCACAAGCTTTGCCTTCTCGGAATTGAGCACACGAGAGACAACTAAAGCGTGATCAAGATCTTTCCTTAATTTAGCATGATCATCGTTGTGTGACTCCTCAATAGCCAACGAAGACCACGCTCTTCCTCAAGAGCATTAGAGAGATCCGATACCTCATCGGCATAGTCTCGACTATGACCCTCCATTTTAGAAATGGTCTCCTCGTGAGCCTCGATCATGTCATTGGCCTCACCGAGTTGTTCCAAGAGAGCAACAAAGTGCTTCTTGGGTTTGCCCTTGAGTTTACTCATAAACAACTCAAATTCATTTTATTCCTCCTCTTCCCCCTCACTCTCATCAATACAATCCGTCAATTAAGGATTAGAAGCGGTGGTAGAATTGATGTTGGGGGTTACCTTGTTGGTGGCCTTAGCCATGAGGCACTTGGCGGTGATGTTCTCATTTGGTGAGTCAAAGAGAGATGATCGTGGAGTAGTTGCAATAGCAATGGTGGCCATAGTGACCATCTCATCATCATCATCCTCAATATATTCTTCTTGGGCCACCAACCCTTTGGGAGGGGTCTTCTTGTTGAAGTTCTTCTTGTTGGGATAAGACTTAGCCTTGTCCTTTCAGATAAGCTTGCCTCCATTGTCTTCTCTTTTCTCATATGGGCAATCTACAACAAAGTGGCTCACATTGCCATAGTTTTAGCACGTCCTCACTCGTTGCTTCCCTTGTTGCCACTTGAATTGTTCTTGTTGAAATTGGGCCTTGAGTTCTTCTTGTTGCCCCAAAATTACCGTGAAGGAAGAGCCATGTGCTCATGATAGGCATATTTGGTGTCTTCGAGGCAACAATCATCTTCATCCTCTTCTTCCACACATGCTTTGGCCTTCAAATCAAGGTTGGGCTTCTTTGATCGTTGAGCTCGTAATACGGCATTGTCGGCGGTCTTGTCCAAGATCCTCATGGCAACGAACTCATCCAACACTTCACTTGATGACAAAGTGTGGAAGTCAGGTCTTTGGCGAATGACGGAGGACATGGCCTTGTGATAGGGCATCATGGCCTTGAGAAACTTGCGCTTGGTCCAGTTGTCATCCGTGTCCTTGCCCCCATGATCTCTAAGTGAAACCGCAAGAGTGGTCAATCTCCAATAAAGTACACGGGGATCTTCATCTTCGATCATGGCAAACTCATCAGCTTCATCTTGCAAAATGCTACTTCTCGAGCTTGCGTTGTATTCCCTCGAAGAGCAAAGGGAGATGCAGCACAGTAGCGTAAGTATGTCCCTCGGTTTTTGAGAACCAAGGTATCAATCCAGTAGGATACCACGCGCGAGTCCCTCGCACCTGCACAAACAAATAAGAACTTCGCAACCAACGCGATAAGGGGTTGTCAATCCCTTTACAGTCACTTACGAAAGTGAGATCTGATAGAGATGATAGTTTGTATTTTTGATATTTTTTGTTTATAAGAACAAAAAGTAAAAGCGGAAAAAGTAAAGTAGACGTAGATTGATATGTTGAGAATAGACCTGGGGGCCATAGTGTTCTCTAGTGGTTTCTCTCATGATAGCGATATTCTACGGCGGGTAAACAAATTACTGTCGAGCAATTGATAGAAAAGCGAATAATTATGAGACTATCTAGGCATGATCATTGTATATAGGCATCACGTCCGAGATAAGTAGACCGACTCCTGCCTGCATCTACTACTATTATGTTGGGGAACGTCGCATGGGAAACAAAAATTTTCCTACGTTCACCAAGATCAATCTAGGAGATGCATCTACGAGAGGAGAGTTGGATCCACATACCCTTGTAGATCGCTAAGCGGAAGCGTTCAAGAACGCGGTTGATGGAGTCGTACTCGCCGCGATTCAGATCGCCGAAGATCCTAGCACCGAACGGACGGTGCCTCCGCGTTCTTCACACGTGCAGCCCGGTGACGTCTCCCACGCCTTGATCCAGCAAGGAGAGAGGGAGAGGTTGGGGAAGACTCCATCCAACAGCAGCACGACGGCGTGGTGGTGGTGGAGGAGCGCGGGACTCCAGCAGGGCTTCGCCAAGCGCTGCAAGAGACGAGGAGGGAGAGGGGTAGGGCTGCGCCAAGAGGGAGACGTTCTCGTGTGTCTAGCAGCCCTAAAACCTCACATATATATAGGGGGAAGGGAGGGCTGCGCCCCCTTTTAGGGTTTCCCACCCCTAGGGTGCGGCCAGCCCTAGATCCCATCTAGGGGGGCGGCCAAGGGGGAGAGAGGGGGAGGCGCACCACTATTGGGCCCTAGGGCCCAACTGCCCTAGGGTTTGCCCCCCCCCCCCTCTTGGAGGCGCCCTGGGAGTTGGTGGGGGGGCGCACCAGCCCCCTTGGGGCTGGTCCCCTCCCACACTTAGCCCACGTAGCCTTCTAGGGCTGGTGGCCCCACCTGGTGGACCCCCGGGACCCTCCCGGTGGTCCCGGTACATTACCGATATCGCCCGAAACTTTTCCGATGACCAAAACAGGACTTCCCATATATGAATCTTTACCTCCGGACCATTCCGGAACTCCTCGTGACGTCCGGGATCTCATCCGGGACTCCGAACAGCATTCGGTAACCGCGTACATACTTTCCCCATAACCCTAGCGTCATCGAACCTTAAGTGTGTAGACCCTACGGGCTCGGGAACCATGTAGACATGACCGAGACAACTCTCCGGCCAATAACCAACAGCGGGATCTGGATACCCATGTTGGCTCCCACATGTTCCACGATGATCTCATCGGATGAACCACGATGTCAAGGATTCAATCAATACCGTATACGATTCCCTTTGTCTATCGGTATAGCACTTGCCCGAGATTCGATCGTCGGTATACCGATACCTTGCTCAATCTCGTTACCGGCAAGTCTCTTTACTCGTTCCGTAACACATCATCCCGTGATCAACTCCTTGATCACATATTGTGCACATTATGATGATGTCCTACCGAGTGGGCCCAGAGATACCTCTCCGTCATACGGAGTGACAAATCCCAGTCTCGATTCGTGCCAACCCAACAGACACTTTCGGAGATACCTGTTGTGCACCTTTATAGCCACCCAGTTACGTTGTGACGTTTGGTACACCCAAAGCATTCCTACGGTATCTGGGAGTTGCACAACCTCATGGTCTAAGGAAAAGATACTTGACATATAGAAAAGCTTTAGCATACGAACTACACGATCTGTGCTAGGCTTAGGATTGGGTCTTGTCCATCACATCATTCTCCTAATGATGTGATCCCGTTATCAACGACATCCAATGTCCATGGTTAGGAAACCGTAACCATCTATTGATCAACGAGCTAGTCGTCTAGAGGCTCACTAGGGACATGGTGTTTGTCTATGTATCCATACATGTATCTGAGTTTCCTATCAATACAATTCTAGCATGGATAATAAACGATTATCGTGAACAAGGAAATATAATAATAACCAATTTATTATTGCCTCTAGGGCATATTTCCAACAGTCTCACACTTGCACTAGAGTCAATAATCTAGTTCACATCGCCATGTGATTAACACTCACAGGTCACATCGCCATGTGACCAACATCCAAGAGTTCACTAGAGTCAGTAATCTAGTTCACATCAATATGTGATTAACACTCAATGAGTTCTGTGTTTGATCATGTTATGCTTGTGAGAGAGGTTGTAGTCAACGGGTCTGCAACATTCAGATCCCTATGTACTTCGCAAAACTTTATGTCATATCGTAGATGCTGCTACCACGTTCCACTTGGAGCTATTCCAAACTGTTGCTCCATTATACGTATCCGGTATCTCCACTTAGAGTTATCCGGATAGGTGTTAAGCTTGCATCGACGTAACTCTTTACGTGGAACTCTTTATCACCTCCATAACCGAGAAACATTTCCTTATTCCTCTAAGGATAATTTTGACCACTATCTAGTAATCCACTCCTGGATCACCTTTGTACCCTCTTGCCAGACATGTGGCAAGGCACACATCAGGTGCGGTACTTAGCATGGCATATCGTATAGAGCCTATGACAAAACCATAGGGGACGACCTTCGTCCTTCCTCTTTCTTCTGCCGTGGTCAAGCTTTGAGTCTTACTCAACTTCACACCTTACAACTCAGGTAAGAACTCCTTCTTTGACTGATCTATTTTGAACTTCTTCAAAATCATGCCAAGGTGTGTGATCTTTTGAAAGTATCATCAGGCGTCTTGATCTATCTGTATAGATCTTGATGCCCAATATATAAGCAGCTTTATCCAGGTCTTCCTTTGAAAAACTCATTTCAAACAACCCTTTATGCTTTCCAGAAATTCTACATCATTTCGGATCAACAATATGTCATTCACATATACTTATCAGAAATGTTGTAGTACTCCCACTCACTTTATTGCAAATACAAGTTTCCACCAAACTTTGTATACTCAAAAACTTTGATCACTCCATCAAAGTGTATATTCCGACTCCGAGATGCTTGCTCTAGTCCATGGAAGGATCGTTGGAGCTAGCATATCTTTTAGCATCCTTAGGATCGACAAAACCTTTCTGATTGTATCACATACAACCTTTCCTTACGAAAACTGGTAAGGAAACTTGTTTTGTCATCCATCTGCCAGATTTCATAAATGCAGCTAATGCTAACATGATTCCGACGGACTTAAGCATCGCTACGGGTGAGAAAATCTCATCGTAGTCAACTCCTTGAACTTGTGGAAAACTCTTCGCCACAAGTCGAGCTTCATAGACGGTGACATTACCGTCCACATCCGTCTTAGTCTTAAAGATCCATTTGTCTCAATGGCTTGCCGATCACAGGGCAAGTCCACCAAAGTCCATACTTTGTTTTGATACATGGATCCTATCTCGGATTTATCGGCTTCTAACCATTTGTCGGAATATGGGCCCACCATCGCTTCTCCATAGTTCGTAGGTTCATCGTTGTCCAACAACATGACCTCTAACACAGGATCAACGTACCACTCAGGAGTAGTACATATCCTTGTCAACCTATGAGGTTCGATAGCAACTTGATCTGGAGCTTCATGATCACTATCATTAGTTTCCTCTTCAACTGTTGTAGATTCCACAGAAACATCTTTCTGTGTTGCACTACTCTCCGGTTGAAGTGAGGGTTCGACAACCTCATCAAGTTCTATCTTCTTCCCACTCAATTCTTTCGAGAGAAACTCCTTCTCGAGAAAGGACCCATTCTTAGCGACAAACATTTTGTCCTTGGATCTGAGATAGAAGGTATACCCAACCGTTACCTGTGGGTATTCCATGAAGATGTATTTGTCCGCTTTGGGTTCGAGCTTTTCCTGGCTGAAGCCATAAGCATCGCAGCCCCAAACATTTAAGAAAACGACAACTTTGGTTTCTTGCCAAACCATACGACGTCGTCTCAACGGACTTAGATGGTGCCCTATATAAAGTGAGTGCAGCTGTCTCTAATGCATAACCTCAAAATAATAGCGGTAGATCGGTAAGACACACCATAGATCGCACCATATCTCATAAGGTTCGATTACGATGTCCGGACACACCATTACGTTGTGGTGTTCCAGGGGACTTCAACTGCGAAACAATTCCACAATGTCTTAAGTGATTGCCAAACTCATAATTAAGATAATATCCCCTTGATCAGATCGTAGGAACATGATCTTCTTGTTATGATGATTCTTAATCTTCACTCTGAAATTTTTTGAACCTTTCAAACGTTTCAGACTTTTGCTTCATTAAGTAAATATACCATATCTACTCAAATCGTCAGTGAAGATGAGAAAATAACGATATCCACCACACGCCTTAATTCTCATTGGATCACATACATCAGCATGTATGATTTCCAACAAGTCACTTGCCCGTTTCATTGTACCTGAAAACGGGATCTCAGTCATCCTGCCCATGAGGCATGGCTCGCATGTGTCAAGTGATTCAAAATCAAGTGACTCTAAACGTCCATCAGCATGGAGTTTCTTCATGCATTTTATGCCAAAATGACCTAAGCGGCAGTGCCACAAGAAAGTGGTACTATCATTATTAACTCTACATCTTTTGGCATTAATATTATCATTATGTGTATTACCATGATCGAGATTCAACGAACCATTGGGTGCATGACCATAAAGGTATTATTCATGTAAACAGAATAACCATTATTCTCTAACTCAAATGAATAACCGTATTGCGATGAACATGATCTAATCATTTTCATGCTCAACATAGACACCTGATAACATTTATCTAGGTTCAACACTAATCTCGAAAATAGAGGAAGTGTGCGATGGTGATCTCATCAACCTTGGAAACACTTCCAACACACATCGTCACCTCGTCCTTAGCTAGTCTCCGTTCAGTCCGTAGCTTTTGCTTCAAGTTACTAATAATAGCAACTGAACCGGTATCCAATACCCAGGTGCTACAAGGAGTACTACTAAGGTACACATCAATAACACGTATATCAAATATACTTTGTTGAAGTTGCCAGCTATCATATCTACCATGTATTTGGGGTGGTTCCGCTACCATGTGACCGTTACCCTTACAATCGAAGCACTTAGTCTCGAGGTTTGGGTGCAACCTTAGGTTCCCTCATTAGAGCGACAACTGGTTTGCCATTCATGAAGTTTCCCTTCTAGCCCTTGCCCCTTTTGAAACCAGTGGTCTTGCTAAACCATCAACACTTGATGCTCCTTCTTGATTTCTACTTTTGCGGTACTAAGAACCGCTAATAGCTCCGGGATCATCTCCATCCTTTGCATGTCATAGTTCATCACGAAGTTCTAGTAGCTTGGTGATAGTGTCTAGAGAATTCTGTCAACCACTATCTCACCTGGAAGATCAACTCCCACTTGGTTCAAGTGATTTTAGCACCCAGACATTCTGTGCACATGCTCACTAGTTGAGCTATTCTCCTCCATCTTTTTGGCAAAGGAACTTGTCAGAGGTCTCATACCTCTCAACACGGGCATGAGCCTGAAATCCCAATTTCAGCTCTTAGAACATCTCATATGTTCCATGGCGTTCAAAACGTCATTGGAATCCCGATTCTAAGCCGTAAAGTATGGTGCACTAAACTATCAAGTAGTCATCAGGACGTGTCTCTCAGGTGTTCACAACATCCACAGACAACGTTGTGGGGGTTTGCACATTGAGCGGTGCATCAAAGACGTAAGCTTTCTGTGCAGCAGTGAGGACACTCCTCGGACTACGGACCCAGTCCGCATCCTTGCTTACAATATCTTTCAACTTAGTCTTTCTCTAGGATCGTATTAAACAGGGAGCTACAACGCAAGCTATTGATCTACAACATAATCTGCAAAGGCAACTTAGACTATTGTTCATGATAAGTGAGTTTAACTAATCAAATTACTTATAACTCCCACTCAAATTGACATCCCTCTGGTCATCCGAGCGTGACATGATCCAAATCCACCAACCCAAGTCCGATCATCACGTGAGATGACGTGGTGTCAATGGTGAACATCTTCATGTTGATCATATCTACTATAAGACTCATGCTCGACCTTTCGGTCTTCCGTGTTCCGAGGCCATGTCTGTACATGCTAGGCTCGTCAAGTCTAACCCGAGTGTTCTGCATGTGCAAAACTGGCTTGCACCCGTTGTATGCGAACGTAGAGTCTATCACACCCGATCATCACGTGGTGCTTCGAAACGACGAACCTTCGCAACGGCGCACACTCGGGGGAACACAATTTTATCTTGAAATTTTAGTGAGGGATCATCTTATAATGCTACCGCCGTCCTAAGCAAAATAAGATGCATAAAAGGATTAACATCACATGCAAATCATAAGTGACATGATATGGCCATCAACTCGTGCTTTTGATCTCCATCTCCAAAGCACCGGCATGATCTCCATCGTCACCGGCGTAACACCATGATCCCCATCATCATGATCTCCATCATCGTGTCGCCATCGGGGTTGTCGCGCGCCCACCATGCTCTTACTACTATTGCTACCGTTTAGCGATAAAGTAAAGCATTACATTGCGCTTAATGATTGACACGCAGGTCATACAAAAAATAAAGACAACCCTATGGCTCCTGCCGGTTGCCGTATACATCGACATGCAAGTCGATATTAACTATTACAACATGATCATCTCATACATCAAATATATCTCATCATGTCATTGGCCATATCATATCACAAACATACCCTGCAAAAACAAGTTAGACGTCCTCTAATTTGTTGTTGCATGTTTTACGTGGCTGCTATGGGTATCTAGCAAGAACGCTTCTTACCTACGCAAAGCCACAACGGTGATATTTAAGTTGCTATTTAACCTTCTACAAGGACCGCCTTTGTCGAATCCGATTCAACTAAGGTGGGAGAGACAGACACCCGCTAGCCATCTTATGCAACAAAAGTCACATGTCTGTCGATGGAACCGGTCTCATGTACGAGGACATGTAAGGTTGGTCCGAGCCGCTTCATCCCACAATACCGCTGAATCAAGAAAAGACCAAGGAGGGAAGCAATCTAAACATCAACGCCCACAAACTCCTTTGTGTTCTACTCGTGATTGCATCTACGCAAAGACCTAGCTCTGATACCACTGTTGGGGAACGTCGCATGGGAAACAAAAATTTTCCTACGTTCACCAAGATCAATCTAGGAGATGCATCTACGAGAGGAGAGTTGGATCCACATACCCTTGTAGATCGCTAAGCGGAAGCGTTCAAGAACGCGGTTGATGGAGTCGTACTCGCCGCGATTCAGATCGCCGAAGATCCTAGCACCGAACGGACGGTGCCTCCGCGTTCTTCACACGTGCAGCCCGGTGACGTCTCCCACGCCTTGATCCAGCAAGGAGAGAGGGAGAGGTTGGGGAAGACTCCATCCAACAGCAGCACGACGGCGTGGTGGTGGTGGAGGAGCGCGGGACTCCAGCAGGGCTTCGCCAAGCGCTGCAAGAGACGAGGAGGGAGAGGGGTAGGGCTGCGCCAAGAGGGAGACGTTCTCGTGTGTCTAGCAGCCCTAAAACCTCACATATATATAGGGGGAAGGGAGGGCTGCGCCCCCTTTTAGGGTTTCCCACCCCTAGGGTGCGGCCAGCCCTAGATCCCATCTAGGGGGGCGGCCAAGGGGGAGAGAGGGGGAGGCGCACCACTATTGGGCCCTAGGGCCCAACTGCCCTAGGGTTTGCCCCCCTCCCCTCTTGGAGGCGCCCTCGGACTTGGTGGGGGGGCGCACCAGCCCCCTTGGGGCTGGTCCCCTCCCACACTTAGCCCACGTAGCCTTCTGGGGCTGGTGGCCCCACCTGGTGGACCCCCGGGACCCTCCGGGTGGTCCCGGTACATTACCGATATCGCCCGAAACTTTTCCGGTGACCAAAACAGGACTTCCCATATATGAATCTTTACCTCCGGACCATTCCGGAACTCCTCGTGACGTCCGGGATCTCATCCGGGACTCCGAACAGCATTCGGTAACCGCGTACATACTTTCCCCATAACCCTAGCGTCATCGAACCTTAAGTGTGTAGACCCTACGGGCTCGGGAACCATGTAGACATGACCGAGAC
Organism: Secale cereale; assembly: GCA_902687465.1. Classification (NCBI taxonomy): domain Eukaryota; kingdom Viridiplantae; phylum Streptophyta; class Magnoliopsida; order Poales; family Poaceae; genus Secale; species Secale cereale. The sequence goes on along the minus strand of LR738710.1, from coordinate 53,884,288 downwards.
AACTCTCCGGCCAATAACCAACAGCGGGATCTGGATACCCATGTTGGCTCCCACATGTTCCACGATGATCTCATCGGATGAACCACGATGTCAAGGATTCAATCAATCCCGTATACGATTCCCTTTGTCTATCGGTATAGCACTTGCCCGAGATTCGATCGTCGGTATACCGATACCTTGCTCAATCTCGTTACCGGCAAGTCTCTTTACTCGTTCCGTAACACATCATCCCGTGATCAACTCCTTGATCACATATTGTGCACATTATGATGATGTCCTACCGAGTGGGCGCAGAGATACCTCTCCGTCATACGGAGTGACAAATCCCAGTCTCGATTCGTGCCAACCCAACAGACACTTTCGGAGATACCTGTTGTGCACCTTTATAGCCACCCAGTTACGTTGTGACGTTTGGTACACCCAAAGCATTCCTACGGTATCTGGGAGTTGCACAATCTAATGGTCTAAGGAAAAGATACTTGACATATAGAAAAGCTTTAGCATACGAACTACACGATCTGTGCTAGGCTTAGGATTGGGTCTTGTCCATCACATCATTCTCCTAATGATGTGATCCCGTTATCAACGACATCCAATGTCCATGGTTAGGAAACCGTAACCATCTATTGATCAACGAGCTAGTCGTCTAGAGGCTCACTAGGGACATGGTGTTTGTCTATGTATCCATACATGTATCTGAGTTTCCTATCAATACAATTCTAGCATGGATAATAAACGATTATCGTGAACAAGGAAATATAATAATAACCAATTTATTATTGCCTCTAGGGCATATTTCCAACATATTACTCCACACATCGACCGCTATCTAGCATGCATCTAGTGTATTGAGTTCATAAGAACAGAGTAACGCCTTAAGCAAGATGACATGATGTAGAGGGATAAACTCAAGCAATATGATATAAACCCCATCGTTTTATCCTCAATGGCAACAATACAATAGGTGCCTTGTTGCCCCTACTGTCGCTGGGAAAGGACACCGCAAGATTGAACCCAAAGCCAAGCACTTCTCCCATTGCAAGAACTATAGATCTAGTAGGCCAAACCAAACCAATAATTCGAAGAGACTTGCAAGGATATTATGAGCACACATAAAAAGTTCAGAGAAGAACCAAATATCTTTCATAGATAACCTTGATCATAAAATCACAATTCATCGGATCTCGACAAACACGCCGCAAAAAGAGATTACATCGAATAGATCTCCTCGAAGGCCGAGGAGAACTTTGTATTGAGATCCAGGGAGAGAGAGGAAGCCATCTAGATACTAGCTATGGACCCGAAGGTCTGTGGTAAACTACTCACAACTCATGGTGAGGGCGTTGATGATGATGATGAAGAACTCCGTGATGGATCCCCCTCCGGTGGAGCTCCGGAATAGGCTCCAAGATGGGATCTCACGGGAACAGAAGGTTATGGTGGTGGAATTAGGGTTTTCTCTCTGTTAACGGAGGTTTTGGGGTACGTAGACTTATATAGGAAGAAGGAGGGCACCGGGGGACGCTCAAGGGGGCCACGAGGCAGGGGGCATGCCCTAGGAAGGGGGCGCGCCCCCCACCCTCGTGGGCAGCCCCTCGATCCCCTGACGTGGTTCTCAAGCTCCGTGTGTGTGATATTCTCCAAAAATATCTCTCGCGAAGATTTCATTCCATTTAGACTACGGTTGATTTTTCTTTTTCTGCAAAACCTTGAAACAGGAAAAAAACAGCAATCTGGACTGGGCCTTTGGGCTAGTAGGTTAGTCCCAAGAATGATATAAAAGTGAATGATAAAGCCCATTAAACATCCAAGACTTCATAAATAATAGCATGGAACAATCAAAAATTATAGATACATTCGAGACGTATCACACAACTTCATAGTTTGAGGTTTGAATGCTCACGCTTCCCTTGTACATGGAACCAACATGCTCCCATGCTTCCTTGGCCACGGTGAAGGGTCGAAGATGTGCAATATCTTCGGGAGGGATAGCATCTTGAAGTATGCAAATAACGGACTCGTTGAATTGATGATCCACAGCTTCTCTTGGAGTTAAGTTGTAGGGATCATGTGGGTAGAAACATTGGAGTTAAGATTAGTAGAACAGTGATTTAAATGACGTTTAAAGCGAAACATCCAAGTAGAAAAATTCGAATTTTTCACAAACTTAGGAGGAGGACCAACCGAATTTAAATGCGGAGTAGGAACGTGTCCTCCATAATGGGTAGGAGGCGCAGAGTGGGCAAAGATCCAACTCCCATTCTTTGTAATCGGGACTTGCTCACTACTAGCTTCTCCCTTGTCGGGAATAGCATCCGACACGCTGGTAGTGGGACGAACCACTTCCAACGGTGCAGTGGGTATTGTAAGTCCCTTAACAAATTCCTTGAACATGCCTTTGACATCGGTCGCCAGTAAGTCTTTCAATGTGTTCATAGCCACATTGAAGTCCTCATGAGAGACCGCGGCTTCCCCATCGGACGTAGGCAAGGGCGGAGTTCCACCGAAGTGTACCTTCGTCTCGACTATGTTGTCACACATACTCTTTGGACGGTAAAGTCCTAAATAAAGATACGATGCCTTGATACCAATTGAAAGGATCGATATTGTTGACTAGAGGGGGGTGAATAGGCAACTAACAATTTTTAGCTTTTCTTAACCAAATTAAACTTAGCAACAAGGTAGGTTATCTAGATATGCAACTAGATGGACAACCTATATGAAGCAATAAAAGCAAGCACACAAGCAAGCAAGCTAGGATATACAAAGAAAGCTTGCACAAGTAAAGGTAAGAAATAACCACAAGTGGAGCCGGTGAAGACGAGGATGTGTTACCGAAGTTCCTTCCCTTTGAGAGGAAGTACGTCTCCGTTGGAGCGGTGTGGAGGCACAATGCTCCCAAGAAGCCATTAGGGCCACCGTATTCTCCTCACGCCCTCAGACAATGCAAGGTGCCGTGATTCCACTAGTGGTGCCCTTGAAGGCGGCAAACGAATCTTTACAAACAAGGTTGGGGCTATCTCCACAACCGAATTGGAGGCCCCAACGACACCACGAAGCTTCACCACAATGGACTATGGCTCCGTGGTGACCTCAATCGTCTAGGGTGCTCAAACACCCAAGAGTAACAAGATCCGCAAGGGATTAGTGGGGGGAATCAAATTTCTCTTGGTGGAAGTGTAGATCGAAGCCTTCTCAAGCAATCCCTAGGAAATCAACAAGTTTGATTGGCTAGGGAGAGAGATCGGGCGGAAATGGAGCTTTGAGCAACAATGGAGCTTGGGGAGGAAGAGGTGAGTCTTCTTGAGGAAGAAGACTCACCTTGTATAGTGGAAGGACAAATCCAACCGTTATCCACCAACTCCGCCCGCAACACGCGGTACTACCGCACTTAACTTGCGGTACTACCGCACGACCCTGCGGTACTACCGCTCCAGGTGCGGTACTACCGCTGGTGCGGCATGAGCCAGATCTAGCCCCTGTTGCGTAAAGAAACGGTCGGTAGTACTGCCGGAGTGGTACTACCGCACGTCCTTACGGTACTACCGGAAGGCAGGGTCAGACTGGTCGGGGAAGAGTGCGGACTAAATAAATTACGTTCGCGGCTACTTCCGTAGAGTTTTGATCGATGCAAAAACCCGACACGATACTACCGCTTGCTCGGAGCGGTACTACCGCGTAGGACGCGGAAGTAAAAATTTACTTCCGCTCCTACTACCGTATTAGTTACGACGCTGGGGCCGGCCACACGATACTATCGGGTCCTCGGTACGGTACTACCGCGGTGTGCGGTACTACCGTATCCTCGGAGTGGTACTACCGTGAGGCCGTGTGGTACTACCGCTTCCTTTGAGCGGTACTACCGTATGCCTCAGAGTGATAGTAGTAGAACGTCATCGTTTTTGCAAAGACAAGGAAAACAACCAGAGCTCCAACGAAGCGAAGGAAAGGTGGTGTGACAGAATAGATGTGTACGTGTTGATTCCACCCTAACCTTTCCGAAGCGGACCCCCTCTTAATAGTACGGCTTTCCTATGACTCAATCCCACCAAAAAGAAACAAAAGGAAACACCGTCTTCAATAGGTTTTGAGGGGCACTTAATCGTCTTGTGCCTAGGTATGAGATATCTGAAAAGTTGAGTGCACACGATTAGTCCGCAAAAGCATTGTCATCAATCACCAAAACTACTTAGGGAGAAATATGTCCTTACAGCCGACGCCAAGAACCGGGCCGTCCTACGGGAGGAGAAGACCGAGGCGCTCTGGTCGGCGTTGATGACGAATAGCGCTGTCAAGCTCGACCTGCTCCACGCCAACGTCGCCGTGAAGAAGAGGAACACCTACATGGCATTCTTGACGGGAGGGGCAGACATGCTCCGGAGCGAGGACCCACAGCTCAAGGCATGGTACTTGGTGGAGCACGGCCTCATCCTAAACCAGATGTCGTCGACGGCGCCACCAACACCGCCGACAAGCCCCGCCGATGATGCCTCTGCGTCGCCCAGCAGCACAGATGCTGCGCCGACGCCGCCCAGCACCGAAGCTGCGCCGACGCCGAGCCCCGACGCAGCGCAGACGCTGCCCAGCAGCCCTCGCACGCCGACCACCCCGACGGCGGTGGACGTCAACGCCGTTTGATGCAGTTGTTTACGTGCCCTCCCTTTTTGCGGTCGAACTTCTCATTTTGATTGCCGAACTGTGGCAAGAGCGCCAATCTGTGGCACAGTGATCGCCGGACTTGTGGCGTTTTTTGGGAGCGGGAACGGACAAAGTTTGAAATTATTCGCCTTGGGGCCGGCTCCTAAGTGCGTGGATGGGGCCTATATCACCCCCAGGGCCTAATATTCGTCGGGGGAGCCCAAAACAGCGCCGGCATACGCGTTGGG
>LR738710.1:53856542-53879329 GCA_902687465.1 Secale cereale | reverse complement strand
GGGCGAACGGCTGGAGATGCTCTAAACTTTAGTCCCACTCATACCGCTCATATCCATTCATGAATGGGCCATGAGAATTTCAGATTTTTAGTTGGGCTTTGGGCCAAAGACCAACTAAAAAATTCCAACAATCTCCCACAAAGTCTCATTGACACATGTCATCATTTAGTTACAAAATACTGTTTATATACCGATGTTTAGTGAAGACCGTTAAGTTGAATTTCCACGTAAAATTTTATACTACACTAAACCACAACTTGAATAATGAACTATGCCTTTAACTACAAGTTTTCTACGGGACTAGTTCCAAAAAAAATGGCACAGGAATACTAATCAACACCAGGATTTGGTGATGGGGAACATAAGGTTGGGTGCTTCGGTTGCTTTGTGATTTGCAAAACCACGCGTCATCTGATCGATGGGGTTTATATACTTAGATGAAGCGTACAACCAGGTCTTATAAGTTTTTTCGTCCTCCAACGAGCGCCATCACTCTTTCAAAAAAAAAAAAAAAGAGCGCCATCACCCAGCTCGCAAAGCAGCTCCCTCCAACGAGCGCCATCACCCAGCTCGCAGAGCAGCTCCCGGATATGCTGAAGATCCTGAAGAAGGGTCGTGAAGAGGAGCTTAGAACTGATGAAGCATGTGATGATTGAGGCCGCCCAGCACGGACGCCACGGCCTGCCACCCATTCGCCGACTGCGGCGGCGCGTCGAAGCACGACCCATTGAGCTTCTTGGCCGACGGCTGGTGCGTGGCGCGTTCTTCCGGGCTCACCGCCTTGCGTTTCCCCGCGCTCCCGCCGCTGGCGTCCGGCGGCGACGACGACGGCGCGTAGTACGACCGCTCCACTACGCGCCTGCTGTCGCCGACGGGGAGGAGCTGGTTCAGGGAAGGGTGGACGGCGAGGTGGTGGGTGACGCCGTGCTCGACGTCGGTGTCCAAGATCTGCACGAACTGGTAGTCGTCGAATAGCTCGGAGAAGGACGGGAACGTCGGGAGCCTCCCGGCGTGCGGCTGCTGGTCGTGCTGCTGCCTTATCATGGGTCTGCAGGTGGCGTCGTGGAAGGCGCCGCCGCCGGAGAGGTTGTCGTGGTAAGCCATGTGGTCGGAGTCGGCGAGCGGCGGCACCATCGGCGACGCCAGGCCTGTCTTCGTGTAGATCCGGCACAGCACCCAGTCATCCAGCTGCACACATGTGAACAACATATATCAATACCGGTGCCGGTACCGCCATCCATGCCTATCGCTGTCGAAAGCTACTGAACTTGACGAATCAATGGCTGCCACTACGGCCACTAGCTAGCTACCCATCAATCGCAAAGCTGTTCTCTTCTCCAATCAAAGCAGAGGAGAACAAATTAAGCGTCTCTCGTGCTCACTCAGAAGGTACCATTCGTCAAAGTACAGCTCGATGTGATATGATACTATTAAATAAAGATGGGTGCATTTCAGATCAACGCTGCAACGGCACGGCCGGTGCAACTGTGCAACAAAGCAAACGCGGGAAGAGGATCAGGATAGCATGCATGCCAGCCGCGTGACACTGTCGCGCACGGACATGGCCGGCGCCGGTAACGAAACGATCGAGAGCGACAGCCCTTGCCTGATCGATAGACTAAATCATCTACACAAGTGGGATCGACGTTACATACCCTCATGGAGACGTTGCGGAACTTGATGGGCTTGTAGGTGTTGACGGCGGTGGCGAGGGGGTCGGCGGCGAGGCGGTACTCGTGCATGATCCAGGCGGTCTTGGTGCCCTTGGGCGGGCGTCCGCTGTAGAAGACGAGCGCCTTCTTGACGCCGACGCTCTGGCCGGTGGCGGCGTCGTGGATGGGCTTGTCGGTGCCGGTGGCCTTCCAGTAGCCGGAGCCGGCGGCGCGGTTGGGGCGGATGCCGTTGGGGTACTTGCGGTCCCGCGGGCTGAAGAAGTACCACTCGCAGTCGCCGTACACCGCTTGGGCTGCAGTTTCAGCAATACGATGGTGAGCAGAGCAGGGATTCCATACAGTGGTATGATCGGTTGATTGGTCAAGAACGTACAGGGGAGGTCCCATGGATCGAACTTGTAGATGTCGACGTCGGCGATTATGGGGACGGGGCACGGCGCGGCGGCTGCGCGGTTGCGGAGGTAGTGCAGGATGAGCTCCTGGTCCGTCGGGTGGAATCGGAACCCCGGCGGCAGCGACGTCGCCGCGCTCTGCCCCTGTTGCGCCATCGACATGATCGATCGACCACCCGATCGACACGCACACTGCTCACTGCACACACGATCAAAAGAAGAAGGGAGAAGCTCACACACACCCACTGGACCAGCCCAGAATCTATCCCGGGGATCGAGTGGCCGGGTGGATGAACGGAGCGGAGCGTGTACTTATATGGTCCAAGGTATCTTCTCCGTTAACGCTGGTGCATGCTCAGGGTGGGTCGCGCCTGCCGATTGGTTCGTTATTGCTCGCGTCCGGCGTGATGTGTGGCGTCAGCGAGCCGAGCTGGAGCGTGCGTGCGCCCGGCCTGCTTGCGTTCATGAGCTGTGGTGCCACTCCTAGCCGCCGCCCTCATTGCTCATCACTGCCTCTTAAAAATCTACTAGCGTGCATTGTCTCAAGGAAAAAATCTTGCATACATGAAAAAAATCTAGCATGCAGAAAGCTGTTCAAGTGTCACTGGTATCCTTCTCGCACTACAGCGGCCGGACGAGGTGTGCATGCGTGCGTTGGCTGCCTCTTTTTTGTCGATGAAGTCGCCCATGTGAGATCTCCGCCTCTTAAAAATCTAACATGCATTCTCTCGGAAAAAACAATAGATATGTAAATACTCGTATAATCTGTAAATGTTGTCAGCGTATTATGTGCATGCCGTTGGGAATATTATTATTTGTAAAAAAAATGAATTTTATATTATGATATGAAAACCGGAAGATATTAAATGTTTTACCCATATGATAATAAAATGTTATTATCGTAGTATAATGTTTAGTGGTTGTTTGGATATCTTAGTTTTGACTAATAGTCGTATTTCGAAAACCTCACTTTTTACATGTTACGAGAAACATATTAGGATTTTTCTAGGGTAGTTAGAGAAAAGAAAAAAGAGTTTTAGTTTATTACGCTGCTAGAGTAGTTTTGGAAAAAAACAATAGATATGTAAATACTCGTATGATCTGTAAATGTTGTCAGCGTATTGTTGTGAAAAATGTGCATGCCGTTGGGAATATTTTTATTTGTAAAAAAAAAAATTTATAGTATGATATGAAAACCGGAAGATATTAAATGTTTTACCCATATGATATTAAAAAGTTACGAGAAACATATTAGGATTTTTCTAGGGTAGTTAGAGAAAAGCAAACAGAGTTTTAGTATATTACGCTGCTAGAGGAGTTTCGGAAAAAACAATAGATATGTAAATACTCGCATGATCTATAAAAGTTGTCAACGTACTGCTACTAAATGTTTAGTTACTAATTACCTGAAATGTAAATATGGATGTTGGTTAGGTACTATGGAAAATTTGTTAGTGTACTATGGGGCCGTCTTACGCGACGGTCCTTTCGGGGTGGATGTGTCCTTGTGCGAGTCGACTACAGTTGTAGTGAGAGACATGGTGAACGTGGGTTACGCAGCAGTAAGAAGGTGCATCCGAGCGGTGTTTGGCCCATGGATGCAGGGAAGAAAAATGACAATGGAGGCATTTGTTGTTGATAGAGGAAATGATGGGACTGATGCCCGTTGGGGTTTGCGGCCTGTCACAGGTGACCAGTCATGGGGCTCATACATGAGGTTTGCAAGCAATCTCAATAACTCAATGTTTGCTCAGCCGATGGTGTATGTGGAGTTCATTTCAGTCACTGATGCTGCCGAATGCAGTAGCAGGGGTGTTGAGGTCGAGTTGTGTTGGGGAACGTAGTATTTTAAAATTTTCCTACGATCACGCAAGATCTATCTACTAGATGCATAGCAACGAGAGGGGAGAGTGTGTCTACGTACCCTCGTAGATCGGGAGCGGAAGCGTCAAGTGACGCGGTTGATGTTGTCGAACTTCTTCGCGATCCAACCGATCAAGCACTGAACGTACGACACCTCCGCGTTCAGCACACGTTCAGCTTGATGACGTCCCACGAGCTCTTGATCCAGTTGAGCTTCACGGGAGAGTTACGTCAGCACGACGGCGTGGTGACGGATATGATGTATCTACCGGCGCAGGGCTTCGCCTAAGCACTGCAACGGTATGACCGAGGTGTGTTTCTGTGGAGGGGGGCACCGCACACGGCTAAAACAATTCAACTTGTGTGTCTTTGGGTGCCCCCCTGCCCCCGTATATAAAGGAGCAAGGGGGGAGGCCGGCCGGCCCTTGTTTGGTGCGGCTAGGGTTGCAATCCTACTAGGAATAGGATTGCAATCCTATTCCTAGTAGGAATCACCAAAAGAAGGAAGAGAGGGAAAGGAAAAAGGAGAGGTGGCGCCCCCCCCCCCCAATCCTAGTCCAACTAGGAACCCTAGGTGGGGCGCCAGCCAGCCCTATGGGCTGCCTCTCTCTTTCCCTTAAGGCCCACTATGGACCATCCCCCTTCGTAGGGGGTTCCGGTAACCCCCTCCGGCAATCCCGTTAAATCCGAAACTTTTCCGGAACACTTCCGGTGTCCGAATATAGTCGTCCAATATATCAATCTTTATGTCTCGGACATTCCGAGACTCCTCGTCATGTCCGTGATCTCATCCGGGACTCCGAACTGCCTTCGGTACATCAATACTCATAAACTCATAATACCGATCGTCATCAAACGTTAAGCGTGCGGACCCTACGGGTTCGAGAACTATGTAGACATGACCGAGACTCATCTCCGGTCAATAACCAATAGCGGAACCTGGATGTTCATATTGGCTCCTACATATTCTACGAAGATCTTTTATCGGTCAGAACCGCATAACAACATACGTTGTTCCTTTTGTCAACGGTATGTTACTTGCCCGAGATTCGATCGTCGGTATCTCTATACCTAGTTCAATCTCGTTACTGGCAAGTCTCTTTACTCGTTCCGTAACTCATCATCTCGTGACTAACTCATTAGTCTTTTGCGTGCAAGGCTTATTGTGATGTGTGTTACCGAGAGGGCCCAGAGATACCTCTCTGACACTCGGAGTGACAAATCCTAATCTTGATCTATGCCAACACCACAAATACTTTCGGAGACACCTGTAGAGCATCTTTATGATCACCCAGTTACGTTGTGACCTTTGATAGCACACAAGGTGTTCCTACGGTATTCGGGAGTTGCATAATCTCATAGTCATAGGAACATGTATAAGTCATGAAGAAAGCAATAGCAGTAAAACTAAACGATCATAGTGCTATGCTAACGGATGGGTCTTGTCCATCACATCATTCTCCTAATGATGTGATCCCTTTGATCAAATGACAACTCATGTCTATGGTTAGGAAACATAACCATCTTTGATCAATGAGCTAGTCTAGTAGAGGCATACTAGGGACACTCTGTTTTGTCTATGTATTCACACATGTACTAAGTTTCCGGTTAGTACAATTCTAGCATGAATAATAAACATTTATCATGATATAAGGAAATATAAATAACAACTTTATTATTGCCTCTAGGGCATATTTCCTTCAGTCTCCCACTTGCACTAGAGTCAATAATCTAGCTCACATCGCCATGTGATTTAATACCGATAGTTCACATCGTTATGTGAATAACATCCATAGTTCACATCGCCATGTGACCAACACCCAAAGGGTTTACTAGAGTCAATAATCTAGTTCACATTGCTATGTGATTAATACCCAAGAGTAATAAGGTGTGATCATGTTTTGCTTGTGAGAGAAGTTGAGTCAACGGGTCTGTCACATTCAGATCCGTATGTATTTCGCAAATTTCTATGTTTACAATGCTCTGCATAGAGCTACTCTAGCTAATTGCTCCCACTTTCAATACGCATCCAGATTGATACTTAGAGTCATCTGGATTTAGTGTCAAGGCTTGCATCAGCGTAACCCTTTACGACGAACTCTTTATCACCTCCATAATCGAGAAACATTTCCTTAGTCATCCAGTTACTAAGGATAATTTTGACCGCTGTACAGTGATCTACTCCTGGATCACTATTGTACCCCCTTGACAAACTCATGGCAAGGTACACAACATGTTATAGAACCTATGGCTGAGGCATAGGGAATGACTTTCATTCTCTCTATATTTTTCTGCAGTGGTCTGGCTTTGAGTCTTACTCAATTTCACACCTTTCAAGTCAGGCAAGAACTCCTTCTTTGACTGATCCATTTTGAACTACTTCAAAATCTTATCAAGGTATGTACTCATCGAAAGTCTTATCAAGCGTCTTGATCTATCTTTATAGATCTTGATGCCCAATATGCAAGCAGCTTCACCAAGGTCTTTCTTTGAAAAACTCTTATTCAAGTATCCTTTTATGCTGTCCAGAAATTCTATATCATTTCCAAATATGTCATCCACATATAATATTAGAAATGCTACAGAGCTCCCACTCACTTTCTTGTAAATACAGGCTTCTCCAAAAGTCTGTATAAAACCATATGCTTTGATCACCTCATCAAAGCGTATATTCCAACTCCGAGATGCTTGCACCAGTCCATAGATGGATCACTGGAGCTTGCATACTTTGTTAGCACCTTTAGGATTGACAAAAACCTTCTGGTTGCATCATATACAAGTCTTCTTTAATAAATCCATTAAAGAATGCAGTTTTTGTTTTGCCGGATTTCATAAAATGCGGCAATTACTAACATGATTCGGACAGACTTAAGCATCGCTACGGGTGAGAAAGTCTCATCGTAGTCAACTCCTTGAACTTGTCGAAAACCTTTCGCAACAAGTCGAGCTTTGTAAACAGTAATATTACCGTCTACGTCGGTCTTCCTCTTGAAGATCCATTTATTTTCGATGGCTTGCCGATCATCGGGCAAGTCAACCAAAGTCCACACTTTGTTCTCATACATGGATCTCATCTCAGATTTCATGGCTTCAAGCCATTTTGCGGAATCTGGGCTCATCATCGCTTCCTCATAGTTCGCAGGTTCATCATGGTCTAGTAACATGATTTCCAGAACTGGGTTGCCGTACCACTCTGGTGCGGAATGTACTCTGGTTGATCTACGACGTTCAGTAGAAACTTGATCCGAAGTTTCATGATCATCATCATTAACTTCCTCACTGATTGGTGTAGGAATCACTGGAACAATTTTCTGTGATGTACTACTTTCCAATCCGGGAGAAGGTACAATTACCTCATCAAGTTCTACTTTCCTCCCACTCACTTCTTTCGAGAGAAACTCCTTCTCTAGAAAGGATCCACTCTTAGCAACAAAGATCTTGCCTTCGGATCTGTGATAGAAGGTGTACCCAACAGTTTCTTTTGGGTATCCTATGAAGATTTACTTCTCCGATTCGGGTTCGAGCTTTATCATGTTGAAACCTTTTCACATAAGCATCGTAGTCCCAAACTTAAAGAAATGACAACTTAGGTTTCTCGTCAAACCACAGTTCATACGGTGTCATCTCCACGGATTTAGATGGTGCCCTATTTAACGTGAATGTAGCTGTCTCTAATGCATAACCCCAAAAGCGATAGTGGTAGATCGGTAAGAGACATCATCGATCGCACCATATCTAATAAAGTACGGTTATGACGTTCGGATACACCATTATACTGTGGTGTTCCAGGTGGCGTGAGTAGTGAAACTATTTCACATTGGTTTTTATTGAAGGCCAAACTCGCTAACTCAAATATTTTACCTCTACGATCATATCGTAGAAACTCTTATTTTCTTGTTACGATGATTCTCTACTTCACTCTGAAATTCTTTGAACTTTTCAAATGTTTCAGACTTGTGCTTCATTAAGAAGATATACCCATATCTGCTCAAATCATCGGTGAAGGTCAGAAAATAACGATACCCGCCGCGAGCTTCAACACTCATTGGTCCACATACATCTGTATGTATGATCTCCAACAAATCTGTTGCTCGCTCCACAGTTCCGGAGAACGGAGTTTTAGTCATCTTGCCCATGAGGCATGGTTCGCAAGCACCAAGTGATTCATAATCAAGTGATTCCAAAAGTCCATCACTATGGAGTTTCTTCATGCGCTTTACACCAATATGACCTAAATGGCAGTGCCACAAATAAGTTGCACTATCATTATTAACCTTGTATCTTTTGGCTTCAATATTATGAATATGTGTATCACCACGATCGAGATCCAACAAACCATTTTCATTGGGTGTATGACCATAGAAGGTTTTATTCATGTAAATAGAACAACAATTATTCTCTAACTTACATGAATAACCATATTGCAATGAACATGATCAAATCATATTCATTCTCAACACAAACACCAAATAACACTTATTTAGGTTCAACACTAATCCCGAAAGTATAGGGAGTGTGCGATGATGATCATATCAATCTTGGAACTACTTCCAATACACATCGTCACTTCATCCTTTAACTAGTTTCTGTTCATTATGCAACTCCCATTTTGAGTTACTACTCTTTAGCAACTGAACCAATATCAAATATCAAGGGGTTGCTATGAACACTAGTAAAATACACATCAATAATCTGTATATCAAATATACCTTCGTTCACTTTGCCATCCTTCTTATCCGCCAAATATCTAGGGCAGTTCCACTTCTAGTGACCATTTCCTTTGCAGTAGAAGTACTTGTTTCAGGCTTGAGTTTAGCTTTGGGTTTCTTCACGGGAGTGACAACTTGCTTGTCATTCTTCTTGAAGTTCCCCTTCTATCCCTTTGCCCTTTACTTGAAACAAGTGGTCTTGTTAACCATCAACACTTGATGCTTTTTCATGATTTCTACCTTCGCCGACTTCAGCATCGCGAAGAGCTGGGAATTCCTTTCGTCATCCCTTGCATATTATAGTTCATCACGAAGTTCTACTAACTTGGTGATAGTGACTAGAGAACTTTGTCAATCACTATCTTATCTGGAAGATTAACTCCCACTTGATTAAAGTAATTGTAGTACCCAGACAATCTGAGCACATGCTCACTGGTTGAGCTATTCTCCTCCATCTTGTAGGCAAAGTACTGTCAGAGGTCTTATACCTCTTGACACGGGCATGAGTATGAAATACTAATTTCAACTCTTGGAACATCTTATATGCTCCGTGGCGTTCAAAACGTTTTTGAAGTCCCGGTTCTAAGCCGTAAAGCATGGTGCACTTAAACTATCAAGTAGTCATCATATCGAGCTTTTGTCAAAACGTTCATAACGTCTACATCTGCTCCTGCAATAGGTCTGTCACCTAGCGGTGCATCAAGTACATAATTCTTCTGTGCAGCAATGAGGATAATCCTCAGATCACGGAACAATTCCGCATCATTGCTACTAACATCTTTCAACTTGGTTTTCTCTAGGAACATATGAAAAATAAACGGGGAGCAACATCGCGAGCTATTGATCTACAACATAGATATGCTAATACTACCAGGACTAAGTTCATGATAAATTAAAGTTCAATTTAATCATATTACTTAAGAACTCCCACTTAGATAGACATCCCTCCGGTCATCTAAATGATCACGCGATCCAAATCAACTAAACCATGTCTGATCATCACGTGAGATGGAGTAGTTTCAATGGTGAACATCTTATGTTGATCATATCTACTATATGATTCACGCTCGACCTTTCGGTCTCCAGTGTTCCGAGGCCATATCTGCATATGCTAGGCTCGTCAAGTTTAACCCGAGTATTCTGCGTGTGCAAAACTGGCTTACACCCGTTGTATTTGAACGTAGAGCTTATCACACCCGATCATCACGTGGTGTCTCGGCACGACGAACTTTCGCAACGGTGCATACTCAGGGAGAACACTTATACCTTGAAATTTAGTAAGGGATCATCTTATAATGCTACCGTCATTCTAAGCAAAATAAGAAGCATAATAAGATAAACATCACATGCAATCAAAATATGTGACATGATATGGCCATCATCATCTTGTGCTTTTGATCTCCATCTCCAAAGCACCGTCATGATCACCTTCGTCACCGGCGCGACACCTTGATCTCCATCGTAGCATCGTTGTCGTCTCGCCAACTATTGCTTCTACGACTATCGCTACCGCTTAGTGATAAAGTAAAGCAATTACATGGCGATTGCATTTCATACAATAAAGCGACAACCATATGGCTCCTGCCAGTTGCCGATAACATTACAAAACATGATCATCTCATACAAAATCGTATAACTCATCATGTCTTGACCATATCACATCACAACATGCCCTGCAAAAACAAGTTAGACGTCCTCTACTTTGTTGTTGCAAGTTTTACGTGGCTGCTACGGGCTTTAGCAAGAACCGTTCTTACCTACGCATACAAAACCACAACGATGATTCGTCAAGTATGTGATGTTTTAACCTTCACAAGGACCGGGCGTAGCCACACTTGATTCAGCTAAAGTGAGAGAGACAGACACCCGCCAGTCACCTTTAAGCAACGAGTGCTCATAACGGTGAAACCAGTCTCGCGTAAGCGTACGCGTAATGTCGGTCCGGGCCGCTTCATCTCACAATACCGCCGAAGCAAAGTATGACATGCTGGTAAGCAGTATGACTAGTATCGCCCACAACTCATTGTGTTCTACTCGTGCATATCATCTACGCATAGACCTGCCTCATGATGCCACTGTTGGGGAACGTAGTATTTTAAAATTTTCCTACGATCACGCAAGATCTATCTACTAGATGCATAGCAATGAGAGGGGAGAGTGTGTCTACGTACCCTCGTAGACCGGGAGCGGAAGCGTCAAGTGACGCGGTTGATGTTGTCGAACTTCTTCGCGATCCAACCGATCAAGCACCGAACGTACGGCACCTCCGCGTTCAGCACACGTTCAGCTTGATGACGTCCCACGAGCTCTTGATCCAGTTGAGCTTCACGGGAGAGTTACGTCAGCACGACGGCGTGGTGACGGATATGATGTATCTACCGGCGCAGGGCTTCGCCTAAGCACTGCAACGGTATGACCGAGGTGTGTTTCTGTGGAGGGGGGCACCGCACACGGCTAAAACAATTCAACTTGTGTGTCTTTGGGTGCCCCCCTGCCCCCGTATATAAAGGAGCAAGGGGGGAGGCCGGCCGGCCCTTGTTTGGTGCGGCTAGGGTTGCAATCCTACTTGGAATAGGATTGCAATCCTATTCCTAGTAGGAATCACCAAAAGAAGGAAGAGAGGGAAAGGAAAAAGGAGAGGTGGCGCCCCCTCCCCAATCCTAGTCCAACTAGGAACCCTAGGTGGGGCGCCAGCCAGCCCTATGGGCTGCCTCTCTCTTTCCCTTAAGGCCCACTATGGACCATCCCCCTTCGTAGGGGGTTCCGGTAACCCCCTCCGGCAATCCCGTTAAATCCGAAACTTTTCCGAAACACTTCCGGTGTCCGAATATAGTCGTCCAATATATCAATCTTTATGTCTCGGACATTCCGAGACTCCTCGTCATGTCCGTGATCTCATCCGGGACTCCGAACTGCCTTCGGTACATCAATACTCATAAACTCATAATACCGATCGTCATCAAACGTTAAGCGTGCGGACCCTACGGGTTCGAGAACTATGTAGACATGACCGAGACTCATCTCCGGTCAATAACCAATAGCGGAACCTGGATGTTCATATTGGCTCCTACATACTCTACGAAGATCTTTTATCGGTCAGAACCGCATAACAACATACGTTGTTCCTTTTGTCAACGGTATGTTACTTGCCCGAGATTTGATCGTCGGTATCTCTATACCTAGTTCAATCTCGTTACTGGCAAGTCTCTTTACTCGTTCCGTAACTCATCATCTCGTGACTAACTCATTAGTCTTTTGCTTGCAAGGCTTATTGTGATGTGTGTTACCGAGAGGGCCCAGAGATACCTCTCCGACACTCGGAGTGACAAATCCTAATCTTGATCTATGCCAACACCACGAATACTTTCGGAGACACCTGTAGAGCATCTTTATGATCACCCAGTTACGTTGTGACGTTTGATAGCACACAAGGTGTTCCTACGGTATTCGGGAGTTGCATAATCTCATAGTCATAGGAACATGTATAAGTCATGAAGAAAGCAATAGCAGTAAAACTAAACGATCATAGTGCTATGCTAACGGATGGGTCTTGTCCATCACATCATTCTCCTAATGATGTGATCCCGTTGATCAAATGACAACTCATGTCTATGGTTAGGAAACATAACCATCTTTGATCAATGAGCTAGTCTAGTAGAGGCATACTAGGGACACTCTGTTTTGTCTATGTATTCACACATGTACTAAGTTTCCGGTTAGTAGAATTCTAGCATGAATAATAAACATTTATCATGATATAAGGAAATATAAATAACAACTTTATTATTGCCTCTAGGGCATATTTCCTTCAAGTTGGCCATCACATCAGCCCCTAGCGCCGGCCCATCGGAATTGACCGGCGGCCAGCCTGTGTATGACACAGGATATTGGTCAGCGGCCATTGACCTGAGCGAACACGTTGAGGGATTGCCGGAGGCGCTAGATGATGACGATCATTCTTCCGCATCTTCGGACTCAAGCGAAGAAGAAGATGTTCCTCCTCAAAGGGCGACCGCGGCGGCACTACAACCTGAGTTTTTACAAGATAGAGCATCACCAATGAATTTCACTATGTTTCTGGCCTAGAAGCGGGCAACCTGGAGGTTGGGCAGGTTTTCCCAGACAAGAAGTCTGCTTACCAGGCAATAGATAGATATGCAATCGCCCTCCACCGTCAGCATAGAGTGAAGGAGTCTGATAAAAAAGAGTTGAAGGTCATATGCATCCACTCCGCGAATGGTTGCCGCGGAAGAGTTCTCGCTAGACTGAAGCCTAGGGTATGTCAGTCATGGCATATCACAAAAATAGCGGAGCATAGTTGTGAGCAAACTGGGACTCTTGCAAATCACTGCAATGTGACTGCAAGATATGTGGCACAGAAGATGGAAACGATCGTGCAGGAAAGTCTCAACATTAGTATTAGGGCTTTGCAAAAAGCTGCAGAAGATCAAATTGGCTTCCCTGTCAGCTACAGCAAGGCTAGGCGTGCGAAGGAAAAGATATTTCAGAACTTGTATGGAACCTATGAGGAGGCCTATTCTTATGCCCCCAGAATGCTTCATCAGATAGCATGTGCTAATAGGGGGACTCAAGTTTGGCGGAGAGATCGTCCAAACCCAATGAACCCGGGTGAGCTAATCCTGGATCGCTTATTCTGGGCATTTACCCAGACTATACAAGCCTTCAGTCATTGTCGCCCGGTTTTATCAGTTGATGGTACCTTTCTCACTGGAAAGTACAAGGGCACACTATTGGTGGCGATTGCAGCAGATGCAAATAATCAGCTTCTTCCTATTGCATATGCACTGGTCGAGAGCGAGAACAAAGATAGCTGGTTGTGGTTCCTGTGCTGCCTGAAGATGGGTGTCGTGAAAGATCGTGAAGGTGTTTGCATCATCTCTGATCACAACACTGGATCATTAAGCGCTCTCGACATAATGAAGGTGTCGAAAGAAGAGTGGAGGTGGCCGGATCTAGAAGGAAGGTGGTGCATGAGGCATTTGGCAGCTAATTTTTACTCCAAATTCAAATACAAGGATTGGTTCAAGTTATTCAAGAGGATGTGCATGCAGAAAACCGAAGCCAAAATGAATGCGATCTGGGCAGGTATCAATGGTGAGATCGAGCGCGCGGCCTTGCCGCAGAGAGAAGACCGGAGGGGTCGTAGGACGGCCATAAATTTGAGCCAGTGGATTGGCAAGAATTGCCCTCATTTGTACAAGTGGGCACAATCTCACGACACCGGGGCACGATATGGAATAATGACCAGCAACATGTCAGAGGTGTACAATGGTGTTCTTAAAGGGGTGCGAGCACTTCCTATCACAGCCCTAATTGAAGAAACTTGGAACCGGACCCTGTCATACTTTGCAGACAGGGTCACCGTCGCCAATGCACAAGTTGAATTGAACAAGCCATGGTCAGAGAAAATGCAAAGACATCTTGACGAGAAAGCACAAAAGTCCCAAAGTCATGGCTGCAGGAAAGTGGACGCACTTAGAAATAAGTGGGAGGTCAACGTGCGAGCCAAGTACGTTAAGGGTCACCACAGAGGATCAAAAAAGCAAGCTGTCACCCTCGGCCCAACGTCCTGTGAGTGTACCTATAACAAACCCAAGCTTGAGGGCTACCCTTGCAGTCATGTGCTTCGGGCGGCTGCTGATCAAAAAATCAGTGTCGAGCCATACATATCGCCATACTTCAACATGTACAATCTGTACAACACTTGGAACGGTGAGTTCTGGGCATGGGGCATTGATATGAACTACAAAATGCTGTGGCCAGATGGGCCGAAATGGGTTTCAAATGTCGCCTTGATGAGAACCGCCAAGGGACGACGTCAGTCTAGGCGTCATCGCAATGACATGGACCATAGCCAGATGGGAGAAGCAAGACGATGCCGCGTTTGCAGGTGTCCTGGACATTCACGTAGGGAATGCCCGTATCGAGCCAACAACACCGCCTGATGTTGATATATTTGTACTCGTTATGTGTACTTATATTTGTACTCGCTATGTGTATTTATATTTGTTTTAAATTGCATATCTTTGTATTATTGTACTCGTGATGTTAACTTCAGATAATTAATGTAAATTGCATCTCTTTGTATTATTGTACTCGTGATGTTAACTTCGGATAATTAATGTAAACTGATTCTTTTTTTGTATTATTGTACTCGTGATGTTAACTACGGATAATTAATGTAAACTGATTATCTTTTGAATATGTGTGCAGGTTATGGCCGAAGTCCCAGAGCTTTTGAAGGGGCCCCATGACGCCGGCCACCGTTGCCATCTATTTTTGAACTCAAATACTACTCATAATTATCGGACTTTCAGACTTCGAACCGTAAAAAAATCATGGCCAATACACAATAATTTCGTTGCTCACCTTCAGGCCTATGGACTAGATGCTTTTTCTAACCTCACATCAAGCGATGACCACTTACGTTCAGACCCAGCCCTTTTGACATCCCTAGTTGACCGGTGGAGACCTGAAACCCACACCTTTCACTTTCGTTTTGGGGAGCTTGCACCTACACTCAAAGATATTTCTATGATCACTGCTCTACCAATTAGAGGTGAGCCGTTAGTCTCTCCACGAGTGTCTCCATCTTGGGCATTAGATATATCAGCCCGTCTTGGGATGACAATGCCAGATTCACATCGTACCGGTGGCCCTCGGGGCATCCCGCTCTCATGGCTTCGTGATAACTTTTATACTATATCTTGCTACGCGGATTCTGAGACGAGAAAAAGACATCTGTTTGCGTATTTGTTGTGGCTCCTCGGGACTATGTTCCCAAATTCACACGGGGACGTAGTTCTCCCTGGTCTGATCTACATTGTAGAGAAGATGGTAGATGAACCTTTACCGGAGCAGCCAAAATACAGCTTCGGTTCTGCCATGCTATGTCATACATATAGAGGCTTGTGTGATGCGACACAAAAAACTTCATTCGCAAAAAAAGCTCCGTTACTTTGTGTCGCCTATGAGTATCTACAGTTGTGGTCCTGGGAATACCTCCCTGTAGGACGACCTCGTATAGTAAATCCCATACACCCATACAACTGTGGCAAGGGCGACAGTGTAACTATGGCCAGCAGGTGGACAAAGCCGAGGAAAAAATGGGCTCCAGATATTGCAAAAAAATTGTTACCCTATATACCACCAGCAGTTTGAGATACTTGATGAGTCAGTAGTCACATGGAACCCGTGGACTGAGCAGCAGATATATATGGTGTTCGATGCACGACCCATCACAGAAGGCATGTTGACCGATAATGCATTTTGGCTGACTCGCTGCAACTTATTGTTCTTGTGGTGTGTTGAGCCTTACAACCCAGAGCGTGTCATGAGACAGTTCGGTCTCTATCAAGAGATTCCACCACCTTTTCCAAGATGTCTCGACGTGGAAACCCATAAGTATGATGTGACCTTCCTAAATAGTTAGTGGTTTTTTTATTTACTAAACTCACACTTTGTTACATAATTTGCAGGCTATCAAATATGGGCAGGGGTTGGAGTTCTTACGATTGGAGCGAACAGAACATTCAATTTGTACAGAAATGGGAAAATGAAGCGCTACTGGATATAGTGCATCAACTTAGGTACATTATATTTACGTTATTTTATTGCGATGACCATACGATGCATGAAAATGTTTTGCTTTCATCACAACTGTTGATGTAATTATTAATTTTTGCAGACCATACGATCGGCGTACATATCAACCGTACATGCAGTGGTACAACATCAGCACACGTACTAGCCTGGCCATTCAACCCGCTATGATACCAATAAATCTCACACAGGAGCAGCAGATGCAGAGAAATACTGAGCTTCATGCAGCTTACTATCGTGACCAACTCGTAATCACTAGTAACTTTTTCAGGTCCATCATTTCATAATCATTTGAACCAAATAACAACCAAATATTTTTCAGATTGAAACTTGCAACGAAGTAGGGCAGATGGCGGCGGAAACCATGTCGGCACGGGGCCCGGCTCGCAAGGCATTCCACAAACGTCTTCAAGACTACGTGGCAACAAAGTTGAGATGTGGTAGAGGCGACGACGTTGTCACCGGAGCGTACAACATGCCGGTAGCGAGTTCAGCCAGACCAAGCGTGGCGCCGTCGTTCAGACCAAGCGAGGCGCGTAGGAGCCATGGGCAGTGGGGGGAGGGTCCGAGTAGTACAACGACATTGCCACGACATGACTCGTCTCTGCAACTGCATCGCTCTTCTTCGGTGCATCTTCGTCACGGGCAGACATCTCAGGACCATGGCATGGGCTTGGATTCGATGCCCGAGCATACGCTTTCCCCTAACCCATATGCGTTCACAGAATATGGCGCATACACACAAGGTGAGGGATCTCAGCCGTATCTCTCGACGCGAGGGATCTCCATGCCTGAGGAGTCTCGTGTCCCAGACATAAATCAGTACCACGTACAATGGCCAGACAGTACAGGTGAGGAGTCTGATCAGGTATTCATGTTTACATTTTAATGCATGAGACAATGATATCACATATTATCCTCTCACAATTTGTTTAAAATATTTCTATGTGCAGGACATACCTGATCGTACATGGGACGACAACAATAACCAAACTGGCCTAAACACACAAATCCGAGGAGCATTACCTTATCACGCCGACCCGGTTACAGCTGCAGTTACAGATTTCTTCGGAGGAGACGTTATTGGCCCATCTTTTATCCCCGAGGAGTCACAAGCATACGCCTACAATTTCGCATCAGGTTCGCAACAAGGTTTACAGACTCCACCACCTGCGCAGGAGTCGCAGACACAGGAAGCCGAAGTGCAGTACGGTCGCGGTTTTCGTGTTCCTCAAGCACCTAATCGCTTGTCGCTTTCCGGTCGTAAGGAAAGGCCAGGTGGCCGTCGTCGACTAGGGTGATTAATCTATCTACGCGTGTGACCCATTATATGTCAGTATCAGACTTTATGTTTTATGTGAGAAACATCTATGTACGCTGAAATAAAAATGCACCAGTCGGCATCAATGTCTCCCCCCATACTTTCCCGCTTCTTAGTTCCCGTGTATACCTCGCACTGTCATTTCCCGCCTATATATCCCGCCTTACTTTCCCGCTTCTGAGTTCCCGCCTATTCCTCGCACCGTCGTTTCCCGCCCCTATCTCCCGCCATACTTTCCCGCTTCTGAGTTCCCGCCTATTCCTCGCACCGTCGTTTCCCGCCCCTATCTCCCGCCATACTTTCCCGCTTCTGAGTTCCCGCCTATTCCTCTCTTCTGAACCTATAAAAACCCCTCCACACTATGGTGGATACACACTTCAGTGTAGTCTCCTCAAGATGTCCGGTTTTCCGTTTGATCGTAGTTTTCACCCTACTATGTCCCAATGTCTTCTTCGTTTAGCTGCCAATTTCAAGATAGAAAATAAAGACGTTCCATGGGATGGACTCATCAGTAGTGACACTGTCATGAATGGGCTGAGTCTCGCATTATCTAGTAGTGGGTGGCCTTCCAGGACCTTTCAGGAGATAAGAAAAGAACTTCTAAGGCTGAATGGAAGATGGAACAAGATACAACATAAGAGTGAGTCAGACTTGAAGTTTGCAGCCAAACATCCTTTTTTATGGATTGACGACAGCGAGGACGAAGATGATATTTTCATGCCCAGCACCAAGGCCACGACTACCGCATCGTCGAAGGGCAAGAGTTCTGCATCATCCAAGAGCAAGAGTTCTGCATCCACGAAGACCAAGAGTTCTGAATCGTCCAAGGGTAAGAGTTCTGCATTCTCGAAGGGTAAGAGTTCTGCATCGACGGAGGATGACGATGATGACTTCATGTAGTTTTTAAGCAAGTCCAGTTCTACCGTTTTATTCAGATGTACTTGCATTATTAGTTTGTACTTTCTTATTGTACGGCATTATGTTCTATCTTAATTTCATGTTGTATTGTTGCACGACGGTCGATAATTATTTGAGAAAATAAAATGCCACATTTTTTCCCTAAAACTACATTTTTTTATTACGCCACACTACAACATTAATAAGATACATCGTGCAATTGAAATAAAGCTACATTTAAGTACTAAAAAAACATACATTAAACTATAAAATTAAGATACCAACGATTGTGAAATTTAAAATACTACCCCGGATATCTACTGAGTCCAGCGTGGATATTTTCCTTTTCCATCACCAGCTTCTTCTGCTGCCTTTGCCTCACGAGCCCTTTCTTTCTTTCTCTGTCTCTCCGCCTCACGAGCCTCCTTTCGCTGTCGTTCCTGCTCCTCCATGCGACGAGCCTCTTCCCTATTTTTCTTCCCTATTTCCTGAAAAATACGGCGCTGCTCCACGTAGTATTCTCTTAACTCCCTTTCTTGCTCTGCTTTCTCTTCAGCTTCCGCCTTCTCACGTCGTTCTTCCGCAAATAAACTACCCCATGCACGGCGGCTCCTTTCACGAATCTCAGTCACTGCCCAAGCTGGCTTCTCCGTGTCGATCCAATGATAGTACATGCACAGAGGTGGGGGAGACTACAAACAAAACAAGAATGTTAATAAAGAAACAACCAAAAAAACAACAATATACTTATTCGTGATGGTTAAATCATACCGGAGGCTTGTCATACTCTGAAGAAGGTACGGGTGGATCCTCCTCATAATTAGCGCACATGAAAAACTTCATGCCCAACCAATCTGAGAAATCCGTCACCTCCTTCACCTTGCAAAGATCGCCACACCAACATCGCAAGACTGCCACACCCGGAGGCAAACTTGCATTCTTCATTTTCCTAGGCCTAATGCTTTGATCCGAGCAAGGCAAACTCATACCGACTGAAAATAATATGTTACACACTTTGTGCAGTGGATATTTCGAGGATGGGTGGATGAGGATGACGAGATACTCGGTGTCTCCTTTTATAGGCTCAGACGACAACTGATGGGGACAAAATAGGCATTAACAAAATTTTCGCCAGGAAACACGCGTGATACTAAACAATGCTGATTGATTGATGCCGTCCTGTCGTCTGCAGCAAAAGCATAACTGAGTGACTGATGCGGTCGCGTCCGTTAAAGCAAAAGAATAACTGAATGACTGATGCGGTCGCGTCCGCTAAAGCAAAAGCATAACTGAGTGACTGATGCGGTCGCGTCCGCTAAAGCCAAAGCATAACTGAGTGACTGATGCGGTCGCGTCTGCGTCCGGTAAAGCAAAAGCATAACTGAGTGACTGATGCGGTCACGTCCGCGTCCGGTAAAGCAAAAGCATAACTGAGTGACTGATGCGGTCGCGTCCGCATCCGGTAAAGCAAAAGCATAACTGAGTGACTGATGCGGTCGCGTCCGCGTCCGGTAAAGCAAAATGCGTGATTCCCGCTCGAGCAGCAGCCACCGCTGAGTGTCGGCACAAGACGTCCAAATTTAGGCGGGCGGGAATCAGCGATATCGAAATCAGCGCCGCGTGGAAAGAAGCGAAATCGAAATCAGCGCCGCATGGAAAGAAACGCACTGCACGTGATTCAGCGCGGCCGCCTCCCGCCGTGGCGGCCTGGCCCGCAGTCACGTCACATGCGGTCGGGCAGCCGGGGACAGTAACAGTGGCGGCCGCCTCGCGCGGTGGCGGCAGGGCCCGCCTGCCCTGCCCCGTTCCGTCCCGGCGGGCGAAACCCGTTCTGGGCAAGAGGCCGCCTCCCCGGGTGGCGGCAGGGCCCGCCGCCTCCTGCCGTGGCGGCAGGTGGCCACGTGTCGCCTGCCGCGCCTGCCGCCACTGGCTAGGGGGTCATTTTTGACAAATTGATTCGGAAGAGGTCTCTTTTAGCAATTCTGTTCGGGAGGGGGTCCTTTTGGACAAAAAATCTGCATCCGAGTGGCAGAGACCGGGAGGTTTATCCTTCCTTTTCGGGGGAAAGTTCAGAGATAAAACTTGTACCGTTCTCCGAGCATGCAGGACCGGATATCTATACCAATCCATTGTGCCACCAGAACGGATGAGTAAATGAAACACGTTCTCTTGATGGCTACTAGACACATTCAGGCAGTCAGTCAAGGCTTTAAATAATTACTAACAACTTTTTATAACTTTCCTCCTTGGTTTATACCATGCTTTTTGATTACTGATGAAGTGTTTGTAGTGATTCTTCATTTGTCCGTGCAGTTGGGTCAAAAGCAGGTAAAGGATGATCACTTGATCAGGACAACCATACAACAATAAAGGGTGCATGCACACAACTGGATCGGTAACAGGATTGTTAGAAGGAACACAAGAGTGAAGCTAAATTTGGCGCAATTGAAGATGAACAATTTATTTTTTCTTCTAGTAAAGACAGGGCGGTTTAAGTGAGCTTAAACCACACCGTCTTTACTAGAAGAAAATTTGACGCAATTTGAGATATACAATCTATTGTTTTCCCTAGTAAACACTGCGGGATCACCTGATCTTATTGCGTCCTGCAAAGATGCTACCAAAGTAGAGATGACGCCTCACCAATGATTAAGTTCATGCGGGAAACATATACTTAAACTAGCTCGTTTGATGGATGGAACACTATTATAATCCCACTCTTCAATAAAGATAAGTAGGCACGGTGTATGTCTATTACCCATCTCGAGGCCTGAACTTGGGCAAACTACCATGCCTCCTACATCTCCAACAAGATCCCTTCGAGCACCACCAATCTCTCTACTTTGTTACACAACTCTACATAGATCGTAAGATCAATAGTGCATTAATCATCGACATATCCTAGAATCAAAAAGGAAAATTGATCCAATGTGAGACACCGTCAACTACAACTATTGCTCTTAGCCTCCACCGACTCCGCCGTCGTTCTCCTCCCAGAACTTTATCGCCATTGTTGTTATTGTCGTGGCTAGATGATGAGGAGGAAGACATTATACCGCCCATATTACTCTACATTTGTGGCATCCTCGTGGACATTGACTTTGGACCCGAGCATGCAAGGATCAAATGGCCACAACCACGCTCGTCCTCAGTAAACCGACATCCCGATCACACGCTATCCGAGTTGGCACATTGCTTGAGGCAGAAAATAGACAATGTGTTCGCATGGCTGGTAGAATGGCTTGCATAAACGTGCTTGTCCTCTCGGGTCCGATGTTGGAGCTAGATCAACATCGTCGGCAATAACGATGTTATCACTAATTGGCCTCAATTCAGACCTATGACTGGTGATGTTTTTTAAACTAAAAATGACCATATTTTACATTCAGCACTACAGGGCCCTCAAATGCTTGTCGTTGTGTGTAGTACTACCAACGGATTTTGCTTGCCGATAATGGTGAACGATCAGCAAAGAATGTTTTAGCGGTGTTAAACATTTTTTATAAGAATTGGAATTTTATATCCTAGTACCTACAGATATCGTATCTGATGGAACATGTATAAAGGTCACCTTTTGCAAATATATTTTTGCGGGCGGATACTCGCAAACTCACATGCTGGGCATGGACATAGATTTTGCACCATGGATACCCTCTGATACCAATCTGACATGTGGGGCCCACATGGTAGTGCCACTAAACCCATTGAAACTATAAACCCTAAGACAAATGCATACTATTTTTGTGTGAGACGGACAGTTAATTATTATGATGTGTTTGTTAACAAAAACTCTAGACTTACGGACCACTTACGGACCACTTCTTACGGACTCTCCCCTCAACCAATCTCTCACTAATCCTCTCCCTGAATTTCAGGGGTGGCCCTCCTTCCTACCCAATTAAATGGTCCTATCTCAATCCGTAACATCATTTCCGTAAGAAAATCCCGTGGATGTAGCAAAGCTGGTTTGTTAAACTTCTGTGTTATGCTATTCTATAGATGTTACCAATGTACGCAATTATTGGATTTTATTTTTGTATTTGCTCCATGGATATCCAGAGGGCATGTGCATGGAAAAAATTGTGTCCCACCACTATGTTCGCAACTATACTAATGCTTCTCTTGAAAATAATGTGTCTTCTACACCAGCTTCATGGCCAATCCGAGCCTAAGAGAAACCCAAATGAACGTACAGGGCTAAAACTTCAAATAATCTCACTCGCAGTAATAAGCCATGCTCCACCTGCTCTCCTAACCGATGTCAAACTAAATTAAATGCATTGTGTGGTATACTAGATTGAGACCCCCC